>OY856186.1:65637482-65762624 GCA_963693315.1 Diogma glabrata
CAACCCCTTTGCCGTCGGTGACGGTCACGAATTGGAAATTTTTTCTTTAACGACAAACGTCTCCATCTTGTAGGCAGTTTAATGCGTATACGTTTTTTTTACAAAAATATTAGTTCGTTATCATTTTTTCCGTAAAATACGATAATAATAGTTTATGTAACAAGTACGCAAAATATGGTTTTAGCGGACGAATCGTAATGTTTCCGGACGAGGCGCTAGCCGAGTCTGTAAAATGAAGATGAGTCTGCTAAATCCATTTGCGTACCTGTTGCATACAACGTTTTTTTGTATTAGCTCTTAGGATTTTTTTTTCTAATTTATTACTTAATTTGTATTCTTGCGTACCTAAAAATTTGATTTTTGAACGAATTATCAAAGCATTTGTGATTATAATTTGAAAATAATTATAATATAAAATGAAAACAAATTTTGAATCCGCTAAAGTGTTGTCATAACGACTTTAAGTACTAGGCCGCTCAAATACAATTTTGCGGACTCTAAACAGTTCTAAAAGTAATCATTTTTCGGAGCTAATACTAAAAAAGTATTAAAAAAATTTTTGAGGGTAGTTTTCTCACTTATTTTGAGGTTTTAAAGTTTAAAATCATTTTTTCGGAATGTATGACACGTTTTTTTAACTTTTTCTTTTTAAATTTAGTTTAAAACCACCCCTAAAACTTTCAGCGCTCTCTAGCGCTCACATCGATACAACTTTCATCACGCGATAAAAATTATTTGAAAGTGCAGAACTCAACATTTACGGAATTGTCTCAAATTTTGCACCACTTATTTTTAGGAACATTAGAACTGATTTAGGGGGTACCGTAAAAAAGATAAAAATAATCGTGTTTTAAGGGCCGCCCTAATGCATATTAAATAATGCTTTTAATAATTATAATAATAGTTTATACAAAATATTGTCTGAAGTCTTTCGTTAACAACTGGATTTACTGAAGGTCTATTTTATCTCTATTTTATCTCTATTTTGTCCTATCTACGCTTTTAATGGCTTTGTGCGCAGACTTCTACCGAAATAAGTATATATCAAAAGTTGAAATTCTACATACCATCATGGGAAAAAATTAAGTCCATGATACACTTCCTGAATTGCTGAGAATATCAATTATTTTGATTTTTTAGCCTGTATTTTTTATTTTAAATTCAAAAATCATACCTTGTTCGATTGGACTATTAATGCTTCAAGTCTTCAAACTGACGAATAACCCGTAATTAGGAAAGTTAAAAGTTTGTTGACCCTAATTCCGTGTTGGCAAGATACTGCCTATTATAAAAATAAGTAAAGTATTTTGATTTGGAATGTATTATAAAAATCATGAACTCTAAGTTAATGATAACAAAATTTAAAACACACGACTGAATTAAAACAGAGGGTGATTTAAAGAAACTATTGAGTAGACCAGATTTTCTTCTTATCAATACAAATTTAACATCTACTACTCCTAGTTCTAGCGATTTGGTTAAAAAAACATAGACCCGTAATTAGCTCCGACACATTATCATAGTGTTCTTTATTTTTAAAAATTATATTTTTATTTAATAGATGATTACTTTTGATATAATATACAAAATAAATTTGATTAACAATTTCCTAATTCCGTTCTAAGAATGGAATTACGGACATTTCAAATAAACTATGTACGTCTATAAACTAAAAAATTTGATCATTCGGTTGGTACAGTGATTATTTGGTAACGAACTCACCCAATTCATAGTTGTAAATTTTCAAAAATAGTTCTAGGACGAAACATAAAGAATTTACAGTCACATTTCAATAAAAATATAACTCAACGAAAAAAATCGAAGAAAGGAAAATTACCCGAGCAGAAATTTGTCCGGGCTCAAATAGGGTCCTGATCAAGTTTTCCCGAGTACGGATCAGGCATTGGTAGAGCAACCTGATTGAGCCCTGATCATAAGTATATATCACTCTTTCCTTTTTGGGTCCTGATTGGGATAACTGGATTAGACCCTGGATTGGGATGGCTGGATCAAGTCTTAATCAGGATAACTGGATCCGGTCCAGATTGAGACAGCCGAACCAGTCCCTGATATAAATTGGAACAAAATTGAAACATAAATTAACTTAATCACTATTATTATATAGTCTTTCAGCCGAAGAGCGATAACTACACTAATCCATATATGAAACCATTTTAACTATACATTTCTAAAATGGATAATACTCTAGTAAATTTTAACCAAATGAAATTTTATCAATTGAAATAGGGCTAAAATCAGGTTAAATAAGGCAGAACCTAAAAAAGAAATCCTATATAATTTATGATAAGTGACAGGGGCCTGATACAATTAAATAGGGCAAACCTTAGTAAGGCATTTCGTATCATACCCTGATCAGAGAGCCCAACTAGGAGTCAAATATCAGAAACCAAATCAGGGCTGGATATATAATATATTCAAATAAGTTTCACCTTAAAAGAGTAAATCAGGCCCGGGACAGGCTAGCATCAGAATACCCTAATAGGGCTCACCCTTTCAGACCAGGATGATCACGCTCTGACTGTATTCAGGCTTGTCCTAACTAATAATATAGTAGCCCTATTGAATCACATTGAATTGGATTTTATTTATCTAATATTATATGTTATTTGCCCTATTCAGACTACCAGTCACAAGCAGATGTATGTTAGATACAAACCGTAAAGGTGAAATTCGTTAGATAAAAAAGCCATAAAATTAGTGCTTGCTTCTTACAACAAAATAAGATTATTTTAATTATTATTAATAGCATAAAAATGAACCGCTGATGTCCACTAATCATAATTAATTTCCAGCTGCTTCGTACTAAAAATGTTAACTTCAAAACATTTCTGGATAACAGAAAAAAAAATTATCTGTTCTCAAAGAATCCTCAAACCTATCAATAATAATTTATTTTTCTTATCAAATTTCATGTTTTTTTTACAAGTATGTTCTCTGAAGTGGATGCAATCTAGTTATATTCTTGTTAACAATTTTATGAAATTTTGGTTTTTAGAAACATAAAATAATATTTTTTTCCCACATCTGCCGATTTCATGGTTATGATTACATAAGTTTTCTCTAAGTCTACAAACAAAAAGGATTTAAAATTTTAACAGCGACATTTCGATTGTTTAAAGGTTTGTTTTATGTATAATTTAATGACACTGCACTTAAGAAAAAAGTAGTTATTTAAAGTACATAAAATAATGTTACATAAAAAAGGAAGATATGTATTTCAAACATCAAATAAGATAAATTTAAAATTAACAACCGCAAACATATAATTTCGTCAAAGCGCTCCGCTAGTTTATCATTGAATTCTTTTGTAATAAATAAAAAACCGTAAGTTGTTTATGTTGACAAAGAAGAAATAAAACGAATAGGATGTAGCAATTAAGCAATGTTAATATTATTCGTTCGTCACACTTTTGTACACTTACTTTATAACTTATTTCGCGAGCACAGTAGAAATCGTGTAAGTTTTGCTATTGACATGAATTTTTAATTCAATTGTATTCTATGCTATGTTTTTAATCCTCATAATGATTATTACCTTATGTTCTTTTTGTTTTATAAGTTTCCGTTCCAGTTTTATGAGAAATATTTTATGGGAAGAAATTTCATTACAATCGATTGTGACAAAAAGGTGTTATGTATACAGAAGACTTGATTCAGCAGTATAAGTATGCATAACTAAACCAACAATTAAATTAAATGAAGTAAAATATAAACTGACTGAAACCTTTGACTTCGAGCTGTTTCAAATCTTCGGTTTGTGGCAAGTTGTTGAAGGGACAAACAGGATTTTATGATACAACACTTTCTTGATTTTTATTACAAACTTTTATATTAAGGTTAATCAACTACTTGATATATATTCCAACTTAAATCATCTTCTTTTCGTCCAGAACACTTGTACAAAACCTCTAAATTAAGCGTCAATGTTTCTCATATATAATAACAAACCTCTCCATTTAGCGTAAAGCTTTTCTAAAATTACATCTTTTGTGCAAGACCAAGAGCGATATGTAATCTGCCACGGTTTGATATTTTCCAACTGGTCCAATTAATTGAACGTAGCTGAAGCTCATATTTTATGTACATATTCTTGTTAAATTATATTTCATGCCATCCAAATCATTACTTTTATTTGTCAAATATTTCTTTCACTCAATTATAAATGTATAACAAATAATCGTTAAATGTGTTGTCAAAAAACATATTCTCACTTTTTGTTATCCAATTTTGTTGACAACAAATAATACCATGATAGAGCTTCTTGTCTCATTTAGAAATGGAATTCATCAGAATACTCCTATAAAGTCACAGTATAGCTCAAAATAAACGTTTGTAAGCAGAAATGTATGTAAATGGTTTTTTGATGCACTTAGTGATTTTAATAGCACAGTTTTGATACAGCTTACAGCTATCGAACCGTCATTTGAAATCGTCATCTAAGTATAGGAAAGAGAAAATATCTGTATGTCGGGGTTGGTCACGACCGACAAAAAGATTTAAAATATTAATATCTTTAAGTGTGTTCTTTAAACTTACCAAAATAAAAATAGTTTAAGCTTATGTTAATTATTATTTAATTTAACGTCATTTCATTTGTAATTGATTATATCAATTCTTTAAGAAAAATTTTATGAAAACAATTTAATTGATTGTGTGTGTATATCCAAAACAAAGTTAATAAAGCAAATTAAGTAAATTAAATAAAAATAATTATTAATTATTATGAAAATTTGAATGCGTTATGAACTTAACATCTGTTAATCCAAAGTTTCAAAAATCTGATGACGATTTTTTTTGCATCGGAAAGAGACGCTCAATCAACTGGCGATTACGTGAAAACTATTGTCTTTAACGCTTACCATTCTTTAACATTCCAAAATCAAGGTGATCGTCTACCAACTAAAATTTATAAAAATCATATATTGTATTGTTTGGAAAATTATGTCATATACATTATTATTAATCGGTGAAACGGAGTGTGGTAACGGTGTCGGTACACAAGTTCCACAGTAACCAACCAGGCATTTGTGGTACTAGTGGTTGGAAGAATAAGGAATTAAATTAGTTTAAATTATAAATTAATAATGTAAATTATTATTAATTTTGTCGGTAATTTTTCACTTTAGTATGCCCTTCTTTGATTAAGCTGAATTTTTTATATGTGATTAAAGTAGGCTTCCTGACCATCCCAAGCAACACAATAGGTGATTTTCAACTACAGTTTGGTGTAAATTCACCTAATTATGTAAAAATTACGTCGATTCAACCAGTTTTCTTGACTTTCAAATGAATTTTACTTATAGGTAGCTAATTAGGTTGATTATACGTATTTTTCGCCCAAAAAAATTATATCAAAATAATAGTAGAATTTAAGTCAAAACCAGCACTTGCCTATACCTAATTTTTACCTAAAATCAACCTCAAAGTCAATTTTATTTTGAACACGTAATTTAGTCGCAAAATGAGGAGAGTTTTACCACATTTTTCACCTATTTTCAACCTCAAATAACATTTTTTCTAAGTTGAAAAACAAGGAAAATTACTCCTAATTTTACCTAATTTTCCACTTCATAGTAAGCTTAAGTCTTATAAGGTAATTTATAATCAAATATTTGGTAGAAAATAACTTAAAAACTAATCTATAAGTCGATTATACCAAAAATATTATTTTATTGTCGACCTCATCTACGAAAATTAGTAAAAATTTACTTAAATAAGAAATAAGTTACCTATTTAAAGGATGTAATTTAACAAAAAAAATTATACGTAATATCTTATTGCTGTAATTACAAAAATTAGGAAACACATTTTTTTGAAGGATGATGTACAATTTTGTTTGATGCAATTTTTGTAAATTTAATTTGAATTTACATATTAGATAGAATTATTATTAATTATTAACAAATTAAACCAAAGTTATTTAGTAAATAATGAAACTGAGTAAAATTATTCATTATTTGTACCCTTAATAAAATTATCGACTAAAGATTAAATAATTATAAGATTTTCATATATGTTTGGGTTATATTTATTTTTCTATAATGAAACACATATTGGGTTTTAGAAAGAAATTCAATAGACAATGGAAAATTAAATCTCCATAAAAAAGATTAATTGAATATGCCATTATACTTGTGCAATTAGCAGCAACAATACTTAAATTTTTATACAAAACGATGCTGGTGTACCAATAGGTAGAAATTCACTAAAATAGAACGCGTAGAAATTCAAGTGCAACCAATTTGGTAGAATGTTACCAGTTTAAGTAGAAATTTCTTAAATAAAAGATTGCGACCTAATTTAGGTTATTGTCAACTTAAAATTAAGAAAAATTTTCTTTAAAGTCGAAAAATTATGTGAAATTTACTTTAAAGTAGATTTTGCTTAGTCCGCCATATTCAAACTTATTTTTGTTGAAAGTATTACTCCGCCATATTGTTATCTAAGTGAGATTTTTGGTAAAAGGAAATTATTTTCAAAGAAATGAAAAAAATATATTTTTGTATTATTTATTTTTTTTGAAGCCCATTAATATTTTTAGAAGTACAATCCTAAAGTTTATCAATAATATTTTTTTCGTTATAAAAATTCATTTTTAAACCATTTTATTGCGAAATATAAAATTAAAATTTATTATAAATTATATATTAAGTCAAAATTACTTGTTTTCATCTTTTTCGAATTTGATATCTGATGCTCAAATACATATTATTTCATAATTGGTAAAGAAGAAGATAAAATTGCTTATAATATTACCTAGTTGGTAACTTACAACTAATTAGGTTGAAAATAGGTGCAAAGCAACCTAAATCGACGTCGATTTGACGTGGAATCTTCCTAAATTAAGGAGAAATTTACTTAAATAGGTAGAAAAAGTAGGAAGAACAATACCTAAATAGAATATTTTACCCCTAAAATTACGTCGAATCGACGTCGAATTTTTCCCCACATTGGTCGATTCGATGTCGATTCGATGTAATTTTACATCTCATTATTAAGGTTTTATAACCTTAAAGTCGAATTTTAATTACAATGTTACCAATTTTCGACTTATTTTGTTGCTTGGGATATTTAGTTAATGATGTACATGGAGGTCGTCATCCGTTCTCTTGTTTTTAATTATTTAAACCTCAAAAAACGGCATAAAGAAAGCACAATAGCTATATATCTGGAATTTCTTTTACAATTTTATTTTTGGATTAAGCAAAAGAAAGAAATTTGTTGAATGTCAACTTTTTCTGGGCGGCACCGCCCCTTCTTTCCTTTCCCTTCCGTTTTAGTTTTAGTTGCACATAACTTCTTATATTTTACTATAACTTCTGATCCCATATAGGTCCCACTCTGAAACTTTCAGGATTTCTTTACTAATAGATCGATTCGATCACAAAATATATGATTTTTTCAAAATTTAAAAAAAAACGCTATCTTTGACTTTTTTCAAAAAAGGTTTTTAGAGATTTAAAAAAAAACGGTTTTGAACCCACATAGGCAAATAGCATATAACCTTGAACAATTTTCTTTAAAATGAGGGGTCTATCAGCTCTCTAGGTTGTACACAACTTCAGATATTCGAAATTTAAACTATACAGGAAAGCCTAAAAATGACGTTATTCCTAAATTTTGAAAATTAATTACACAAAAACGAAAAGAGATAAAAAAATTTTAAAAATCGATTTTTACTTGTATATTCATGGCAAATAATTTCTGTAAGTTTTATAAAAATCTAAAATGGTCGGGTTGAGTGACTGGTTGGTTTAACATGGCCCCTTAACAACATGACCCACGTATTAAAGTGTTTCTTTATTACTGTGATTTGCGGTCTCAAAGTGTCACTTTTTAACCATTTATTTTGTTGTCATAGTTACGTCCAAAAAAGTAAAAACATAAAAAATAGAAAGTTTTATCAAAGCAACCTTAAATTCAAAATTTCATAATGCAATCAAAATATTTGTTTATTTTTTGTTGTCATGGTTATACGATTTGTTTGAAAAAAAATAACAAATATTTTGGTCAAAGGCTACTGGTTCAACATATTTTATTAATGTTGATTTAGATTAAACAGTTTTTTTTAAATATTTTGCTTGCGGCGAATAAAAAATGGTATATATGATGCACGGCCATATGCCATTTGGACTTAATTAGGGTGAAAATCTCGGCTGGCGCTTCGATTCGCAAGCTCCACATACGTCCAAAAACCTTAGCTTTACGTCCTTGCATCATAATGTATTATTATTACCGTCATAATTACGTCCAAAAAAGTAAAAAACATTAAAATATGTAGAAATTATATAAAAATAAAATTTTTATCAGAGCAACCTTTTAATTCAAAATTTAATAATTCAATCATAATATTTGTTATTTTTTGTTGTCATAGTTATACAATTTGTTTGAAAAATAATATATATTTTGGTCTTGTTCAACATACTTTTATTAATTCATAATCTCATGTTATGTTACTTTTGGTGCCGCCGTAAAAATGGCGACACCTTTTATGCCAAAATATGAAAGTTGCTTTACTCCCAAGCAGGATTGCATAAAAATCCGATTTTTTTTTTAAAAAATCGGCTTTATTTGATTAAAATCAGTTTTTTTGATTTAAATCGGATTTTTTTGATTTTTAAAAAAATTTAGTTTAATTTGTATAATTTTTGAAGAATATATCCACTCTTTTGAAGAAGATGTCATATATCTATAGATAGACTATATTCCTATGCTACGTTATCTACTTTTATAAATCATTAACTTCGGTTGTATAAAAGTAAACTAACAGTTAGTTACTAGATTTTTACACTGAAATACTGATTGTTGTTCTAGCGACATGAAAATGGTGTCTTGTCAAACGCCGATGCCACACTAAGATACTTTTTTACTGCTTGCTTTAGAATGATGTCATCTGTCATGAATGGTGAGCTCATCTCGCATTTCGATAATCCTTGTCTGAGTTTTTTTAAGCTTAAAATCGGCTTTATTTGATTAAAATCAGTTTTTTTTGATTTAAATCGGATTTTTTTGATTTTTAAAAAAATTTAGTTTAATTTGTATAATTTTTGAAGAATATATCCACTCTTTTGAAGAAGATGTCATATATCTATAGATAGACTATATTCCTATGCTACGTTATCTACTTTTATAAATCATTAACTTCGGTTGTATAAAAGTAAACTAACAGTTAGTTACTAGATTTTTACACTGAAATACTGATTGTTGTTCTAGCGACATGAAAATGGTGTCTTGTCAAACGCCGATGCCACACTAAGATACTTTTTTACTGCTTGCTTTAGAATGATGTCATCTGTCATGAATGGTGAGCTCATCTCGCATTTCGATAATCCTTGTCTGAGTTTTTTTAAGCTTAAAAAAAATCAAAGAACATTTGATAGTACCTGTGGTAGCTGTACAACCAAGGCTTGAATATATCCGGAATTCTGATGTTTGGGACAATGCCAAAAAGTAGCTTATCGCATTCAATGCTTTCGTTAAAAAAGCAACTATGGTTGTTCTTATACTTGTCAGTTTTTAGCTCAATAAATCACATGGTTGTATTCTTTACTATTCAAAAGTTATGTTGAATCACCTCTCAGTTAACAATCTCAAGAGCCATGATAGCAGATTTGAAACGGTTTTTATATTAAATTAAATTTTTAATTTATTTTGAATTTGCCCAAATTTTCTAAAGGATTTCTAAAGGGAATGAGTTTTTGTTGATTAGTAAATTTTTTTATTTTTGATCTACGGATGTGACAACCTCGCGTACTCCATTCCCTGCTATTACCATAAGAGTTTATATGTCAATAGAAGTGAGATATTAATAGCCAAGGTGATATCTAAGGGAGGTTGGGCGGATGAGCTGTATTCAGTCAATGCTAGTATTGTCAATTTCAGTTATGGAGTATTCCTTCAAGATGGTACGGTATTGCTTGCTAAAAAAACGAGCTAATATAGATCTCTATATCTAGTCTTTTATGAGTAAGGAAGACAAGACGTCACATGCTCATGGACTATACCAATGCCACTTATTGTCTTATTGAGAATACAATTTTAGTTTTGTTCGTACAAATTTGTTTAAGCAATTTGTTTTTTGCGCTTTTTATTTTCTTTATCCTATCTTAAAATATTGGCATAAGTCATATTTTATTATGTGATAGGATTTATTGTTTAGTTGTCAATTCTTTAAGAAACGCTTAAAAAACAACAAAAAAATTGCGTCGATCATCAGCTTAGCACGCATGTTATTATGGGACTTTGCTCTTAAAAGGTTTCCATGTATTGTTGTGAAACATATTGAAATTTCTACCACACAATACATACATTTGATTAAAAAAAAATTATTTTAAAATTACTTAAAATTTTTTAGAAATTTCTTCAATTGATTTAAATCAATGATTTTTTTAAAAAAATCAAGTTGATTTAAATCTGATTCAAATCACTGATTTAAATCCAATGATTTAAATCAATGCAACCCTGCTCCCAATCAGGGTTTACCAGTCATTGATGGTAAACAGTACTTGGCTATATTGTTATTGGGCCAGTTCATTGGCCGATCTATGGTTTACAGAAAAAATTGTCAAGCCAATTAATTGTAAACAATACTTGAGTATTGCTTTTGGAACATTGCTGGAACCATAAATCTTCGGATCTACAGTTTATAGAAAATAACCAGAACACTTTACTTTAAATAGCCAAGCAATTTAATGGCTAATATTAATTGGCTATTGTTATTGGGACAAAACTGCCACCATAAATTGGCCGATCTATGTCATTTGGTTAAAGCTCACTAGAGCCAAATCCATTTTAGAAATATGTATTTGAAAAATTTTCACATATAGTTTAGTTATCGCTTCTCGCCTGAAAGACTATGATAATTTGATTAGGTTTAAGTTGGTATTAAATTTTTTTATAAAACATTTTTATTTTATTTTAAATTTTTAAAATATTTTTTATTTAATTTATTTAAATTTGCCTCTGGTAATATTTTATAGTTTTTTTAACGGCCCATTCATGGTGGCCAGTACTCGCCATTGATGCAATACATTGTCATCATTATTGGTCCGTTAACTGAACCAACCTTGTATGGGCCATTGCTGATTTTTTCCTCTGGGTCTGGCCAATGAATGGCAGTCATTTATTGGCCGATGTTATCATCCAGTAAAATTATGTTAATGGTCTATGCGTTCTGGATGCATGATTTAGAATACCCAATACATAAAGATATATCGAAATCTGGTCTGACTATCCCAATCAAGAGCTGAACCGGTTATCTCAATCAGGGTCTGCTTATAGGGAAAAAGCGTGGCTGCCCTACCCATGCCTGATCCGTATACAAGGGCAAACCATGATCATGACAATAGCAGGAACCTTAAAAACCAGCTAAGAGACAATAGCAGGAACCTTAAAAAACTACACTATTGTAACATATGTACGCCTAGCCTTCTTCATAGAAAAATAGGTATGTTATACCTCCTATTAAAATAATTCAAAGAATCAAGTCATTAATGAAAACAAATAAATAATATAGAATGAATTATTCAACTTAGTTCATATTACCATATTACCATATTCCCATAACGTTTTTTTTTAAATGATGAAATATAATTCAAATAAAATTTTATTGAAATCTGATGACTACAATTTAAATTGTTACGAAAATTAAATAATAGTAAATATATGAAAATAAATATTAATTTTGCAGACTAAGGTGAATATATTTATTTTCATTTAATTGACCGATTATTACCTATATATGTATAATAGATCGATTGTTAATTGGACAGTCGCTCAAATTATTAAAACAACGATTAATCTGGAAGGAGATTTAACTGAAATAATTTATATACTAATAATAGTATAAATAAAACAAAATTTTGTAAATGAAAACAAGAAATAAACTTATCTTTTAAGTTAAAAGTTATATGTTTTATTTAAACTTCTTAGCTGGAAGAAAGTTTGCCCAATAGATCCGTCTACGGGTTTAGCAAGGGATGCCCAGCAACCAAGATTATCTTCCTATCATAAATAAAAAGAAATTATGTGGACTTTATCGTAATCATCACCTCCATCAACTTAAGGCAGTTCAAGAATATACGTTCACCATACTATAGAAAAATTTAAATACCGTAAATTGTCCGCAGCCTTAAACTATGTTTAAATCAATCTCTTGTAATGAAGCTGTCAACTCATATTTAAAGAGAAATTCATAGTCAAATAGTAGTTTTTATTTTCCTTATTTTATTACACAGGAATGAAATTAAGGAAAATAATGATGGGACTATCAATATTTTATTATTTTTAGCACTTCCTGCCAAAAAAATAATTAATTTTCTTGTTAATATCGAAATGATAACAACTTGTACGAAACAGAAAAAGATAGTAGCAATAACTTTAAAAACTGCATTATCGATCAATTTAAAATTCGTAAAAAGAAAGTTTTATGATTTTTATGAATTCATTAATAAATAAACAATAGTTTTAATGATATTTAATTGTATTTTATCCAAAAACGTCTTATAATTTGAAAAATTTCAACCAATTCGTTGCGTATGAAACATGATTTTGGTTGGCTAAAGCTCCAATTTTTTAGTTATTTCTTATTCTGAATTTAAAATTCGAAATGGAGCCAGAAACGCTTAGAATTGATTAAAACTTCACTGAAAAAATTTCCTGCAATGCAAATGCTCTCTGTCACACAGTTAATGTAACAATTAGCATTTGGTTGGCCCAAAATGAAATTGTAGTGACCGACTTTTTTTTCAGAGCTATTTCTCGCTTTGAAAGGGGAGCAGACGAATTGTCAAATTTGGATAAATCAACCTCTTAATAATTTAACATTTTATACACGATTTGATTTAAACGCTGCTACATTTGTGTAGTGAAAATGCAAACTTTATTTTGGTTTTGGATATTTTCTCCATCATAAACAGCAAATATTTACGATTAACGATACAAATGTGATGAATGCTTGTCTAAAACACGCAGTATAAAGTTTTCAAAACGAGGCGTAGCCAATTCATAATGTTATTTTGATTTCTCAGTATCACAAAACGGAGCAAAAAACACGAAAGAAACAACAATAGTATTATCTTTTTAAGCACGAAAAAATTATCAACTGCAATTACTATAGACAGCCTTTAATAATGATTAATAGTAGAGGAACATTTTAAAATAGAAAACATTCCGTTAAATTCTCTAAACTCCATTTTTTTCTTAATATTAACATCAACAAATTCCTTTTCGAATTGATAATTATTTACTATTAAGTATTAACAAACAAAATTCTCGAAACGATCTAATACAAAACTAAACCAAAATCGATATGTTTTGTTATGAAATCACTCTCCCTTTGCATATATGTAAACGTAAACTTTCAAAACATATACTTGATAAGAACTACAAATCTCCTCTACTTATCGTTCTTACATCCCTTTTGTGTTTAGTCCTCTCCATTGCCTTTGTTTAACCAAAAACAATAAACAACCCATAGACCAGCAAAAAACAATTGTTTATTATTATCTTCAATTGAATTTTTGACTTCTCAAGACTTTTCTAAATATTTTGGCAAAAAAAAGGAAAGAAAAACAAATTGTTAAACTCCGGAAGTTATGTTGAGTGGCGCCATGCTACACAACGGGTGGTTGAATATTATTAGTTTTATTTTATTTATTTTTTATTGTCAACAGACAAATTACTATATTTAAATGACAATTATTTATTTTAAAATTTTTAAAGTTTCAGCTCGTGATTATGAATGAGGTTTAATCAATCTATTTTGTATTACATTTAAACAAGCTTCAATTTTTTCTTCTTAAAGATTAATGATTCTTGTTTACATGTTCAAACAAAAGTACACCAAAAGTACCTACAATTAAAAAAAATTATTTTATTTTTTATTGTTCCACATTTTGCTCAAAGGCAAACAATTAATAAATACGGATACCAATAAAAGGAAGTTAAACATTTTACGATTGTAAAATAGAATTTTTTATTGCACAAATAAATAACCAAATTCTTAAGGAATGAACAAATAAATTTAGTAAACGGATACTAAAATTAACTCATCAGTGTTTTGCATCAATTTAAATAAACCACAGTCAAAAAAAAAACATCACAACGTCAAAAATACTCAAACGTTACACATAAAACAAAGATCCTTTTTCTTAGATTTTTGTTTATCGGTTACGGTTAATCTGTAAAAAAAATATCTTCTATTTGTTTTTATAGGATAAAGATCAGATGACAATTACAAAAATTTTGTCATGTCAAGACACCAAAAATTTGAGACTTCATTGACTTTTTGGATTTTAGACAAAACAAAAAAAAAGAAACAAATAAATAAATAAAACCAAAATAGTAAAGATAAAAAAAGGATCAGATTATCATTTAGAATGTCCGGGCGTCTAAATACCTAAATTATTTATGACTTATATCCCTTCAATTGTTATTATATTTTATATTTCCATAGGTTTTTGATTTTAGAGAGTTTCAACTTACAGTTAATCTGAAAATAGTTGCAAGTCGTGACTTTTAAGCTCGAAAAGTTGATCATCATTGCAATACAACACCTTACTTTGTTGTAAAAGCAGATCTTAAAACCTTCAACTCCTATTCATTGAAGACCTTAGAATGACGACCAAGTTTTGTTACTGATTTGCGTAATTTTTTTGTTGTTAGTTCTTTAACGCCTCCTTATATGTTCAAGAGCTAAAGACATTTTATAAAAAGACAGGAGCCTAATCTCAAAATGTGATTTTGAAACCCTATAGTGGAGCAAAACCTTCTTCCACTATGTAAAGAACTGTTTCATGCTCTCAAGCAAAAATCGCAATGTTGGATAATTTTTTAACTCCAATTTTATGTGTTTATTCACATAATGGTGAACTGGCAGTAGTCCATTAGTTTGCAGTCTGAATGGCTTTCGCTTTAGCAGATATTCATTGGTTTGGCGAATCAACTCTGGAGTGAACATCATGGAGACCAAGCAGCATTGTGTGATCCCCCATTGTGCTTTGATGCATCGATAGAAGAACTATTCGTCTAACCGAACGATCCTCCTTTGCGATATATTAAATGAGATACAGAGGGGAGAACAGTAAAAATAGAAAAATAGAGATAATCGAAAAGAATGGGAAAGGCAAGAAAAATTGAGAGAAGTGATAAGAGAGAGAGAAGAGATAAGCAAAATATGAGAGATAAGAAAAATAAGAAGGATAAGAACGATAAAAGAATTAAGATAGATAAAAGAGATAAAGATAAGAGAGATAAGGAAAATAAGAGGGATGAGAAAGATGAGAGAGATAAAAGAAATAAGAAAGATAAAAAGTCAGGAAAAATATGAGAAATAAAACATATAACAAAACAAAACATATAATAAAACATATAGTATGAGAGATAAAAGATAAGAGCGAACAGAAATATTAGAGAGGAAAGAGCTATAAGAGAGATATGAAAGATAAGATAGATAAGAGAAATAAGAGAGGTAAGAGAGGTAAGAGAGATAAAAGAGATAACAAAGATACCACTTATAGAAGAGTAAAGAAAGATAAGAAAAGGAAGAGAAATCAGAGAAAAAGAAAAAAGAGAAGAGATAACGAAGAGGGAGGTGAGAAAGAGAAGAGAGGGAGAAGAGAATTAAAAAGATAGAAAAAAGAAAAAGGAGACAGTCATCACAAACCAGTTAGTTGAAATTTTATAAGTGCAATAATGATAAGTCGTGCTCTAATGTAACCGTGCTTCCATGTGTCATTTTTTTCAACACGATTTTTTTTTCAATCCAACATTGTAGCCATAAATTGTGAGTATGTATAACAGCGTAGAGCTTTCAACTATTAAGGAGATTATGTTACTAACCGGCTAAATTATTTCAACTATTTGAACTATTGAAATTTTTCTGGTACATTTTATATGCAAAATGCAATTATACTAAGTAATAATTACTAACAAAATAAAGGTAGAATGCAAACAACCACATTGAAACATTGAGATTGGCATGAATTTTAATTACTATCCAAATTTGTCAATTGAATTTATCGATTCGGACCCAGAAAAATTATTTTGACGTTGCAATTTCAACTAACAACTTCAACAGCCCGGGTCATAACCATTAATTTTGTTTGCGTATGAATTGATATTTTTTTTCAAATTTAATGTTCTTTATTTTATTTTAATCTATTCACTTATTTTGTTTAAATAAAAAAATTTGTATGCAGCAGTCTAGCTAGAGAACAAACGAAAGAAAAAACTTCTAAATCAACATAACATGTTAAATGTAAATTAAAGACTTACTAAGCAGTCTTTGTTTTTCTCTATTATGCATTAATCGGGTTATCGTTATAAATCAATTACTTCAAATAAAATAACTCAAATCAATCACATTGATTTAATCATATCGACAATAATCCTCCACAAGCACATCTCATAACCGATAATAATCATCAGAATTATGTAACCACATTTTCATATTTATATATTGTAGAAAAAGTCTTAAGTAAAAATCCAAAATTATAATCCTATAATCCTGTCCTACACATCATATCACCTCACATCAATGAAAAACTTATTGTTATAACTGAAAAAAAAAAACATAAAATGAGCAAGGGTAATCCTTCCTTGTTGTAATAAATAAAAGCAACATTTAAAAAATTTCACTTACATTAACCAAGCATAATATTTTCAGTGGGCCATATGGCCCTTAGGGGGTTTAACATGATTTTCTTATTTTACACATTACACTATGACTTTATTGTTTATTTTTATATAATTTTATTATTCTTGTTTTTTTTTTGCTCTCTTTCCGTAGCGGAATAGTTATGCTACTACTATTTCTAATCCTTAATAAGGATTGATTGATTTTTATTCATTTTAAGGTTACGAAACCCCTTGAAAATAAAACAATATTATCATCCTCCCTGTTGTTTTTTATTATGTTTATTCAAATATTTTTCGAAATATATTGAGTTTCCCCTATTTTACTTTTGTAGAATTTACTTTTTTTCATCGATCAAATCGAGGATACATAGTTGTACATTGTGGGACATAAGTTTCGCGGCTTCCTCTTTTTCTCGTATGTGTTGTGTATCATCAATTTTTAATTATTTTTTTTCAGTCCAACTTATGGATCAGAGTGTACTAACATTTTCTATTCCTATCAAAATGATGATCGTAAAATTTCAATTTATGAACCAAAAATCCGTGGTAAATGGGAAAGAAAAAAAAAAATTGAAAATTTTCGGGAGTAATAATAAAATCGAGCAAATCTGTAAAGATTTTTGCAGCCAGTTATTAGTTGATTACATTACATATTATCATGATTATTACTGTAATAATATATTCAAAAGGATTTGAAATGGTTTAGTTGAATTCGTAAAAGAGGGTTGAATTTGGACAGAACACAAATATATTATTTCAAATAGAATTTTTAAGAAATAAAATGTGCAAATGTGATTAATTTTGATTTATATATATAGAAAGAAATTGTTATGAAAATGGGTGTTAATGGATTAGTTAATTATTCCAATCTTAGTCGGAGATTTGCAAGTGGTTCAATTAAATTAAAAAAAAAAGGAATGTCATTTTTGTAAAATTATAATAGCAATATTTGTTGTGGAAAATGAAATGGAAACAACAAAATAAAAATAAATACGAAATTTATGAATATATACTTGATTCAAATTATGTATTTTTTAGTGTTTTATCAAAAAAATATTTACAGTATAACACTTAAACTTAAATATTTATTCATGTGATGTTCTATCGAAGATTTCCAAATTCTAAGGTAGAACTACAAAGATTAGGGCATGATTCATGGAAAAGAATTGTCGTTGAGATAAAATAATATTCGCTCTGATTCGTTGAGGGGTGGTAACAATTTTTTATCTGTACGACAATATTTTTGATCGAAACAAAAAACAATATCTGAAAGATTGTTTATTTTTTTTGAAAGGAATAAAACATAATTTTTTTTTTTTATAAAATGTGTTGTGTAGTAGGAATGACAAAATGTGTCACAATTACACATAAAAACCTTTTAAGACCAAGGTCCCACAACAACATACGTTCAAAGGTGTTGATGGACGTAAATCTTTATTTTTTTGTTTTTTTATATTTTTAGTTATAGAATGGATAACTAAACAAAAAATCCTATCACTGACAAAATATGACATAGGCCAATATTTTATGATAGAATAGAGAAAATAAAAGTAAATTAAAAAGTAAATAGCAAATTTTACCAAAAATTTGCTGAAACAAAACAAAAATGTAGTTGCCAATAATCCCGCCGGTTGCATATTCCTTGATCCTGTGACGCACCGTCTTTCTTGAGAATTAAAGCCCACACATAGTTATATGAAGGCTTGTTTCTCCAAGGAAGCAATAGCGTCTTATCATCAAGGATTTTTTTCACAGCTAAGATTGACTGAATACAGTTCATCCGCCACCACCCCTAAGATGTCACCTTGGCTAGTGATATCTCACTGCTATTGCCAGTGGTATGCGATATCTCACGTTAACTCGTATGTCAATAGCAGGGACTGGAGTACGCGGGATTGTCACACCCGTAAATCAAAAATAAAAAAAAAATTCAAAACAATAAAAACTGATCCGTCCATGCGGACCTAGAAAACATTTTTGATTAATTAATAATAATTTATTTGATTTATTAATAACAATTGAATTGTAATTGTAATTTACGCGATAATCACAATAAAAATATAAAAAAATTGTCAAATGTCAATATATAATCAAATTAAATTAATTTTACTTCCCGAGTGAAAATAACACGCCGACAAATAAAAAAATTCGGCGTATTGTAGTCTAAAAATATGCATAGTAAAAAGAGCCTAAAATGAACCGAGAACTAGCCCAGGTAGTGAACACAAAGCCGAAAAAACACAAAAATGACACCGAAAACAAGCTTGATTAAATATAAATCAAAATAACGCTGACATAACGCCGAAATATTGAAAAAAGGCCAAACAAAACTGAAATAAGACCGATAAACGGCTGCAAACACGCTTAAATAAGATCGAAATGAAACCATCCGGCTTCATTTCGGTGTAATTAAGGGTTTTTTCAGCTTTGTTTCTGCTTTGTTTCGGTTTTGTTTAGGCCTTTTTTTCAATATTTAGACGTTATATCGACGTTGTTTCGGTTTATAATTATAAAACTGCCGGCCTGTTTTCGGTGTCATTTAAGTATTTCGGCCAAAATTATAATAGCTATTTATGTACCAAGGGCGTTATGTAGGTTATTGCGCCCGGAAAGCGACGTAATCTAGCCCGATGGCCTCTGGCCCGAGGGATGGATGTCGCTTGATCGGCATTATACCCAGTAACGCCAGTGGTGCATATAAGATTTTATGCTTCACTTAATAAGCTAAAAACTAAGAAAGAATTTAATTTGTTAGTCTATATTGATATGCAAAAAAATACAAATGTATCCTAGTATGCCAAGAAAATAACTATTTTGAAGTTTAAAATAAATATTTGTTGTTTGTCCGTTGCTATGTAAACAAATTCTCCTTAATTTTGTAGCGTATGACAAAAACATTGTATGACGTTTAAAATAATTTGATAGTTTTGAAAAACTATATGAACATTTAATAACTAAAATGTTGCTTAACATTTTTAAACAAATGTAGAAATCTTTTACTAGCTTAAATTGAATAAGAATTATTTCCATTTTGTAGACGAAACTAATGTAAAAATAATTTTATTAAGTGTTCAATTCAATTCAATTTAATATTCTTATATATTTACAATTTTGGTATATAAACATATTATACTAACTAAGGGACCCCTGTGCCTTTGCACAAAATATTTTTTCAAAAATTAATAACTTAAACCCTGTTTGCAACGTCTAGTTCAAGCAAAGCATGAACTGAAACTGATACGAAATTTAATAAAATAAAATTTAAAGATATTCAAAGTTTGTTTCGTTTATTTTAATAGTCGTTTAATTTTTTTATATTTTTTTGTATTCTCTTCTTTCCCTTCCGTATTCTCTTCTTTCCTATGATATGGCTACGCTTTTTCGTAGCTTGTGTATTATATATATGATAATTAAAGTGTTCAAGTGTTCACGTTTTAAATGGATTATTTTAATTATTATGATGTTTTTATATATTGTAATACTAAGCCGGGAAAAAAACTTATGTAAAAAAGACCCTATGTATCTGAAAACTTAAACTATACTTAAACTAAATACTAAATCTAAACTTAAAAACTAATTTTAAACATATATATTATGTTAATATTTAAAGCAATGTACAAAATTCTTAAATATTATACAAACCATCAAATAGATTTTAAATTTTATATTTTTTTTTTCCTAAAAAGTATGGAATTCTCAAAGCTTATAAGAGAACTCGCTAACAATCAGAATATAAGTTGGTTTACTAAGTTATTTTCGATTATTTGACACTTACTTATTAATTTTGTTCTAATTTTACTGATGAAGTCAATCACAAGAGATACATTAGACAGAATGGAGAGAGCTTGTGTTGAGAATAATCTAGGTCGGTTATAAATTAGTTTGAGACATTTGTTTTGTGCTGTTTGTAGTTTTTTAATGTGAATTCTGGTACTGGTAAGCCAAATCAGGTACTGGTTAAGGTACTGGTAAACCAAACGGGTGCTGCATATAATAAGGTACTGCGTAATATGGATATATATATATATATATATATATATATATATATATATATATATATATATATATATATATATATATATATATATATATATATATATATATATATATATATATATATATATATATATATATATATATATATATATATATATATATATATATATATATATAAAAGTCTATTATTTGAAATTGAAAGTTTAGATTTTTGATGTAATATACTGTACAGTATTCGTATCATTTTTTGACATTTTTCTACTGATGAATTAATGTGATGCTTGAATGTTAATCGTTTGTTTATTATAACTCCTAGGTATTTTATAGTTTCTGACCATTGCAATGGAATTCCATCCATAGAAAGAGATTCATTATTTGGGAGATTTCTTGCAACACTCTTTTTGGTGAGAAAAATAGATTTCCCTATTTGGAAAAATATAAAGAAAGATTATTAATTGACGTTTGCAATTCAGATAAAATAACGTTAATATCAGCTGAAGATGCGAATATAGCTATATCATCAGCATAACGAGCAAAATCTGTAGTGTTGTTAAATTGAGTTTTAATATCAGCCGTAAATACATTGTAAAATGCAGATGAAAGGACAGCCCCTTGTGGAACACCACAACTTACAATTTTGGGCGTGGATCTACAATAGTTCATTGTAACTAAAAACTGTCTATCACTTAAAAAGGAGTTTATGATTCTTATCAAATAGTTAGGAAAATTGAAATGAACTAATTTAAAAATGAAACCTTTATGCCAAACTTTATCAAACGCTTTTTCAATATCAAAGGTTATTAAGGCAGTGGATTCTTTATTGTTTATCTTTAATATTACTGCAAATTCTGTAAACTTGGTGAGAGGTGGAATGGTATTTTCCAAAGCCAAACTGTTCAGGAGGAATAATTGCATTTTGTTCTACAAACTGCTCAAAATGCTTTAATATTGTACGTTCAAAGATTTTACCAAAGAAATTTAGTAAACTAATAGGTCTATACTCTATAGCTATCAATATTTGTTTTAAATTTGCCCGGTTTCAAAACAGGAAGAACATTAGCGATTTTTCATTCAATAGGAAAATATGAAAATTTCAAGCACGCATTATTTTCTAAAATGCTTTAGCATCTTAATAGAGGGCGTTATGAATTCATAATGAAGTTTGAAGTTTTTTTAAGCCACGGATTTCATCTACATATATTCAAAATAATGTATCTCGAGAACAACTTGGCGGATTAAAAAACGAATTATAACATTTCAAAGATAAAAGTAAATAATTTTTAGTAAAACATAATTGAATTTAAAATTTTTCATAGTAATTGTTATTAAAAATTCAAAATTAAAAAAATAATAAGAGTTGGAAGGTTGATGTCTCCTTTGTTTCTTATATTTTCTCCCATTATTTCTTAACTTCATTAATTTTCTATAAAAATCCCAAAAATGGATTTTGGTGATGTTTTTGGAAATTATAGAAATTTTTTAATGACTCATTATATGTAAATCTTAGTCGAAAGTTTTTAAAAAATTGCTATAATTTTCAATCTGAGAATCCTAAGATAAGAACGAACCCATCAACGACCTCATCCCGGAAAAAGGCTTCGTTATAAAATAGGAACCGGAAAAAACAACAACAGAGCCGAAAGCAAAAACTAAATTTTCCTAAACGTGAAAACAGACCAGACTACTAAATCAGAAAGTAGAACGTGCGCTCTCTAAGAGCCCCTAATAATCTCAAGGGTCTAGAAAGTGAGGCAAATAGGTATAGAATGGATGTCGTTGCTCTGCAAAAAATTGGATAACCAACAATAGGACAACAAGATTTGGATAGTCTCTCTCTATACTGTTGTGGTCACCCTCCTCGAAGAGATTTTGGTACTGGGTTCCTTTTGATTGCACGCATAACAGAAGCCATGATGGAATTCATCCCAGTCTATGAAACAATTTGCTACCAACAGGAACACGGAAATGAAATATAAATATAAATTGAGAATTTGCAGTACTTTCTTTCGGCATCGATCGAGTCATAAAAAGACGTGGGTCTCACCGAATGATAACACTCGAAATCAAATTGATCCCATTGCACGTTTTTTTTCCAGCGTTCTGGATATGTAACCCTTTAGAGGTGCAATTATTGGAATTGATCATTTCGTTGTATGTTCAAAACGAAGGTTGCACTCCCATACCCAGGGATTCTTAAATTCAATCAACGGAAACGTGTTAACATATTATCACTAAATAATGCTGCAAATTCAATCACAATTTCTTTAATCTCTTGACCAATATTATGGACAAAATTGGAACGAAATTCCCTAATTGTGAGGTTATCGTTGCCGGTTACTTAAACATCCACAACAAATCGCCGTTATAATTTTCTAAAACGACTGACGACAACAACAATGGAAGACTGGCTGAAGTACTTGCCGCATAACAGAACCTGGTATGGTAAAAACTAAAAAGTAGCCAATATGGTTAGCCAAAATGGTTTTCGGAGCAAAAGATCAACAACCGTTTGAACCCCAACCTATCGTTCGAACCACATACTTAAAAAGGTGGTGAAACATACGTTATTGCATTAGATCTTTCCAAAGCATTTCATCGAATATGGTATCCCAACCTGGTCAATAAGCTCGTTGCGTACGGTTTTCACCCCGCAGTTGTTAAGCTAATCCAGGAGGATTATTTGGTTAATTTGCTAAATCCGTAAACAAGACCCTTTAAAGTGTTTCAAAAGCTAGGAATACGGCCACGTGGCACGAACATGCTAGAACAAAGATCGTTTCAAGCTTTGGCTCAGGAGCGGTGCATATGAACACAACGTCAAAGACTGTTATAACGAATCCAAATATTTCCACGATTTGTACGGAAAGAAATTTGTCGAACGTAAAACACACTACCAGCAACCAAAATTGCGCAATCTAGATCACAGAAGGATTGCACATGATCTATTATCCGAAACGGTGCAGGAAAGTTGGGCGGATTTTGCTATTTTAACTAAGCCGTACAAAACTATACCAAATGATTGATGACATGGTGTGGAATCGTCCAAAAAAATGGATCGATTATTAAAGCCACGAAATTTATTATTGGATGGAGTACAAAATTGTTTGATAAAAACATTTTTGTTGGAGGCGAATAAAGATCTGTGAGAACAGTGTCGTCATGAAAAAATTGAAGCAAAGACCAGTTTACAAGCTCCAATAAAATCAAAATTTACTCAAAATGGTAATCGCCTTTTTCCCACATGAGCGAGACACAGTTGATATTTTTGTATCAGCGGTATATATGGATGAGTATGTACTAACCGTTACGAAACAGGAAGTGTTGGAATCAGTTTGTAGAACTGAAAATAAGAAAACTTCTGGTGCTGAAAGCATTCTGAACGTTTAGTATAAAATGACAGTTCATGCAAAACAATTTTGTTTGATACGCCTGTTTGAAAGAAGGGGGGTTTCCGCAAGAGTGGAACCATCAACGTCTAGCAATTTTGTCAAAAGGAAAGGTAAAACCAGAAAAATAGTCTTCATACTACCCAATCTGCATAATACATAAATCTGGTAAATTTTTAGAAGGAATAATAATTTGAACATTCGAACAAGCTTTGAAGATAAGCAGCACCAATAAGGTTAAGAAAAGCTCACTCAACGGTTGACACAATAAAGTTTGTGATTGGTGGAGCTAGAGGACAAACAGTGGCAGGGAAAAGGATGAACAAAAAAGCACTGTTATAACTTTACATATTAAGAAGTGACTCACGCAGATGGTCTCACATTACATCATGAGCTCTGATGTGTAGAAGTTCCTGGGTTCATCGAAAAAATCGTAACCGATTGTTTTTGCAACAGAATGTTGAAATATTATAGCGACGATGGTTTTAAAGCATATAAAATTACTAGTAAAGTATAGGTTCAGTGCCGTGGAACTTACTGTGTGATGGTGATTTCAAGCTGCAATATAAACCAAATAGCTATTTCATTTCTTCTTATTCACATTTAGCTCACGGAGATTTCTTGAAATAAACATCTATATATTACAAAATTTTACCTAAATCAATTCATTGACGAACGCTTTAGTTTCCCAAAAGACTAAATTTAACGTCGCTTCTCATTGTTTTGTTAAGCTTTTCAAGATGGACAGAAGTGCTCGGAACCTAGTGGTGAACTTGATAGTAAAACACAGGAATAATGCATTAACGGCACTAGTTGGTACCGGGTATAGTTCATGGAGCAAGGATAAAAATGCAATAATAACAGCATATAAAACAATAGAAAGACCTTTTTCAAATTACGCTGCACCCAAATGAATACCTCAAGCTTGTAAGTTACAAATAACACAAAACACAGCCTAGCTCACCGCAACCAGATGTCATTTGAAGACCGAACGACATCACTTACACGAGAAATGTAACAAATTGACGGTCTGTGAACATAGCGAAACGCTTACTAAACAATATCTACCTGTCACTGCCTGTCACAAAGAGTAATATCCCTGCAGTGACGCCTTATCCATGACTATGCCCCCTAGAGACATCCCGAGTGAAAAAATATAGGCCGAAAAGACGCTGAAAAGAAGACAAAAAGCCGATTTATTGTCGAAAAGACACCTAAATATTACTAGAGGCCGATAACAGTCCGAAAAGACGTCGACATAAAAAGTTTGGACAACGAAAGCGGACCGATAATATTTTCATTTTAAAACTGCAGCCGAAAAGACACCCAAATATTAGTAAAAAGCCGATAATAACTCGAAAAAGCGCTGATGAAGTAATAATATAATATTAAATTTATCTGCAGCTTAAGAAGGCCGATATTACACCGATAATATTGACAAAATAAATGTATCATTGTTCATTTAGGATTATTTTTTAAAAACTGGTTCAAATTCAAATAATAAAATATCAGTCGTTATTTTAATTTGTGACCATATAGACGTGTGTTCGTTTCATTCTATACAATAAGTTCAAATTAAGTGGGGTAATTCCCGATTTTTTTGACAGGTGATATTATTAGGTATGTTGTTTATAAATATAAATAGAATTATAATATAATTATAACTTGTATTGGATTATAGATCCAAATTCTTATGGGAAAAATTGTTGATGTGAAATTCTTGAGAAATTCTATTATTTTGATAAGCGGAATACCAGAAAAATCGTGGTTTTGGTGACTGTGGGCATAATAACTAATTGCTTGTTTTTGCAATAATTGGTTTATCCGTAAAAAAACGTTGTTACTTCTATTATTATAATGTCTTTAATATCAGAAAGCTTTTGCTTTAGGCTCATTTCTCAAACCATTATCACATTAAGGCATGAAACATTTAAATTTATTTATGCTTTTCTTCTGTGCAATCTTTTCATTTTAATCATTGTAATCTTTTTAATCCAATAAATTGTTGGTGAACAGCAACGACGTCAAAATTATATAATTGTAAAGACTGTTTGTCAATTGATTTTACTTAATTTACTTATTGTAAATCTCGATTGTGATTCATGTAAAAAATACGCTAAATGTCTCTAGGGGGCATAGTCATGGATAAGGCGTCACTGCAGGGATATTACTCTTTGTGACAGGCAGTGACAGGTAGATATTGTTTAGTAAGCGTTTCGCTATGTTCACAGACCGTCAATTTGTTACATTTCTCGTGTAAGTGATGTCGTTCGGTCTTCAAATGACATCTGGTTGCGGTGTGCTAGGCTGTGTTTTGTGTTATTTGTAACTTACAAGCTTGAGGTATTCATTTGGGTGCAGCGTAATTTGAAAAAGGTCTTTCTATTGTTTTATATGCTGTTATTATTGCATTTTTATCCTTGCTCCATGAACTATACCCGGTACCAACTAGTGCCGTTAATGCATTATTCCTGTGTTTTACTATCAAGTTCACCACTAGGTTCCGAGCACTTCTGTCCATCTTCAAAAGCTTAACAAAACAATGAGAAGCGACGTAAAATTTAATCTTTTGGGAAACTAAAGCGTTCGTCAATGAATTGATTTAGGTAAAATTTTGTAATATATAGATGTTTATTTCAAGAAATCTCCGTGAGCTAAATGTGAATAAGAAGAAATGAAATAGCTATTTGGTTTATATTGCAGCTTGAAATCACCATCAAACAGTAAGTTCCACGGCACTGAACCTATACTTTACTGTTAATGTGCCTCACTAGTAATTTTATACGCTTTAAAACCATCGTCGCTATAATATTTCAACATTCTGTTGCAAAAACAATCGGTTACGATTTTTTCGATGAACCCAGGAACTTCTACACATCAGAGCTCATGATGTAATGTGAGACCATCTGCGTGAGTCACTTCTTAATATGTAAAGTTATAACAGTGCTTTTTTGTTCATCCTTTTCCCTGCCACTGTTTGTCCTCTAGCTCCACCAATCACAAACTTTATTGTGTCAACCGTTGAGTGAGCTTTTCTTAACCTTATTGGTGCTGCTTATCTTCAAAGCTTGTTCGAATGTTCAAATTATTATTCCTTCTAAAAATTTACCAGATTTATGTATTATGCAGATTGGGTAGTATGAAGACTATTTTTCTGGTTTTACCTTTCCTTTTGACAAAATTGCTAGACGTTGATGGTTCCACTCTTGCGGAAACCCCCCTTCTTTCAAACAGGCGTATCAAACAAAATTGTTTTGCATGAACTGTCATTTTATACTAAACGTTCAGAATGCTTTCAGCACCAGAAGTTTTCTTATTTTCAGTTCTACAAACTGATTCCAACACTTCCTGTTTCGTAACGGTTAGTACATACTCATCCATATATACCGCTGATACAAAAATATCAACTGTGTCTCGCTCATGTGGGAAAAAGGCGATTACCATTTTGAGTAAATTTTGATTTTATTGGAGCTTGTAAACTGGTCTTTGCTTCAATTTTTTCATGACGACACTGTTCTCACAGATCTTTATTCGCCTCCAACAAAAATGTTTTTATCAAACAATTTTGTACTCCATCCAATAATAAATTTCGTGGCTTTAATAATCGATCCATTTTTTTGGACGATTCCACACCATGTCATCAATCATTTGGTATAGTTTTGTACGGCTTAGTTAAAATAGCAAAATCCGCCCAACTTTCCTGCACCGTTTCGGATAATAGATCATGTGCAATCCTTCTGTGATCTAGATTGCGCAATTTTGGTTGCTGGTAGTGTGTTTTACGTTCGACAAATTTCTTTCCGTACAAATCGTGGAAATATTTGGATTCGTTATAACAGTCTTTGACGTTGTGTTCATATGCACCGCTCCTGAGCCAAAGCTTGAAACGATCTTTGTTCTAGCATGTTCGTGCCACGTGGCCGTATTCCTAGCTTTTGAAACACTTTAAAGGGTCTTGTTTACGGATTTAGCAAATTAACCAAATAATCCTCCTGGATTAGCTTAACAACTGCGGGGTGAAAACCGTACGCAACGAGCTTATTGACCAGGTTGGGATACCATATTCGATGAAATGCTTTGGAAAGATCTAATGCAATAACGTATGTTTCACCACCTTTTTAAGTATGTGGTTCGAACGATAGGTTGGGGTTCAAACGGTTGTTGATCTTTTGCTCCGAAAACCATTTTGGCTAACCATATTGGCTACTTTTTAGTTTTTACCATACCAGGTTCTGTTATGCGGCAAGTACTTCAGCCAGTCTTCCATTGTTGTTGTCGTCAGTCGTTTTAGAAAATTATAACGGCGATTTGTTGTGGATGTTTAAGTAACCGGCAACGATAACCTCACAATTAGGGAATTTCGTTCCAATTTTGTCCATAATATTGGTCAAGAGATTAAAGAAATTGTGATTGAATTTGCAGCATTATTTAGTGATAATATGTTAACACGTTTCCGTTGATTGAATTTAAGAATCCCTGGGTATGGGAGTGCAACCTTCGTTTTGAACATACAACGAAATGATCAATTCCAATAATTGCACCTCTAAAGGGTTACATATCCAGAACGCTGGAAAAAAAACGTGCAATGGGATCAATTTGATTTCGAGTGTTATCATTCGGTGAGACCCACGTCTTTTTATGACTCGATCGATGCCGAAAGAAAGTACTGCAAATTCTCAATTTATATTTATATTTCATTTCCGTGTTCCTGTTGGTAGCAAATTGTTTCATAGACTGGGATGAATTCCATCATGGCTTCTGTTATGCGTGCAATCAAAAGGAACCCAGTACCAAAATCTCTTCGAGGAGGGTGACCACAACAGTATAGAGAGAGACTATCCAAATCTTGTTGTCCTATTGTTGGTTATCCAATTTTTTGCAGAGCAACGACATCCATTCTATACCTATTTGCCTCACTTTCTAGACCCTTGAGATTATTAGGGGCTCTTAGAGAGCGCACGTTCTACTTTCTGATTTAGTAGTCTGGTCTGTTTTCACGTTTAGGAAAATTTAGTTTTTGCTTTCGGCTCTGTTGTTGTTTTTTCCGGTTCCTATTTTATAACGAAGCCTTTTTCCGGGATGAGGTCGTTGATGGGTTCGTTCTTATCTTAGGATTCTCAGATTGAAAATTATAGCAATTTTTTAAAAACTTTCGACTAAGATTTACATATAATGAGTCATTAAAAAATTTCTATAATTTCCAAAAACATCACCAAAATCCATTTTTGGGATTTTTATAGAAAATTAATGAAGTTAAGAAATAATGGGAGAAAATATAAGAAACAAAGGAGACATCAACCTTCCAACTCTTATTATTTTTTTAATTTTGAATTTTTAATAACAATTACTATGAAAAATTTTAAATTCAATTATGTTTTACTAAAAATTATTTACTTTTATCTTTGAAATGTTATAATTCGTTTTTTAATCCGCCAAGTTGTTCTCGAGATACATTATTTTGAATATATGTAGATGAAATCCGTGGCTTAAAAAAACTTCAAACTTCATTATGAATTCATAACGCCCTCTATTAAGATGCTAAAGCATTTTAGAAAATAATGCGTGCTTGAAATTTTCATATTTTCCTATTGAATGAAAAATCGCTAATGTTCTTCCTGTTTTGAAACCGGGCAAATTTAAAACAAATATTGATAGCTATAGAGTATAGACCTATTAGTTTACTAAATTTCTTTGGTAAAATCTTTGAACGTACAATATTAAAGCATTTTGAGCAGTTTGTAGAACAAAATGCAATTATTCCTCCTGAACAGTTTGGCTTTGGAAAATACCATTCCACCTCTCACCAAGTTTACAGAATTTGCAGTAATATTAAAGATAAACAATAAAGAATCCACTGCCTTAATAACCTTTGATATTGAAAAAGCGTTTGATAAAGTTTGGCATAAAGGTTTCATTTTTAAATTAGTTCATTTCAATTTTCCTAACTATTTGATAAGAATCATAAACTCCTTTTTAAGTGATAGACAGTTTTTAGTTACAATGAACTATTGTAGATCCACGCCCAAAATTGTAAGTTGTGGTGTTCCACAAGGGGCTGTCCTTTCATCTGCATTTTACAATGTATTTACGGCTGATATTAAAACTCAATTTAACAACACTACAGATTTTGCTCGTTATGCTGATGATATAGCTATATTCGCATCTTCAGCTGATATTAACGTTATTTTATCTGAATTGCAAACGTCAATTAATAATCTTTCTTTATATTTTTCCAAATAGGGAAATCTATTTTTCTCACCAAAAAGAGTGTTGCAAGAAATCTCCCAAATAATGAATCTCTTTCTATGGATGGAATTCCATTGCAATGGTCAGAAACTATAAAATACCTAGGAGTTATAATAAACAAACGATTAACATTCAAGCATCACATTAATTCATCAGTAGAAAAATGTCAAAAAATGATACGAATACTGTACAGTATATTACATCAAAAATCTAAACTTTCAATTTCAAATAATAGACTTTTATATATATATATATATATATATATATATATATATATATATATATATATATATATATATATATATATATATATATATATATATATATATATATATATATATATATATATATATATATATATATATATATATATATCCATATTACGCAGTACCTTATTATATGCAGCACCCGTTTGGTTTACCAGTACCTTAACCAGTACCTGATTTGGCTTACCAGTACCAGAATTCACATTAAAAAACTACAAACAGCACAAAACAAATGTCTCAAACTAATTTATAACCGACCTAGATTATTCTCAACACAAGCTCTCTCCATTCTGTCTAATGTATCTCTTGTGATTGACTTCATCAGTAAAATTAGAACAAAATTAATAAGTAAGTGTCAAATAATCGAAAATAACTTAGTAAACCAACTTATATTCTGATTGTTAGCGAGTTCTCTTATAAGCTTTGAGAATTCCATACTTTTTAGGAAAAAAAAAATATAAAATTTAAAATCTATTTGATGGTTTGTATAATATTTAAGAATTTTGTACATTGCTTTAAATATTAACATAATATATATGTTTAAAATTAGTTTTTAAGTTTAGATTTAGTATTTAGTTTAAGTATAGTTTAAGTTTTCAGATACACAGGGTCTTTTTTACATAAGTTTTTTTCCCGGCTTAGTATTACAATATATAAAAACATCATAATAATTAAAATAATCCATTTAAAACGTGAACACTTGAACACTTTAATTATCATATATATAATACACAAGCTACGAAAAAGCGTAGCCATATCATAGGAAAGAAGAGAATACGGAAGGGAAAGAAGAGAATACAAAAAAATATAAAAAAATTAAACGACTATTAAAATAAACGAAACAAACTTTGAATATCTTTAAATTTTATTTTATTAAATTTCGTATCAGTTTCAGTTCATGCTTTGCTTGAACTAGACGTTGCAAACAGGGTTTAAGTTATTAATTTTTGAAAAAATATTTTGTGCAAAGGCACAGGGGTCCCTTAGTTAGTATAATATGTTTATATACCAAAATTGTAAATATGTAAGAATATTAAATTGAATTGAATTGAACACTTAATAAAATTATTTTTACATTAGTTTCGTCTACAAAATGGAAATAATTCTTATTCAATTTAAGCTAGTAAAAGATTTCTACATTTGTTTAAAAATGTTAAGCAACATTTTAGTTATTAAATGTTCATATAGTTTTTCAAAACTATCAAATTATTTTAAACGTCATACAATGTTTTTGTCATACGCTACAAAATTAAGGAGAATTTGTTTACATAGCAACGGACAAACAACAAATATTTATTTTAAACTTCAAAATAGTTATTTTCTTGGCATACTAGGATACATTTGTATTTTTTTGCATATCAATATAGACTAACAAATTAAATTCTTTCTTAGTTTTTAGCTTATTAAGTGAAGCATAAAATCTTATATGCACCACTGGCGTTACTGGGTATAATGCCGATCAAGCGACATCCATCCCTCGGGCCAGAGGCCATCGGGCTAGATTACGTCGCTTTCCGGGCGCAATAACCTACATAACGCCCTTGGTACATAAATAGCTATTATAATTTTGGCCGAAATACTTAAATGACACCGAAAACAGGCCGGCAGTTTTATAATTATAAACCGAAACAACGTCGATATAACGTCTAAATATTGAAAAAAAGGCCTAAACAAAACCGAAACAAAGCAGAAACAAAGCTGAAAAAACCCTTAATTACACCGAAATGAAGCCGGATGGTTTCATTTCGATCTTATTTAAGCGTGTTTGCAGCCGTTTATCGGTCTTATTTCAGTTTTGTTTAGGCCTTTTTTCAATATTTCGGCGTTATGTCAGCGTTATTTTGATTTATATTTAATCAAGCTTGTTTTCGGTGTCATTTTTGTGTTTTTTCGGCTTTGTGTTCACTACCTGGGCTAGTTCTCGGTTCATTTTAGGCTCTTTTTACTATGCATATTTTTAGACTACAATACGCCGAATTTTTTTATCTGTCGGCGTGTTATTTTCACTCGGGATTTAGCGTATTTTTTACATGAATCACAATCGAGATTTACAATAAGTAAATTAAGTAAAATCAATTGACAAACAGTCTTTACAATTATATAATTTTGACGTCGTTGCTGTTCACCAACAATTTATTGGATTAAAAAGATTACAATGATTAAAATGAAAAGATTGCACAGAAGAAAAGCATAAATAAATTTAAATGTTTCATGCCTTAATGTGATAATGGTTTGAGAAATGAGCCTAAAGCAAAAGCTTTCTGATATTAAAGACATTATAATAATAGAAGTAACAACGTTTTTTTACGGATAAACCAATTATTGCAAAAACAAGCAATTAGTTATTATGCCCACAGTCACCAAAACCACGATTTTTCTGGTATTCCGCTTATCAAAATAATAAAATTTCTCAAGAATTTCACATCAACAATTTTTCCCAAAAGAATTTGGATCTATAATCCAATACAAGTAATAATTATATTATAATTCTATTTATATTTATAAACAACATACCTAATAATATCACCTGTCAAAAAAATCGGGAATTACCCCACTTAATTTGAACTTATTGTATAGAATGAAACGAACACACGTCTATGTGGTCACAAATTAAAATAACGACTGATATTTTATTATTTGAATTTGAACCAGTTTTTAAAAAATAATCCTAAATGAACAATGATACATTTATTTTGTCAATATTATCGGTGTAATATCGGCCTGCTTAAGCTGCAGATAAATTTAATATTATATTATTACTTCATCAGCGCTTTTTCGAGTTATTATCGGCTTTTTACTAATATTTGGGTGTCTTTTCGGCTGCAGTTTTAAAATGAAAATATTATCGGTCCGCTTTCGTTGTCCAAACTTTTTATGTCGACGTCTTTTCGGACTGTTATCGGCCTCTAGTAATATTTAGGTGTCTTTTCGACAATAAATCGGCTTTTTGTCTTCTTTTCAGCGTCTTTTCGGCCTATATTTTTTCACTCGGGTTATCATCAGTAAAACTTACTTTTAATATTCCTTCTTCAATTATGACAAGCAAAATGTTCTAGGTTATGTTTTTATGTTTTTCACATAAATAGAGCAATGCTTAAGATATAATTTTTGTCGTTGGATCAAAAGTATTGTTTACATGAATCATGGCCCTTAACCTTATTGCATGTTAAATAGTATATTGTACAACTGTATAGTGCGAACGCGTTTTTCAAGCAATGATGTAGGTACACAATAGTTTTTGTAACAAATGCACAAAACTTAATAAATTTGTTGTTAATTATTTCATTTATGTAACAAATTTTATAAATAAATTTAGGAAATTTAAACCTAAACTAAAGCATGCCAACTTTTATTATTACTTATTTATACTAGATTTCAATTTGCAAAAACTTAATAGTAGTATTTTATTTGCCCAATTGGAATTCGGATTGAACTGTCAATACGCAATTTTTAAATAAAATGAACCATAGAATTCGATTTGGATATCAGGTGTTTTCAAAAGGTTGGTAGTACTTGTTATGGAAGTAAATAAAAATATAAAAATCAGCAAACTTATTTATTTAAATTTTTATTATTGTTATAATTTGATAGTTCTGCGTAATATATATGAAAACTAGGCGTTATTGTATTAATTTTAATTTCGCAAAATGAAATATTAGTTTCAGTAGAAAACAGTTTGATTGAATTTTATTTATTCGACCATTTAGAGATTTAAATTATATTTCTTTTACACAACTACAATAATAATCGCGTGGTTTTGATATCCACAAAATGAATGAATTATTTATTAAAACATATAACTTGGAGTACGTAAAAATAAATATAATTAATAATAATGGAGTTATTAAGGAAAAACAAAAAAAACAACATCAACTTGTTTGAACAATTCTCATCTCATCTCTATCTCATCATGGCACAACGCCACTAGCCGTTTTCGGACAAGTTTACAAAGCTACCAAAACTGGTGACCCCGACGACAACAGAGCAAGGCAAATGGTGTCAAACGTATGAAAATATGTCTTGGGATCGAATGCTGAGCTTGTGGCGTTGGCGTTGTGGCGATAACTTTTCGTTTTATTTAAAAAAGTTTAACTCCTGTTTTTTGAAAATGAAAGAAAAGTTATCGCCACAAATATACAAACAAATATACTTACATTACTTATACTTATAATTACATTTTTATTAATAAATACTAAAGTCAAATTGTCAAAACTTCAAAATTTTGAAATTATGACAACTTTTAGAAATAAAAAATGATAGATAGCGAATTACATGTTGAGTACACGAACTAAAATACAATTCTGACTTTTCAAAACCAACTATTTGGTCAGATTTGGATTTCGATACATGAAATTGTTAGTGTAATTTGGCAAATAAAATACAGCTAATAAAAAATTGTCTGGTGAAGCGCATAGAGTGAGCGAATAGAAAGGAGCTAATGGTCCATTAGCTATTCTGATGCGGAGACTAGGCAGCTAGTAAAATCGAAGGCTATATTTTAAGCGACCATCCGTAAGGAAATTGTGGTTATTGTGGCTGGGGATATGGTATTCCAATGATTATAAGAACACGAGAGGAGCTGGAACCCTACAAGAGGTAGAGTGGAATTATTTGCAAATTCTTGTGAACAAATCAGTGATTTAATGTTTCTAACTTTAGTCTGTAATTATTTTTATTGTTACTGTTATTTTTGCTATCTATCTTATATTTTAACACACGGTGGCTTTGTGTTCATGCATTCTGTATGGACCAATCCTAGATCGTATTATGATAAAACGTACTCGTTATAGTAATTCATACTCTAGTACATCTTCTCATTCGTGTCATATTAATCCGCGTAGTATTCATGCCAATATTGACAAGCTATACGAATGGAATTTTATAAAACTACTTAACGGGTATCAGAGTCACATCTTAAAACCTCGCATACCAATAGGAGTGTACAAGTAGAGGGCTATAAATTATTCAGGAATGATAGACCAGGAAGAAGAGCTGGTGGCGTTGCATTTTATGTGCGGGATGACTTTGCTAAACAGAATCGTGGTAAATTTCATTCTGAGGGATCCTCATGACAACATAGAATATTTTTCTCTTGAACCTGTTATAGATCTATCCAAACAAATCCGACTAGAACTAGTGATACATCAAATCTTATTGTCTTGAATATATCAGCTAAAACTTCTACGTTTTATCAGAAACTTTTCTCAGATCACGATCTTATTTTGATTGAATTTAATAATACGTACTGAGGTTCAAGATGAATTCATTTTCATCCGTTGATATAATGAGGTTTAAAATTGCTGAGTTATAGTGCTGTACTTAATGTGAACTGGATATATCTACAGGAGCTTAACTCAATTGATGAGAAGTTTAACTTTTTCTATATAGTAATTTACATAGATTATAAAATCATCATGCTCCCTTTCAGATGATCAAGTTGGTTAATAAACCGATCCAATGGTATAATTATAAAATAAAAAATAAAAAAGAAATAGTGATAATGGCTAAAAAAGTCTGGAAAAAGACTCGTGGTGAAGATGATAAAGAAATTTATAGAAATTACGATAAAGTGTTTAATAAAATGGTTAAATCTGTTAAAAACCGGTATATGCTCCAGAAGCTGAACCCTAACCTAAATACTAAAAAATTATGTAAGAGCCTAAAATAAGTTTCGACCGGATAACTTAATAAGGAATTTGTTAAATTACTAACTAGTTTGAGTAATGAGGAACATTCAGTTTTTAATATTGATCAGATCATTGAACCTGAAACTGTTAATGATGTTAATAATAATAATAGATTTGAATTTATTGAGTTCACAAATGATGATACTATACTAAAGCACATGGGTCAATAACGTCAAACGCAGTTGGTGCTGATAATATACCCCTCCAATTCATTAAACTTATGACTTCTGTGATCATACCACATGTAACGTATTTATTTAACCAAATTTTGAAATCTGGTGACTATCCGAGGATCTGGCAAACTGATAAAGTCATTGAATTACCAAAAATCAAAGACTCTGTATCGCCAGCAGAAGTAAAGCCTTTTGCGCACTTGTCAGCTCTCTCTAAAGTCTTTGAACGACTTATTTCTGATCAGATTAAATATTTTCTATATACGAATAAGTAATAACTTAACGGAATAAATAAGTAATAAATTAACGCTACTGCAGTTAGGTTTTAGAGTTAATCATAGCACTGAAACTGTACTTGCAGATGTAACTGATTTTATTAAAGAAAGTCTATATAAAGGAAATCTAGCGGTGCTCTGCTTACTAGATTTCAAAAAAGCTTTTAATTCTATATCTTTCTAGAAATTTTAAACTAAATGGCTAGCCTTATTTAATTTTAATGTTGATGCAGCGAAATTAATATGTTCATATTTAACTGATCATTTCAAGTTCGTTGATTGTAACAGAATTATATCAGCTCATTTGTCTATACCCACGGGAGTACCACAAGCATCAATACTTTGACCGTTAATATTTGCAATGTACATAAATGACATTATGAGTTCTATAATACACTCGAACTATCACCTTTTTGCAAATGATCTTCATTCACATTCACAGAATAGTATTTCTCTGAAGTAACGGTAGGGCGGAGCGATAAAATGTCAGTCTTAAATAACACAATATCGGGCATAAACAGAGATATAAGTTATATAATTTCATGGTCAACTGATAACCAACTATCACTAAATGCGAGGAAGACACAAGCAATTATATTTTCACAGAAGGGTAGATTTGAACTTAATGATGCTGATTTATTCATTCCAAGAATTAGCGTGGGTCACGATTTGATAGCCTTTAACCAAAACTGTTAAGGACTTGGAATTGATTGGGAAAAAAAATCAAATCATGTCAAAAGAAAATTGCGCATATTTGAAAACTTAAATAAACAAATTCAAAACATTTGTGGATTGAACGCTAAACACTAAATCTCAAATACAGACTTGAGGTACTCGACGACGACAACAATGGAAGGCTGGGAAAAATATTTGCCGCATCAAAAAACCTTACACACATTGTTAAAAGCCCACCCAACTTTCACTCCTCGTAATGGCGGTGAAGAAAATTTTCTACTAGATCTCTATCTTGCATCTATGCCAAATATTACGAGTGGTCAATGTCGGCAAGGAAAGTATTAGAAATTCTGACTACTATCTAATCACATCAGATCAAAACTGATTTACTAAAAACTAGAGTTCCTAAAACACGTAAAATGTTTCATTTCTCAAAAACGGATATTCCAATGGTCTCCGAAGCATTTGCCAAAATTTCTTTTTCGATCGTCATTGTTTTTATACTGACGAAGTAAATATTTCTGCCCAATGCTTTCCTGAAACCGTTCAATTTGGCATCAATAAATTCGTTCCCTTCTCAACATTTAAAATCCAATAAAAATATATGTTTTGCAAGGAAGCCAAATTGTCCCTTAGAAAAAAGTTGATTATTGTAAATCTTGGGATCGATTCTTTTATCTATAGAGGCTACTAAAATATCAAACCAGATAATCGAACACGAAAAAACAGAAATCGTCAGAACGAATACGGCAAAAGTTTTGACTATGTCCATTTTTGACAAAAGTTTTTACAGTGACATTATTTCTTTAAAACTGGTACCAAATCTTCTATTCTGTTGCAAAGTTTGTTACCCCGTAAAATTTCATTTGTCTAAACAACTTTCTTTTGCATGAATCAATGCGTTTAATACAACTTATCGTTTTTGTTATTAATATTTTCTTTCCACCCTGTTAGCAATGATTGTTTTTTTTTAATTGCTGTCTCATTTTGGTATGTCACGGCTTCATGATTGTTTTTTCATATATATGAACATACTCGACATTTTGTGATTATTCAGTCAAATATCAAAACTTATGGTTTTGAAATAAATCAAAATTGATAGTTTTGCAGTAGTTAGTCAAATAGTGTTAAATCAAAAATAAATTTAAAAAAAACTAGAAATTCATGTTAGTTTAATGAAATGTAATATATGTATATATAGTTCCGATTAAGTATCGAGCAAATTAATTACACAAATGTTGAAACAGTTATGTTGAAATGCTGATGGTAATCCTGGTAGATCCAAAATGATAAAATTCCTGTTCCTTGTCACTTTTTCAATCAAAAACCACCTGTTTAGCCAATGCGATCTGCCACTATTCATCAAGCTTCGCAGATCATCCATTCAACTGAATAATAACATCTCGAAACTTACACCTATACAGGATTAAGTATAATTATGTCTTCGATTAATGCATTAGTTTTTCTTCATGCAAAATTAAACTACGATACGAAGCAACTGTTTATATTTAGCAATTGAGTCATGCAAATTACAACTCTACAAATCTTCTTTATCACCAATTTCCTCTTTTAGACGGGGAAACATTAATCTTTCGTAATAGCCGATAAAGTTTATCACCAAACAATAACTTTCACTCCACTAGCCTATATCACATATACAGGAAAAAAAGACGTATCGTTGCAATTAAATAGTTTGATTCAAAACAGTTTTATTTTTAAGTAACCAAATTGTTACATACAACGACTTGGTAACCATAAAAAATCTCGCCCTAGTTTTTTCATTGTTGCGTATTCGTTTCATTTCAATGAGACAACAAGAAAAGCGAAACTACAAAACTCAAATTACAAGGCAATCAAAGTTTTTTTTTAAATATAATTTTAAGAGATGGGAGAGATATTTCTTATATAAACATGAGTATTTAAAAAAAAATTATTTTCTAAAGTTCGAAGAGGGCTGCAGTAAAAACAAACATTTTTGGTAATAACTCAAATACTAGGCAAAGTCGAAAATTCATTTAATTTGTTTAAATATTTCGCTTTCGATATGATCGATCGATCTTTTACGATTTTGCTAAACCAATCTTGATTCCTTAAGAAAATTTTAGTTTTACTATTTCCTTATCTTTGTCCATAAAATATAGATAAAAACCACATAAAACTATGTCGGAGTTTTTGCATATTGGAATAATTGGTATAAAAATGCCAGCTTGTGAATCACATATAAACTAAAAGAGGAAACCAAAATATGCATCGTGATGAAGTTTTACCTGTGTAGTTTGACTACAATGTTGGCGAATTCGCCTTTGAACAATAACTTTTAATCGCAGGTTTCCAGTTGGATGCAATTAGCTTTCTAGTTGGATGCAATTATGTAATACAAATGCACACCATTTGATCTAGTTTAGCACAATATGAGTTGTTTTTTTATTTAATTCTTGGCACAATTTTTTATGGTAGTGTAAGTAGGTAATAGAAACACCTTCTTAAACAGTAACAGTCAAGAAGTATTGGATGTCACATTGGCCTGTTTCTTTCGTTAAATAAAGTATTAAGCTGCATGGGTAGAGCTTCTACAACACTCTTTTTCTGTTAATCTTATTCTCCAGTTCCGCAATTGGTACAGATTGTTCTATCTGATTCTATTAATAAAACCACTTGTTTTTTTGCTGATCAGGTTTGTCGAACGCAAAGAAATTAAGGGTTGTTTCGAACTGGATCTAAGTTGGGAGATCTATAATCGATTCTTGGGTGCGCTATTCTCTTAAGTATACATGCAAAGTGTTCCAAACTAATCCATCCTGATTTATCTCCAAAGAGCATTAATAGGGCAGATCACCCGCATTAAAATAATTGTTTGAAATAAGTATGAGTCCAAAGATATATAACAGTTCATATAATACGATTAACTTAAATTTAAAGCGAGGTTCAAAGTGGAATCCATACCAAATTTTAAGATTCATATTCGAGTTTAAGCAAAATTCTATTCTTCCAGAAACATTCCAATGAACAACAGTATTTCAAGGGCCACCTGGTTAATGAACCCAACATATTCTCAAAAAACAAAAATCACGCAAATTATTGTACGATGACAATATTCTCGCACCATCATTTGAACAAATAAGGAATTATAAGATTGCGTAAAATGAAAAAAATTACAAGTAAAAAATGACAAAGACATCATCAAAATTTTTAAAGAAAAAAAATGAACTCACGCGTAATAATCACAAATAATCGGTGTGACATTTATTCGTTTTCGTCTTACTTAAATTCTTCATCTTATTATTATAATTTTTTGTTCTTCTTTCTTTTATTAAATCTAAAAGCGCCTTCTTTTGATTTTTTTCTATTTTCTTTTATTTGTCATAAGCCCGATCAAATCTTTTTATTCTCTATTGTTTCTATTATAAAAATCGTACAATAGTAATAGAAGTGCTACTGGTTTCATTCAACCTTTAGAAATGATAGATACATGAACGTTTTCTTTTTATTTACGAAAGCAAAAATATTAATGTTATTGTATTTATTTACGTTTTCATGATCCGATCATTAGATCAATTTTTCTTTGAGTCTATAAAAGATACTTTATGTATGTGCGAGTTGTTAGAATTATTATTTTCTTTATATCTCAAGAGATTTGGATGTGGCTTGTATGTTGCTAACAAAACCCGGGTTAATGGTTTGCTCGCTCAATATATGGAATATATGGGCTGTAGGGCTTGGCGCCGACCACGTATTTTATTATTATATCGACATCGATATACGTCATTTATTATACTTCTTTAATAAAGTCAAGCTTTAATGGCAGTAAGATATGTTCAATGCTACAGAGTCGTGTGAAAACGTGTATAACTATATATGCGTCCAAAGTTCTGGTAAATGTTACAGACATTTCATATACAAAAATGTTGTACAAACTTTTGTTATATAACAAAAAATTGAAAAGAAAGATTCATAGTTGTAATTCTTAATAGGATTTAGAAATTTGTTGATGTGTAAAGTTGAAAAAAATATTTTTTGAAAAATAAAATGAGCATCATATTTAGCCTTTTTTCGTTCTTAAGCTGTATGTGACATATTGTACATTTTACATAGATTTATCAATAGAAGTGTTATTGAAATAGGTCGAGTTTAGCATGTATATTATTTTCCGTTTTCAGTCCACATAGTTTTTCTGGAATGACTACTGCTTTAAAAAATACTAAACCCAAATGTATATTAGAGGATTGTTACTGAAATAAGGGTCTCCAAATGTCCAACAGAACTCCAGTCTTAGTCAAAAGTGGTAATACGATAAGCCAAACAATAAAGATGGTCTTTTTACCCCCAGTAGACCAATAAAATATTCGGTTAGTGGTCGTGTTCAAAAGGATTTTTCCGATAAAAGCTATGTCGTAAACGTCAAAGCCAAATGTGTCAGGATGGACTACTTTGATCTAATTATATGAATCCTTGGAGACTGGTATCACCATGCAAATAGGTAATGTGTCGGTTGCGAACGACCGATGTTAGTTGAACGGATCAATTCAGTGAACGATGACCGACCGTTCAGTTGGTAATGAAAACATCGTTTGCTGGTCACTAATCAATCTATTTGGTGTTAGTGAAATTTTGTATGTGTCATAAGCTTATTTTACATTTGTTTCATTCAACTCAATAACCTTGTACAAAAATATGTTCTTGACAATATTTATTCGTTTAAACAGATTTACAACATAATGAAAAAAGCAGTCCTAACAGTTAATCATTTAAAAAAAGATTTTATTTATTCCATTTATTCTAAATGGAACGGAACAAACAAAAAATCTTCATAGTCCAGTAACTTTATACATCACAGTATGCGTCAAATCCGGTAGTTCTGATTTTTTGCAGACTTGTTTATGATGTTGGCCTAATGAATAATCCAAGATTGTGACCTCGAGCGCCGAACGCAACTTTGTCAAAAAACGAAAAAACCACGAAAAATCGTTATTTTTTCAAATTTTGGCGATTATAACCCTAAGGGACTAGTTTTTTCTTTATACTTTTTTAGGACGATCCAAAAACTAAAAAATGATCGCTGAAGAACGATGGAAAATGAATGACCTATCAAAATGAACGACAATTAAACGATTGGTTTTCTTTTAGAACGAACGATCAGTACAAAAAGAACGACCGATTTAAAAACAAAACTGATTCGTTCTTGAAAAAAATGATTGCTTATAAAATAAAGAACGAAAAATTTATTATTTTTTTCAGATTTTGATTGCTCAGAAGAAAAAAACAGTTAAGGTGCCATTGTTTGTAATCCGTTGTTTTGATTATTGTTCATTTTTGTGGTCCAAAATCCAAATTTTTATGCAAATCGATGCTGTTTGGCAAAATTACACAGTCACCGTTCAATTTGACAGAAACAACTGAAAAAAAGTCAGACAAGTGCGAATAAAATTCGCTCGTTAAGGGTTCCGTGAATGTAAAAGAACACAATATCAAAAATAATTGACAAAAAGTTGTGTTGTAATATCTATATATTTCCAGATCATAGAAGCATAACAAAATGAATGTTTAATCATAAATGCCAATATATTACAATCACATACATATATATACATTGATCAAAAATCACACCAAAAACATTGCTTCAGATTAAATCTTATCCATAGCTGTTTATGGTAACTCAAGAAAGATTCAATTATACGCGCTTGTAAATGGTTTAAATTTGATTATTTTTTCGGTCAATCAAGTGTCGAAATTTATGAGGGTGGAGAGGCTACATACTCAAAATATTTTTTTAAAATAACTCAAAAACTGTGCATTGCAACATTCTAAAAAAATTGTAATGTTTCTTAAATTAAGTGCTCCTTCATATGAGATCCACTCATTTGGGTAAAAAATAGTTTGTTTTACTCTCCCACACCCATCCCCTAAACACACAAATATAATTATTTGAGACTTCGCTATATAATTTTCATTCAAAATCTAACAATCTTCTTGTCTCTGTGAATTTTTTCAAATTTTTCTGTCGATCATCAACGAAACGTTATGGGCGGAACCGTCTGAAAGTTGCACTTTTTTGACAATAACTCGTATATAACAATAACTGCGCACCGCAAAATTTAAAAAAAATTGCAATGATTTTTTTACCCTCTCCACCACCGTCCCCTAAACACCCAGAAATATAATTATTTGAGACCTCGCTATGATTTTCATTCAAAATTTACCAAACTTCCTAGCTCTGTGAATTTTTACAAATTTTTCTGTAAATCAGTGTCGGAACGTAGGGGAGGGTTGGGGCATGCAAACGGTCTGAAATTTGCTCTTTTTCGACAATAACTCAAAAACTCTTCATCACAAAATTCTGAAAATTGCAATATTTTCTAAATTAGGTGCTATTTCAAATGACACCCCACTTGACCAAATTTTAAATAGTGGTTTTACCCCTCCTCATTTCCACCCCCATAATAAATATAATTATGGGTATGTGATACTTTCCTATATTTTCCATAAAAAATTTACTAATTTTTCTATCATTCCCACTACATTTGAAGATTTTCGATCAGTAAGGTTCGGAGCTAATCGAGGTAAGAAAACACGAAGAAAACGTCATTATGAAAAATTATACAAAAAAAGGTGAGGTGTAAAATTCCAAAATAAATTTTTAAAGAATACTGAAATGAAGCCCTTCCATATGATACCCTACTTGAATCTATAAAAAAATGTATTTTCTCAAAGGTCTCACATCGTAACCCTGTAAACCAAACGAAAACAACTTTAGTTTTATTTGTATCTGTCATCTTATGTGGACAGATTAGTTTTATACGCATCTCAAATTTCAGGTCCATTATATTTATAGTTTACGAGATAATCTATATCATGTGAAAAATTCGTTTTACTCTCACCAAGAGTGTTCCGTATAAAAAACGGAACCCTAAAAACAACAACAATTGCATACAATTTTTCAGTTGTTTCAGTTGCTTCAGTCAAATTGAACACGGCTAGTATTGCCGTATATATTACCTTGAATAATATAGATTAATCGTATTTTAATCTATCAGTGTGTAATTAAATAGTTTACTCTCAAGCAAAAGTTTAAAATTTGAGCGAGACACGAGCGAAAATTTTGAATTTCCGAGAGAATAAAATTCATTACACACGAATTGATTACACTACTTTATTCTCTGACAAAGAATTGTTTATCATATAAAATAAAAACATTTTCTTCAATTAAAACAATAAATCTTTATTGTTTTAATTGATAAATCAAATTCCTGATTAAAAAAACCCTGATGAAAACCCTGATGAAAACCCCATCCTATACAATCAACCAAGTTCAACTAAACGATATAAGAGAATTTAACTTAAAATTTGATTTTTGAACAAAACGTTTCAAAGCCATTGTGATTATGATTTGAAAATAATGTTAACAAAATCAAAACAATTTGACCAATTGGAATCATACCAATTGAATAATGATAATTTTTTTATAGGAACATTTTCATTAGACAAGAGGTTAAGCTAGAAAACAATACAACAATACATACTATTATTAGTGAAAAAACATACAAATAAAGCTGATATTATTAAATGAAAGAGAATAAAAAGGTTTATAAAACAGTGTTAGAAATCTTGCAAGCTTTTCGCGTTGTTTAATAAGTTAAATTTTTCTACCATTGAAAATTAAATCCATATAAAAGATTGGCATTAAGGTCCGCTATACACTTGAGCTAAGCTATGCGAACTATGTTTTTTGTATATAACGTAATCAAATGGATGACTATACACTTGAGCTAAGCTTATAGCTTATAGCTTAGCTCAAGTGTATAGTCATCCATTTGATTACGTTATATGCAAAAAACATAGTTCGCATAGTTCGCATAGCTTAGCTCAAGTGTATAGCGGACCTAAAGGTCATTAATTCAAAAATAAAGATATGGAGGGGCTAAAATCTCACTGCTCTGAGATATCAAGACTTCGGTCTGGGTAAAGGATTTTGATATAGTTTTCGGCAAAAAACTTTCACGAGGACATGGTTTTTAGTTTTGGGCAGCGATGTATATCAAACATAACTCTTTGTTAAAGTACAAGTATTTTTTATCTCTGTTTAAAAATTTATTACAAAACTAACACGAAACATCAATACGTTGCCGGAAAATAATAATCAAAATTCCAAAAATATTGTTAAATTAAATAAAATCAAACTTTTTCATAATTCCAAAAATATTCCAAAAATTAGAATGATATCTATTTAAGCTTTTTCTAAGTATAGTATATTTAAGCTTTTTCTAAGTTCCGATAATATTCCAAAAATTCTTAAAAATTCAAACTTTTCCAAAATTATAATAAAATTAGGAATTTAAAATTTTTCAAAATTCTAAAAATATTCCAAAAAGTCTTACAAAATCAAAAAATGAAACTTTTTTCAAAATTCTAAATATATATATAAAATTTAAAAATTACATTTTTTTCAAAATTCTAAAAATATTGCAAAAATTATAACAAAATCAAAAATTGAAACCTTTTTCAAAATTCCAAAACTATTCCAAAAATTAGAATGAAATCAAATATTTAAACTTTTTCTAAATTCCAATAATAATCCAAAAATTCTTAAAAATTCAAACTGTTTCCCAAATTCTAAAAGTATTGCAAAAATTATAACAAAATCAAAAATTGAAAATTTTTTTAAAACTCCAAAAATTATAATAAAATCAAAAATTAAAAATTTTTCAAAATTCTCAAAACATTCCAAAAATTCTTACAAAATCAAATATTAAAACTTTTTCCGAAATTCTAAAAATATTGCAAAAATTATTACAAAATCAAAAATACAAACTTTTTCAAAATTCCAAAAATATTTCAAAAACTATAACAAACTCAAAAATTTCCATGTCCAATTTCATTTTCAATTACATTTACGTCATAAAAACAGATAAATTTTTTTTTCCAAAAAAGTGGCTAAAAAATAAATGAAATCATTTTTTGACACACTTGACAACATTTTTTTGACAAATTTATAATGCCATAATTCTCAATAATAATAATAAAACCGAAGTAATTTCATTTCAAAAAAACAATTTTACTTTTTTTCCAAAAAATTGGGTAAAAATAAATAAAAATCTTTCTTTTGACACACTTGACAACATTTTTTTGACAAACTTATCATGCCATAATTCTCAATAATAATAATAAAATTTCATTTCCAACAAACAATTAGTTTTATTTTTTCCGAAAAATTAGGTAAAAAAATAAATAAAAATCTTTCTTTTGACACACTTGACAACATTTTTTTGACAAACTTATAATGCAATAATCTGGTTTTTGATCTCACATACCAATCCCTGTCATCAAAATTTCTCTAAATTTAATGTTCCTACTCGTAATCACTTAAAACGAACGTTTTTTAAGCCAAACATATGAAAATTTGCTATTTTTGACACACATAATGATTTTTTAACACACGTCCGGTACAGTTATCTAACACAGCGTCATTTCAGACCTGTCCCTTGAGTATACCTATTTTTAGAAAAAGAAATTTTTGAAATCCCTCCAGCGGTTATCCCCTGCAGCGTAGGTAATGACGGACGGCCGGCCGAACTGCCGGCCGACAGACAGACATATATTTTTTTTTTGCTTTTTTAGAATCATTAGGTCCTAAAACAACGAGAAATGCCAAAAAAAGTGGGGGTAAGAATTTCACTTTTGGCTCTTGAATGTAATACTTAGGTCTTTCAGACTGAAGTAATAACTATAATGTACGATAAAGACTAAAGTATAATAATTAAAATAGAAGGTGCGGCTCGTAGGTAGTATATTTTGTTTAATGTTTACTATTTCCAGTGGTGTATGCTAAAGGCAAGGTTAACAGTCTTGCATGCCGTGTTGCTCAAGTAGATATGTAAAAGTATTATTACCTATGGTAAAATTGTTAATATTGCGTATATTACTTAAGGTCATTCTCCATTAGTCTTTTTTTCTCGTCTTTTTTATTTTGTGAAATAGAAGATATGAAAATCATATAAGTGCGAAAGGAAAAATTATGAAGACTTTTTATTTATTCCATGTCTTTTTTTTACTTTCCATGACTTTTTTTTTTAAAAAAAAGTAATATACTATAAAAAAGTGTTCTACTATAAAAAAAAGTCTATAGAGCAAGACTTTTTTATGGAAAAAGACGACTTTTACACTGAAAAAATATATTTAAAATTATCTAGCAGTCTATGTTGGATACGACATTGTCAAAAATATATAATAAAATTAGATTTTATTAAAAATAATGGTGAAATGTCACAATTCCAGTCCTATAAAATATTTTTTCCATGAAAAATTGTGAAATTCATCTTACTCTCTCTTTAGAAAATTAATCATGGTTTCCCGTTCTATTTTGGCTAGAAAAAAAGATAAAAAAGACTAATGGAGAGTCAGCTTTAGACTTGTTAAAATATCATAAAAGTTGAATAATCTTTATTTAATTAAAATTAAAACTTGTGTTTTTTTGGGCACACCCTGAACTGTAATTGAAAATTATTATATCTCAGCTATGGACACTTGACTGCTTCGGTTTTTCCATACAAAATGTATCGGCAAATGGAGAGTTTATGTTTGATAATCTATCGTTCGCACTTTGCAGAATTTTATGCTATGGCGATAGTCATAAGTGCAATTTATGAATTAGTTCATGGCATTCAAAAATCGGTTTGGTATCTTTTGTGTGACTCTTATTTTAACGAGTACGTCTCGCCTGTTATACACATAATGTAATAAAAATTACAGCATTTAAGAGCAACTTGGGATTTAAAAATTAACCAAACAGGTGGCATTGGTGGAATTATTGTTTAACAAAATTTTAAGAAAACTTGAAAGTGTGTTGCCATCATGATATCTCCATACAATAAATGTTGTACAACAAACATCAAAATATATTGATGAAATCGAGATGCAATTTTTGAAAAGATTTTGAATTTTTTGCGATTACATCATGGAATCAAATATTTGTTCTTCAGAAGGTGGATTGTTTTGAATTTTTTGTGCAGTTCTACTCCTACAACCTCGTTCGCCAATGTACCTTAAAGAGAAGTGACGATCTTCAAGTAAATTTTTAATTTTTCAACTATGTACCAATGTCAAATAATAAATATTCTATAGTTTGATTAAGAAATTTCTTACATTTGTATTTTGTTTAATTAAGATTTTTCTAATTTGATATTTTTTAATTTTTATGTTCGTCATAAATTTTTTCTATAGCTTATTAACTAAACTTGGATTGTGTGTAGAGATTGTATGAGAGAGAATTCTTAATAAGAGAAAACAAAATTTTTGATTATTTAAATTAAATTTTAAAAAGAAAATTAGATGAAAAATATTTTAATGAAAACTAGATTGAAAAATTGTACCTAAATAGTACATTATGATGCTAGGACGTAAAGCTAAAGATTTTGGACAGATGTGGAGTTTGCAAATCGAGGCGCTAGCCGAGATTTGCACCCACATTAAGTCCAAAATAGCTTACGTCCGTGCATCATATACTATTTTTTATTCGCCGCAAGCACAATATTTAAAGAAAATTTGTTTATTCTAAATTAAAATTATAAATTTTCATAAATTTTAAAATAGAAATATGTGGAACAAGCAACCTTTGACAAAATATTTATTATTTTTTCCAAATTATTGTGTAGCTATGACAACAAATGATAACAACTATTTTAGTTGGTTAATGAAATTTTGAATTTAAGGGTTGCTTTGATAAAAAATTTTAGTTTTCATAGAATTTAAACAAATACAAATGCTTTTTACTTTTTTGGACGTAGCTATGACAACAAAATAAATAGTTGAAAAGTGATACTTTAAAGCCACAAATCACAGTAATAAAGTAACACTTTAATATATAGGCGAATAAAAATTTTATTAATCTATTGCTAAAAGTTTGAAACGAATTTAGAAAAGATTTTCAAATAAAGCAAACGATTAAATAAAAAAGTCACCACAAAACTATTCTATGAAGAGTTTGTTGGTATATAAAATGTTCCCCAAACTTTATTAGCATAATTTATAACTTCGGTTGAGCTTTGTCACATTGTTAGTTTTTAAAATTGATATTGGGAAATGAATAAATTTATCACATCACGGTAAGGTGGTTTAAAAAGAGAAACATATTATCAAATCAAATAATGAATCAATAATATATATATATGACCATAATTCAAAAACTGTGCACTGGTAGATTAAATAAAAATTCGCAATGTTTTCTAAGCCTATATAGGTGCTCTTTCAAATGACCGTCATTTAGGTCAAAAACGATTTTTTCAACCTTCTCAGAACCCAAAAATATGATTATTGGGCACTTCTCTATACTTTTCGTTAAAAGTTTAAAAAACTTACTGTCTTTGTGATTTATGTCAAATTTTTCTGCCTATTCAACCCGAAACGTAGGGAAGACATACTAAAAATTTCATTATTTGACAATAATTCAAAAACTGTGTACTGGAAAATTGTAAAAAAAATTCAATGTTTTTTAAATAGATGCCATTTCAAATTGCACCCCACTTGACCGGGTTTTTAATGGTTTTTTACCCCTACTCATTCTCATCTCTTTAATAAATATAATTATATAAGTAAAACTTTCAAATTCTTCTATATTCCAAATAGTTTATTATGAAATAGTATTTCGTTTTATTCCGGGATTTATAAACCAAATAATCACCATGTGGCTTCTGGCCCAGGAAAATCTCTACTAACCTCTAAAAGTTAACACATCATTCTTTCAAAAGAACACGAAAACAATAAGAAAAAAATATAGAAAGTGAAAAAATTATATTATAAAAACAAAAGATAAACTTATAACTTAAGAAGTTTATTGATTGTTGTTTCTCTTCTAGATGTCCAACATATTTATTTTTACGTAACTTTCGTCCGTGTACTGGAACCTCCGTAGTTGTATTCATCAACTACTCAAATTTATCAACTACTTAAACTCCCTATTGACAATCTCCAAAATAGTTCATGTAACGGATCAATTGACATTACAGTTTCCAAATCAACCAATTGTTATCTCAATTCAATTAAACTTATACAAGGTATAACGTAATAAACCAAGTATTTAATATTTATTTGTCTACTCACTCTTCTTGGTTTTTCTTATCACAAAATAAAAATATATATTTTTTAATTTTAAGAAGTGGTATGAAGTATGACACTATTTTTCATCCTATATATAATTTCGACTGTTGATTTATTTCTTTTATTCACAAAGAAACAAACTTCACCATATTAACATTTAGTCAACAAAGAACAGAGAAAATCCCGTATATTTTTTTATATCTATTACAGGCTTAAGCTCCTATTATATAAATAAAACACCAAAACTTTTTATTTTGTTTTCTTTAATTATTATAATTTTAATAATATATTGCTACTATTGCTACTCCAAAAACAACTACACAAAAATTATTTTACCATTAAGAAAAAAGTTAACTCCTAAAAGTTCACAAAAACTCAATTTCATTTTTAGCAACAAACGTATTTAAAATTTCAAACTTAATTTTAAAACAAATCAAAGCTTAACTTTCAAAATTAATTAAGTTTAATCTTTGGACGAAGTCCCAAACTTAACTAACTATATGGAAACCAAATCGCTACATCAACAACTTGCTTACCCACCAAAATAATAAAAAAACCATGGCTAGTCTTTTCATTGTTGTGTATTTGTTTCATTTCAGCGAACCATAAAAAAAAACGAAATAGCAAAACCAAGATTACAAGGTAATCCAAACTACAAAAATCAACTCCATATCAAAGCTGAAAGGATCCATATCAAAACAAGATGCAACCGTCTATAATGCAAGTCATAAAGAAACTACATTTGTCTCATATGAAAAAAAGGAAGTAGTGAAAACAAGGTTAACATTATAACAATATAACATCAACAAGAGAGTAGAAAAAAGAGTAACGGCAACAATAAAAAAATTATTAATATGTTTTTCTTATTTTTCTTTCCATACTGTGAATCTGCTGCATGTTCTATTTATTAAATAATGTTCTTAGGTTGTTTGATGTAAAAAAGTTGGTACATTTATTGTGGTAATTGTCTGTTTGATTTCGATGCTAAAGAAAATGTAGACCTAACAGAATTTGTTGGGCATAAAAAGCTTTTAAGATTTTCAATCAATTACATTTTTAATAAAGCAATGAAAGTAAACAAAAAGAAAAGCCATTATTCAAAATTATACAAAAAAAGTGAGGTATTAAATTCAACAATCAACATTTTGTCACGTTTGGGTTGTAGGACTCAACAATAGCAGACAAATTTAAATCGGACAATGTTACCCTCGTGTTCTAAAACAAATTTCACACCTCCTAGTTAAAAAAAATTGTGGTAGCAAATTTCCAAGATCCTGGGCAATTGGTATTTTTCAGAGTTAGCCGAACGAAACAGCGGCCGAATCGAGGGAAATGGCAAGAAGTATAAAGTATGTGGTAGTCATCAATTGAAATCGGCGAGGGCCCATGGACTAAAAGACTAATTCTTGTTAGTTTGATTTATCTTGATTATTTCTATCGGTTCTAACGGTTCAACACAGTTTTCGGCATAATCGATGTAACAATTTACTTTAAACATTTTATAATTTTTATTAATGAAAATGTCCATTCGAAATCTATCAATATATAGGAAGAAATCCATCAATGAAAGTCTATCACATGTTGAAGTATCTAATTTTTTTTTAGATAAAATCGGTAGATGATATATGACATATATGAACACACAGAATAAACAACTTATTGTTCAGTGTTGTATATAAAAAGTAAAAGTATATTAAAAAAATGGCATATCGGTTTAGTTAGTTAATTGGACAGTGCTGATCCAAATAAATAGAAATTAAACTACCTGGTTTGATTATGCTTGGAATGAATTTTGTTTGTACGCAAACATAATAGATGAAATCAGAAATTGAACGCCGCAAGGTCAAGAATAATGCGCGATTCACAACAGTGGTTTGAGGTTGACGTTTTAACCTGTTTAGCGAATGATAAATCAAAACCAAACATCTCCGCCTCCATTATTTATTTTTTAAACGGCCTATACATTTTTTTCGACACTGCAGATATATTATTACCGACATGGACCTCGCAGTTTATAACACGATCTTGAAAAATTGAGGACCTTGAGAGATAGCAGAATCAACCCATCCGAATAAGTTTATAGTTAATGTAAGTTTTATTTGATCATTTTTTCTTTTCTTATATTTATAAAATAAATGAGAATCAAAATAATTCTTGAAAACAAAACCTAATGATCGTGACGTACGACCGAGCTCGCTTCGACTCCTCCGAGGTTCGACGAATACCAGCTTATTGTTGTTGGGATACTCTTTTATCATTCTTTTTAATTCCATCTAATCTAATAAACCATCTAATTTGGGTTATGTAAAAAGGCCTACAATCCACTTTATAAAGAATGATAAAAAAGTATATAAAAAACAACAGAATGGAAGAATAAAAAAGTATTTTTACATTTTGAAAATGACTTTGAATAATTAATTTTTTAATAATTTAAAAAATTATTAAATTGTTTAATATTTTTTTGTTTGTCTTGTTTCATGCCAGGTTACTGATATTTAAATTTATTTTTTCATAATATTTAGAAAATAATGGAAAGTAAATGTAATGTTTACACATAAGACAAATATTTAAATTTTTTTATATCTGATAGTTTTTATCGTTAAAAATATAGCGAAAAAGGATGCATCATTACAAATGCAATCACACACATTTTGCTTCTTATTTTTTTTCCGTATATGGGGTTTAATCCCAATTACAAAAAAGAAGCAGAACCGAAATCTGATTTTCAAAATCATTCATATATTTCATTTAGATTCATATTCCGACAAATTCAAATTCCATTAAAAGATAACACAGATAACATAAATAGCAATAACATAATCATAGAAGTGTAACACAAGTGCAGAAAAATGTAACACTTTTAATTGGCTATAATTAATTTATTCACCACAAGAAACTAGAATCTGGTATATACTTAAACCACGGTGAATAAATTATTAAAAGAAATGACGAAAATTAATGAGTTAATTGATGGAATTTTATGGAAATAAATATTTTTTTTCTCTTCTAAAGAATTAAAATCTTAATTAATCAAGACGTTAAAGATTTGTGTTCTTGGTTAAAGGAAGTTTTTAATTACCAAATTTAAATAAAAACCTTTTGGTGTTGAAATTATAATAAATAATTTACTTTATGTTTTTTAAATTACAGTTGATTTAAATTAAGTTTTTATTTTAGATTATATAAACGATTGTATAAGCGTTAATAATTATGACTTATGAACACGACAATTTTTTTTTAAATCAAATTTATCGTTGTTGTAATCGCATTCCATCATTCATAAATTCTAAAACTAAACATACAAGCTGATAAATAATAATAAAGAAAATACAAAGCAAAACAAAAGAGTAAAAATAAATCGATATCCATTAGGAAAATTAAAAACAAAACCTTTTTTCTTTCCCTACAAATAAATTTACTGTTTGTGTGCAAACATACTTTAATGTGAGGGTGGACTGACATGTAGCAAGCCATATATGATTTCTAAACAAATTGTTGAATTTAATCGAAGGTGTAAAGATCACAAAACCCTTTTACTCTTATATAAAAAATGCTTATTCGTCAAACTAAATTTCTGATTACAAATTGCAATTCTGGCCACTCAAAAAAATCAAATTCACTTTTTAATTGTGTTAGGTAACAACTATATTAACTTTTCAAAAGCTCCTTACATTCAAAAACCATAGAGCACATGATAAAAGGAAAATATAAATCAACGACCTCAAAAATTGATAAACACACTCAGACGCACTCCTTGTATTTTTTACAAAGTTTTACTTTAAATTTTGTGTACTGGAACTAAAATTCAATTCAGAAAGGACGAATTGCAATGAAATATACACAACCGGATACAATTTTATATTATTGTATTTCATATAGTTTGGAGCATGAGCAGTAAGGACATTCGGTTTCGTTTTCAAATAAAATATTTTCTTATAAAATGGAATCAAAAAAATCTCCATTTAGTTTTATTTTATTTTTCTTTGATGTAGGTTGAATTTGATTACAGGATGACGGGTGCACAGGAGGTGCTTAAGTGAATTCTGTAAAAATGTTGATTAGTACATAATTATTTCGAAGCACTTTTACGCTAACATTTTAAATGTATTTATATTGAATTTTTATTGATATTGAAAATTTTTTGCTCTAGTTTTATTTTAATTTAGCCCAATGGAATTCTCTAAAATGTAGTGACATCATTCAATTTGACCAATCACATTTGAATTATAATAATAACAAACAATTATACGTGTGGCCTACTGCGATATCAGTTAATTATTATAGTTATTTATACTTATCGAGGACTGAAAGTAGAAGATTACGCTTGCGGTTAATATTGAAGATAATTCGAAATAACTTTTTGCCAAAAATCTCGAAAGCAAGTATCCTCGACCTACGGCCTCGTGCTATTATCAATCTCACTTGCTTAAGGAATTTTTCAAAAAATTATGAGAATTTATCACCGAAAGGGTTGAACTTTACGCCCGTAAAATAAAATCCCGTTGCTATATATATATAAAACGTTAATTCTTCTACTTTGCCGCTCGTAAAATAATTGCATGTTAAATAATCATAAAATTAGAACGAACAAAAAAATTAGTGTATGAAGGTTCTTCGGTCTGAAAGACGTATAAGTATTCATGAGCCCAAAAGTGAAATTTTTTGGCATTTCTCGACGATTTAGGACCTACTGATTCTAAAAACGCTAAAACAAACAAAATGTATGTCTGTCTGCCGGCCGGCGAAATCTAGAAAACCGCTGGAGGGATTTCCAAAAATTTCCAAAAGTAGGTATACTCAATAGATATACTAAAAATAGGTATACTCAATGGGCAGGTCCGAAAGGACGATGTGTTTGATAACTGTACCGGAAGTGTGTCAAAAAATCATTAAGTGTGTCAAAAATAGCAAATTTTCATATTTTTGGCTTAAAAAACGTTTATTTTCAGTGATAATGAGTAGTAAATTTGAATCTGGAGAAATCTGGATGATTGATTGTTGTTTTAGAGGTGGGTCAAAAGTTTGATTTTCATATATTTTGTTTCCCCAATTTTTTTGAGAAACATATTGTGGGAAACATTACTTCGGTTTTCGACTGGAAATATAAAACATAAAAATAATCATTTCGATGACATGAAATGTAATTGAACATTAAATATGACACATGAAGAGTGTCAAAAAAAGTAATGTCAAATGTGTCAAAAGAGTGATTTTCATTTATTTTTTAGTAAAAAATAAAATTAGTTATTTGTATGAAATGAAATGTAATTGAACATGATAAGTATTATTATTATTGAGAAATTGATTGCATTATAAGTTTGTTAAAAAAATATTGTCATGTGTGTCAAAAAATGTTTTCATTAATTTTTTTACCAAATTTTTGGAAAAAAAAATTTAGCTGTTTGTATGACGTAAATGTAATTGAACATGAAACTGGACATGGCATTTTTTGAATTTGTTATAGTTTTTGAAATATTTTTGGAATTTTGAAAAAAGTTTGTAATATTGATTTTGTAATAATTATTGCAATAATTTTGAAAAAATAATTGAATTTTTGAATTTGTGAATTTTATATATATTTTTAGAATTTTGGAAAAAGTTTGAATTTTTGAACTTGTAAGAATTTTCGGAATATTATTAGAATTTCGAAAAAGTTTATATATTCGATTTTATTCTAATTTTTGGAATATTTTTGAAATTTTGAAAAAGGTTTCAATTTTTGATTTTGTTATAACTTTTGCAATATATTTAGAATTTTTGAAAAAAGTTTTAATTTGATTTTGTAATAATTTTTGAAATATTTTTAGAATTTTGAAAAAAGTTTGAAATTTTGATTTTATTTAGAAATATGAATTTGTAATTTTGTAATATTTTCTCGAAACGCTAAATATACATCGCTGACCAAAACTAAAAACAATGTCCTCATAAAAGTTTTATGCCAAAATCTATATCAAAATCCTTAACCCAGACCGAAGTCTTGATATTTCAGAGCCTTGAGATTTCAGCCCTTTTATATTTTATAGAGAAAATCATGGCATGTTTAACAATTTTCAAAATGTCTAGCGAGTATATAAATTCAAAAATTGACTTATTCTACAATTAGGCTGTGTAGCTGTGCACATACACTTAGGCTGAAAAGAAGATTACGTCCTTGGTTCAATAAAGAAATTACTACTGAAAATTTAATAGATTATCGATAATTTTTATATTTCAAAATAATGTTCCTTGGTTTTCTGAAAACCATTTCAGTGGCCCAACTGCTTCCAATCATCAAGAGATCTCATAGTAATCACTCCATCACAACTGCTAGTATCAGACAACTTTCCCAAACAACACAATAGGTAAATTTCGACTACAGTTTGGTGTAAATTTACCTAATTATGTATAGGAATTGCTTCTATTTGACCTATATTCTTCACTTCACAAAAAATGAACTCAAAGTTATAGTAGAATTTAAGCAGTAAGCAGACAATCTTTACCTACAAAAACGCAGACAATCTAAGGATCAGCATTACACCTAATTTGACTTAATTCTCAACATCATCACACAAAATCGCACAACGCGCCTAAAGAAGTTTTCACTTTCAGAAGTTATAGAAGCTTTCAGCCGTTCTTGAGCAATTTATTGATTGGCAAAATTTTTATTTTTCATTCATGTTAGGGTGCCCCCTATGCTAAAATTATGCACTTTAAAAAAATTGTAAAACATTTTGTATTTTTATTTTGCCATACTGCTTTATATTAGGTTAATGTTTAACTTAATGTTAATGTTTAATGTTTAACTATGGTTTAATTTAATGTTAATGGTTGATGTTTAATTATTTAACTTTCGACAGTGAGCTGTCAACACTAAAAAAGTATATTTGGTAGAATAGAGTTATATATTCTTCCAAATATACACTGTTGAAAGTTAGTAAACATTTACCTAAATTAGATTAAAAACGTGATTTACAACACAGCTGAAAAAGTCGAAATTTGATCTTGCCTATTTTTGATTTTTCTGAAACAAGGCATATAAGTAGCATGAATGCAATAAAGATTACAACTTGTATTTTACAATTTTTTCAAAATGCATAGTTTGAGCATAGGGTGCACCCTAACATGCATGAAAAATAAAAATTCTGCCAATTCGATGTAATTTTGCAATTAAATTGCTCAACAACGACTATTAATACCGATTTCAAGAAAAACTTTTTTGAAGTGAAAAATTCTTTACGCGCGTTGTGCGATTTTGTATGGGGATAAATTTATAGATTCAAATTATCGTCACGCTAATTTATTTAAGTATAAAATACATATATACGTCGTACCGTTTCATATTGCAATATGGATATCGCGGTCGACTGAGATTCTGTTGGTCGAGAGTTGAATTCCTAGAGTGGTATATTTTTTATTGTTTTTTTTTTTAATTTTTATTAAATACCCTTAAGATTATTGTTTTTATTCATGACCTCATAAAAATTTCTTTTTACGAATTTTAAATTGATCGATAATGCAGTTTTTTCAAGTAATTGCTACTGTCTCTTTCCGTTTCGTTCAAATTATTATCTTTTCGAAAATTAACATTAAAATTAATTATTTTTTTGGCAGGCAGTGCTAGAAATAAAAACATATTGGTTTTCCCATATGTTTCCATCAATATTTACCAAAATTTCATTCCCGTGAAATAAAATAAGGAAAATAAAAACTACTATTTGAGTATGTATTTCTCTCTCAATATGAGTTGACATCTTCGTCACAAAAGATTGATTTAAACACAGTTTTCGGCTACGGACAATTTACGGTATTTAAATTTATCGGTTATTGCTATTGTCTTTTAGCACAGTATGTCGTCAATGCGAAGTAAAATTTGGAATGCATTCAGGTAATTTTTACGACATCTCAATATTTTAGTCAGTTTTTAAAATAAATGTTTTGTGGCTATTTTTTTTTTCTATACTTTTTGTTGTTGTTTCCTTTTTTCTTCTTTTTCTATTTTCTGTTGGTGATTGTTGTAGAATTTTTGAATTGAACACTTCTTTAGGCGCGTTGTGCGATTTGTACGGGGAAAAATTTATTTATTCGAGTCATCGTCGCGCTAAATAAATATTAAATATAAAATGAATATTAAAAGAGAGTGAGATAAATTGTAATCATTTTTTATTTTCTTATTTCTTTTTCCTATTTTCTTGATTTATAATTTGTTTTTTTTTTCTTTTTTGATTGAATTTGATTTTTTTTGCGGTTTAAGTGTGGTATAGTAAGTAAAGATTTATTTGTATATTTAAGTAAAATAAAAAAAATTTTGTTTTGTCAAATTTGATATGTTTGTTTTTCTTTTTACTTTTTAATAGAGAAAACGCAATCAATAGTGTGAATGAACAACCTAAGTATTGTGGAAATTAACAATATTATATTATCAATAATTTTACTCTCGTTCTTTTGATTCATATTTTGGTTTTTTTTTTGATTGAATTTGATGTTTTTCTCATTAATAACAGTGTAGAAGTATGGTAAAGTAAGTAAAAATTTTGTTGTATTTAGACGATAAAACACAGCTATTTCACGGTTTTAAGTTTTCACTTCTGTCGGCAGTCCTCAAGACTTCTTTTTTTTATAGATAATTAGTTAATCGTTCGAAAAAAAAATAATTAATTGTTTTTGTAATTAATTTTAAAATAAAAATATTGAAAAAACTTTTTTAAAGCTGGCACTAGGGTCGAAGATCAATTTAATTTTAATTGATTTGTTTTTTTAAAAGTAGTTCTATCCTTACTCCAAAATATTTCAAATTTACAAGGAGCCGTTATATCGTGTTCTTGAGATATTTAATTTTACAAATTTTTAGTCCGACTAAAATTCGAATTTTCCATCATTTTTTCGAACTTCAGTGGTTAAAACTTTTTGTTGATAAAAATTGTTCGAAAAAATAACGAACAATTAGAATTTTAGTCGGACTAAAATTCTGTAAAGTTAAGTATTTCAAGGACACGAATTAATTAGAAGAACTGAATCTAAAATATTATGGTGCAAATTATGAAACTTTTTATAATCCATACAATTTTAGAGCGATCTAGTTTCGAACCAATGAGAAAATTTTAAACTTTAAAAAACTGTATCATTCTCATCAGGGCTAGCCGACTAGATAAACTCTACCAAAAAATGTCAACGCTAATGAATATAAACCAAAATTTAAAATTTTTTGTTTTTACACTTCACTAGAGTTGTAACCTAATTTTTGGTTTATATTCATTAGCGTTGACATTTTTTGGTAGAGTTTATCTAGTCGGCTAGCCCTAATGAGAATGATAAAATTTTTTAAAGTTTAAAATTTTCTCATTGGTTCGAAACTAAATCGCTCTAAAATTGTATGGATTGCAAAAAGTTTCATAATTTGCACCATAATTTTTTAGATTCAGTTCTTATATTATTCTTGATGGGAGATTTTCCATCGGGGTGATGTTATATCACAAATAGTTTACTGAATTAATTACGAATTAATTAATTAACACGAATTATAATGTTTTTTCAAATTCGGTTAAATTTGATCCTACAAATTGTTCGTTTAATTCAATAACTGATGTCTTTTGATTTATTTTATCAACAATTTTTAACATACAGTCAGTAAATTTAACGGACATGTCTGTTGATATTTACGAACCAAAACAACAATGTATAACTAACTGTTAATATAGCGAACAATGTCTGTTGAAATATTAAAAAAATATTTGGAATTGGATTTTTTGTTAGTGTTTTCTAAACAATTTTGATAGAAAAAATTACAGTTTCTTCGTTTGTTTGTTATCTGAAAAATAGCACAAATGAAAACATGAATTTGGTATATGAAGTTTCTTAAGATTGATGAAAACACTTTTCGACTTTTAAACGCCCAGGCTTTGATGAGGTTAAGGAATAAGCTTTTGAATTTCTAAAATATAAATTGTCGAAGTTGTCAGCCAAAACTCCGCCAAAATTTTCAATTTTTGAAATTCTGATAAAAAAATTTTTTTTAAACAAAAAAAAGTCGAAAAATTATTTAATTATAAATAAATATGATACGCCTTTATAGAATTATTTTTTAAAATAACGCTTGATTAATTTTGATTAATTTATGTAACCTTAATTTTTATTTTAAATTATCTATATATTTTTGTTTGGTGAACATTAATTGAACTTAAGTTGAACATTAGTTGAGCATTAATTATATTTAAAAATTGATTTTTATTTAAGCCAACACTTTCTCTATCGTAATCCACTAGAAGAATATTTTGACCTTTTTTTGTTTGAAAATTTATTTATTTTTTTTAATTGCTCACGTTTTTGTTAACTATAATATAGAAGAAAAATAACATTTAATCTAAAACTATCTTCAAATGATTTATTTATTTACATTTGTTTCATTTGACAACGGAAATCAATGAATAGTTTGTAAGTAATGTTAAAAAACTTTAACAGAAACGTTTGTTCAAAACTGTTCAAATCAACAAAAATATATCTGTTGAAACGGCTAAATTTAAACAATACGTCGTTTTAAAAAATTCAACAGACAAATGTTTGTTAAAATTTACCTACAAATTTTTTTGAGTGTAGTTACAAAAAAATATTTTTTTTAATTTTTCCTGCATGTTCCTACAGACTTACGAGGTTTTTGCTCATAACTATAAAGTAAGCTTTGCCACCAGTATCATGGAAAGGCAACTTATCAATAAAATAAAAAACAATTAAATTAAGAACCTGCAATTTAGCTTGGTACAGAATCGTGGAACGTAAGGAACAATAAGAAGAAACCCAGAGGTTTGTCGAGCCTCACCCAATGCATAATCTTTTTAATTTTTTTTTTATTAATGCGTTTATGCTCAATGCAGAAACGCTGCCGAGCTAACCGACTTTGGATGTTCAGCCTTTGCAATCAGCGTTATAATTACAGGGAGCTGATTTGTTATAAGGTCGTTTATTACATCCGTGTCCCATTGCAGTCGTGGTCTACTTTGAAGTAGATCGATCTCTGTGAACCCGATTTGAATCGATTACTCAATAAATATTGCTTTAATAAATTCGAACGATTTTTTAATACATATCCATTACATTATACAGCTTTTGATATATCAAAACTTGGTTTATTACAAAACCGTCCAACTAAAACTGTTTTTTGTTACTATATCGTCATCAACCTCCCTCAGATGAAATCGGATGTTTCATGACTCAAGCATGTTCTCATTCTTGGTTTACTTTCAGCCGGTAATTGCAAGTAGTTAAACGATCAAAAGCCCATGGTGATCTACCGACAGAAAAGAACAAGGATATATCTTTTTGTGTGAAGTTAATTAGCACTGCATTTATTCACAAATATATGAACACGCATATATCCACAATTCGTAAATGTTTAAACAAAAGTATTCACCAATACCCCAAATCACATGTTTTTGTATAGGACCTTGGTATTTAGGATGTGTTGTAACACATGAATAATGTTTCCTGCCACAATATATGTCAGTCTGATTAATAAACTAATTATTCTTAAGACAATTTTTGTCAAAGGCATATAGGAATAAAATGCATAATTTTTCTTGATTAAGAAGAGTTTATGAAGGGAAGGTAAGTTTAGTTCAATCTATACTTATAAGATCAAATTTAAACTCAAACCGGCAATATTTTGCCTCTTCCAAACCCTTAAAATACTAATCTATATTCTATTTCCTAAACCTACCAGCAATATTCTCTAAGCATATTAAAATCGTTTATAGTTATCCTCATCAAAACAAAATGATATATCTCTTAACCTAAATATATGTCTGATTTCAATCCAACTCAACAAACAAAACCATCCCATTCATCAAATATTCACATTAATAAACTGCTAACCTGTCTACACAGTGTTTACGTACCTATATCCCAACTCCACATTCAAACATGGCGTCCTTTATTTGGATATCAATAAAAAATATAAATAAACTTTTATTGTTATACATTTATTTTTTAATATGGAACTAAAAACTACAATAAAAAAAAATAAACCAAACATATAAAAAACACAAATCACATCTAAATCCACCAACAACTCAACGTACATCAACCCAATTCATCCACCTTCCTATCTATACTACCCACACACATACATAAACCTTTGATTTTTATTTTTATTATTTTTTTCTCTTATTAATAAAACTTCAAATTGCATTTATATTTGTAATAATAATTAAATAATAATAATCATTAAAAAAAATAAATAATAATAATATTATGATAAAAAATTTTTGATAAAGGAGGATGGGAATATTTTAAGCCACCAAAATTTTAACCTACAAAAATTTATTCCATAGCAACCAATGAAATCGATTTTAAGGTGTGGTTTCTCCAAAAATTCTTTACTACTATCTTTTATTTGTTAATTTATCTGATCTCTTTTTCTATTTCTATATCGTATTTCTTTTTATTATAATAACAGAAACATGAATGGTTGAATTTTTTAAACTAAAAAACAAAATTTCTGTCATATTGTTTGTGTTTTGCAAGAGAGGAATCAATAGATTTATAAAAATGAAAGGAACATATAGTTTGTAAAAGAAAAACAAAAGTAGCTATAAGAGATACTGTTTCATTATGATACCAATCAATTTTTTTATATTTCATTGAATTGTTTTTCAGTTTTATTTCGTTCGCTGGCGGGATAAGATATAGAAAAAATTACTGACTTACAGAAAAGAGTAATTTTTTTTTGATTTTATAATTTTCTTTATTTTTATTATTTATTTAGTTTATTTTTTTAAAAAAAAATTTAATCAAACTATTTAACATGTGTATGTGTGATATTGTTCCATAACTATATATATATATATATAAACAAATGAAAAAAAAATGTTAAGTTAGTTTTAGCAAAAATATGAAGGGAGAAAACTGAACATTTTAAAATTTTGGAGAGATTTGCTTCAAAACGAAGTTTGTGTCTTGGATAAATTGTGTTGATAAGGAAAAACAATTTTTCGTGCCTTTTCCTTTATGTTGCGATGAAGTTATTTTTATTTTATTCTTCGATGGAAATTCGGTTTTTAAATCAAATTACGATTAGAAAACGTAATTTATTCTTATTTTTTCTTTGTTTATAGAAAATGTCGTCGACTTTTTAATAATAAGGGAAAAAAATATATATATTGGATCGAAATAAAAAAAAAGAAAAAGGAAATAATAAAGTAATAGAAGAAGAAGAAAATTTGTGAAATGAAAATAGATGTGAAAAAAAATAATAATAATAAATTTGTGAAGTGAAAAGTGAATTTGTTGTTATTGGAATACAAAAAATACGGAAAAAATTAATATTTTATTCTAATTCTTAGTTTTTTATCTCGTATTCTTTGAAGAATAAGTGAAATAATAATAAAAGTTAAAAATAAAACTTTATGGTAATGGCAGAGTTGGGTGGCCCTTTGGCACACCAATTACCATTGCATAATCATCGTGGTGGATTAATTCAGCCGTCATTGGTTATGAACCATCATTTAGATATAGATTGTCATGGACATGGTGATATGCATACAAGTTAGTAAATTTTATTTATTTATCTATTTTTTTCCTTTTTGTTTGGCAAAGTTCGACATTTTGTTTCATAAAGGTAGGGTACATAGACTTCATTTGGTGATTATGTTTATCACCGCTATGAAGAATTTTGTTGTTAAAATAATTTAAACATTCTTTTAAAATTTTTTCGTATTTTAAAATTTGATAACAATATATGTCTATGGCCATCTTGCACAAATTTTTGATATTTTTACTGCATAAATTTGAAATTAAGAATCAATGATTAAAATTGTTTGCTTGATATGACAAAAATATTGTACGCCTACGGCAACCGTTTCCGTTGTTTGTTTTTTGTTGCCTAATATATTTAGTTGGAAGATTCAGTATTGAAACCGGAAATACAATTGACATTAAATTAAGAAATATTCCTACTCGTGAATATTCTCTACAGAAATTTATTTGACAGATCCACCTTCGTAAATCAATAAACTTACGAAAATGTAAAATGTTACTTTTTGAATGTAAAACCAAGCAATACTTTTGTTTCAGCTGGAAATTATAAAAATATGTGGTTTTTCAAATAGTGTTCCTACTAAATATTTAATACTTCTTAAAACACCTAGCTCATGCACTTCGAACCAAAAAAATGTTTGAGTCTTACAATTTGTTTGTAAAATCTACAATTTCTTTCTAAAATCAACAAAAAAAAGTTTTAATAAGTTATTTCTATTTTAAATTTACAATACTTTTGATGTTTTTACAAAAGCTTTTGTGTGTTATTTGCAAAAAAAATTTTGAGTGAAGTCTGATTTATTGAATATCACAACTATTCTCGTATTTAATGTAGTCTAACAAATTTATTGAAATAATGGTTTCAGACCATACTTGCGTATTTAATGATTACAAAAATATTTGAATTTTACAATATTTTTGTAAATATACCAGCAGGGCACAAAGGTTTTTTTTCATAACATAATGTTTTCAGCAATATCTAAAAATGTCTTGTGGTTTCAATCAGTTTCAGGCTTCTTCAAATTATATACAAAACATTTGGTTTTTTAGTGTCTAAAATTCGAGAAAATGAAAATAACGCAAAAATAATACTATTTTTAGTTAGCATATTTCAAGTTAAGTACAGTTAAATAGTTTTAGTTAAATAATGTTTACAAATTGACTGTAAATTAAAAAAAAAATTAAATATTTGAAAAACCCACAAATTGATTGACATCGCAAGTCAGTTGTAGATTTTACTGAAAAAATTGGTTGTTTTTACAAAAAATTTAGTGCGGTATACAAAATTTGTAAAATATCAATTCTTTTTTGGGGTCAGTCACACTGAATTGTTTTCTTCTAAATAATAAATGTACACAAATGGATCTGATTGGAATGATTTTTTTATTCAAATATCTTTCGATATATCTTTACCTTCTTCTTAACAGACAAAAATATCAATAATTGTTTCAGTTGTACGTTCGATCATTTTTGCTCCAAAACAAAATCCAATAAATTACCTACAACCTTTTGCAGTCTAATAGATAGGCATTCAATATGGATCAAATATTTATTGTGCGATGCTGAGATCGATTAAAGCCGGTATTGTATCGATTTTCGAAATTCATGTTTCCAAATAAATTAAATAATTAATTTATTGTTTCGGTGCTGCTGCGTGACGTAGATTAGTGTAACAAAATTGAACTGTTATCCATTGTTAAAGTAGTTTGTGTCCCGAGAAAGTTAAGTGATTGCTCATGTTTTTGATCCATTCAAAATGATTTTATGAGTTAGAGGTAATTTTAAAGTTGGTTTCCAATTCAATTTGGGTTGGAGGAAAAATCTAAAATTTTGCATAATCATTCCACAAAGGTTTCACCAGTTGTATCATGTTCTATATTCAATGAATTAGAGGTTTTCGAGTCTGTTCAAGATTGCTTATCTTAGGTTAAGAAAATCGGTCAATAATCTTCTAAATAATATTTTGTCCACATCACTTGCTTTGCTATCGATCGGATCCCATCCCGGGCCAAAAAACAAATTGTTTTTAGATGTTTAAAAACGACAAAATGTTTAAAACTATACGAGTAGAATAAGTTTAGCATGCTCCAAATCGCATCATGTTCTACATCCAACAAACTTCATTAAACTTTAGAAATTTTCAGACGATTTGATCCAATCTAAGATTGTTTATTGACTGTCCTCTTCACAAAGATTTGTGCAATCGAAGACATTGCAATAAATTTGAACTCAACTTTATAGTTAAACTTCGACTGAATTTTATAACGTCAACTTTTATAAACGTCCAAGTCTTATGTTTTACTATGAAAATAATTTTGGATTTATTGAAACAATTTTGTGTGTATAATTTAGATCTCTTTATTTTATATTGGATCATGACATCCTCATGCCCACAGAAAAGTGGAATTTTATTTCGGTCAAACTGAACGAACTCAGGATTTCACATCCAATTTATTCATTATGTACCTACACTAAAAAAACAATAAAAGTGTTTGTTAAATTAGAAAACAGTGATTATTGATCTTCTTTCGTTAGCTCAATAAACAATATCGTTGGTTCAATAAACATTTTATTAATATTACGAATGATTTCATTTTATTAATAATTTTTTTATTGGTCCCAGTTGTTTTTTAATGGCTGGTTATCAATACAACGAACAATTTTATTGGATTTTGGTACATTTTTTTCAGTGTATATGTCAATGCCTTAAAATGCCTATATGCATTAAAAATAAACTTAAATTCGGTGTAGGTACTGTATTTTTGACTGCATTAATCGAGTTGCTTACTCAACCATCTTTATCTTTTTAATATTGTTAACTGGAAAATTGGATATTATATAAAAATAAGCAGTTTAGGAAATTTGTGAATTTGGTTTCAATGTAAAGGAAAATTTCGATTATGTTTTAAAAAACCGCAAGGCACAACACCAGCTGTTTCTGCCCCTTGGGGTTGACCACCTTTATAATGGCTTGTTCTTATATTTAACAGACCACACCGGGTCTTGAAGATCCTTCTAAACATATCTACAGAATATATTTTATCATCAAGCATATCCCATACAAGGTTGTACAACTGGTCCAGTAATGGTCCATTACTGCCAGTAATGCAGCAATGGGCGAGTACTGGCAACGACGACTGGACCATTACCATTATTTTACTGGATAATAACTTCGGACAGTAAATGGTTGCCATCCATGGGCCGGAGAAAAAACAACAGCAATGGCCCATACAAGATTGTACAGTTGGCCTAGTAACGGTCCAATAATGATGACCAGTATCCAATAACGGTCCAATAATGATGACCGGTCCAATAATGATGGCCGTTAAAAAAATATAAAATATTATCATATGTAAATTTAAATAAATTAAATACAAAATAATTTAAAATAAAATAAAACTGACACAAAACAATTTAAAACTCCCCATGCAACTGGCTCAGTAATGATCTATTACTTGCGAGCAGTAGTGCAACAATGGCCGAGTACTGGCAACCATGACTGCCAGTACCTACTCGGCCATTAAAAAAAATATAACATAATGTCATATGTAAATTTAAATAAATTATTTAATATTTAAAAAATAATTAAAATAAAATAGAAATAAAAAAAAATTACAACATATACAAACCTTTTCAATATTATCATTGTCTTTCAGCCGGGAAGCGAAAACTACTAAACTATATATGTGTTATTTTTCAAACTATATATTTCCAAAATGGATAATACTCTAGTGAAATTTAAAAAAAACTGGCATAGATCGGCAAATTCATGGCTGCAGTACTGGCCCAATAACAATAGCCAAATACTGTTAACCATTAATGGACCAGTGCTTGGCCGTGTGTCAGTGTCTGGCAAACCCTGATTGGGATGAAAAAATATAATGTTTAGTAATAAGTGATAGTTTCACATTTTTTGGTTTTGATCTATATACACTGTTACGTTTTTCCTAACCTTATTTCGAATTGGCTTAACTCACAATTTGATAAACGCAATTCCCAAATCTCTTTCGAGTTCGATCACTGATTAGTAAGCACAAACAACAGGTTTTATTAAGTATTCAACTACTTAATTGTTCCACATCAATAGGAAAACAATACAGCAAACAATATTCCTAACTAGAATATTCTTGCAACAGCTTTAGAAACTCCAACGGTTGAATGTAGAAATTTCCAGCAATACAACGTTTAAAATAATACACAAATTATTTCTACTTAATAACACTTTAAACTTTATTCACAAAAACTAATTTAAAAATCACTTTTATAATTATAACTTCACTATCGCAGGTTTAAAATAAAACTAATTCCTAACTATAACAGGTAATTTGCTTATATACAATTCTGCATAGTTCTCGACCATTCGGGGTCACTCTTTAGAAACCTTGAGAACATAGTAGAATATTCGATTAATTTACGTTACGCTGATTTTATTCATAAAATCATTCAAGTCGACCCAAGATCTAAGAAGTACAACAAAAACACTATTCATTTAATTAATTTGTTGTAGTATTTTGTTGATTTGATTTTCCTAGAAGTGACCGTAATCGTCTAGATTTTTCTGTAATCGTCTAGATTTTTCTGTAATCGTAACAATACATATATATTCAAAACTTAAAAGGTCATACATATGCTCCTTGGTGAATTTAATATTTTATGCCTGATTTCATAGATCTAATTTTGCTTATATGTATAGTTTTATTCTTAATATTTATTTGATAATTGTGTTTAATTTAGTTGTTTTGCTTTAACTAACCTGACATCATTTGATGCATCGCAAACATGCATCGCATACGAGCTAAACTTTGAGCCTGATAGTAGCAATCGTGTTATGCAGTATTTAACAATTTTAACGCAATGGTAAAAAATTGATAAACACTTCTTTGCCAGAAACATTGATCGCTTAATGAAAAAGTTGTGTTTAGTTTAGTGATCAGCAACAACTAAATTTTTTCCCATTTAATTTTCTAACTCTAAATCTAAAATTATAAATCTACAACGATGATGAACGATGAAATATGATTTAAATAAAGGAATACTACTGACGAGGTGTTCGAAAATCTAGAATTTTAACAAAGCTACAGCTGTTGAGTACAAACACATATTTTTACGTTTTTATAATTTCGATAAAAGAAATACAAGGGGTAAAATGATAGAGAGTTGCGCCAAAATAATTGTTAGAATCACAACACTCTAGACGTATAGAGTTTGAGAAGAATTATTTTTCTGTATAATTTGGGAACACTCACATAGTGTGTTTGCAGTTTGCAATGCTATATGTGCATCTTTTCTATACGTTTTTGTGGAGCGGCAGTAAAAATACTTAACACCCTCAAAAAGTACTTCAAAAGCTGTATCTTTTTTGTATCTTTTTATGGATCACTAGTAGGCTGTACTTTTTCCTCAAGAGTATACAGGACTCGATGCCTGACCTAGACCACCTCCTATACAATTGTTGTGGAAGTGGAAGTGAAACGTTTTACAAAAGATTCGCTAAAAACACCTCATAACAGTATATGATGTTCTGGGTATTTCTTTAATAGAATAAAAAAGCTATTTAACTATTTATATGCTGCAAAATCACTATAAACATTACACAAACCTTATGTTCTAAGTTTAAACATAATTGAATGTCAGAACTAAGTGTTATTAAAATCTCAAATAAACAGTTGTTCAGGCGATTGATTCACTCCTCTCTGACCCCTTTGTAAAATTTTGAAAATAACTCAGATCTTCCATGCTGAAGTAAACTCAGATACGTTTTCAGCTAATTTTCATTCAAAAGTTTCATTAGAAAATTATTCATTTCAAACAAAATGGTAGGTCAATGACCATGATAACATTTAATTCTGATGATATTTGCAAGACACTGTTTTCAGTTTTTTGGAAACCACTAAAAATAAAATACCAAGATATAGGTAAAAAAAAATTGGGCTCTAAGTTACGCCAAGATGCATCGATTGTAACCATATCCGTTCGGGTCATTCGATGTTGAGAAGGCGTTGGAAAAAATTTGAAAAATAGCCTAAACCGGTTAAAGGTATTATAAAAATCCCGATTTCAAAAATCACCCGTCAAAACAATAACTTCTCATATCGGCAAGTTAAAAAATAAACAAAACTATGTGAAAAAACCATAGCAACCAATTGTGATCTCCGTCGGCATGGCGCAAAATGATATAAGTTTAGTTTTAGAACCGCTTGCTATAGAAAAGTATTTTTTTTATAGAAAACAGAACCTGAAACAGGGGTTGAAGTTACTTCACTACCCGCCCCCGTTGAAATATACTTACAGAAAACTAAACTTTGCTGAACATTTTTAAAAGATTTATTTTATGTTTATTTATGTATATCAAAATACCATAAATTTCTATTCTATCACGCGATACCGCGCCCTTGAAATAATTATATACGTTATGTTGTGATCACACATAAAATTTTTTAAGTTACCGCAGAACAATTAAAATGGAAATTTTACAATGACTAAATAGCTAATTTAATAAATTAGGTGTTCAGGTTGTATTGCTTTTTTCTCTTTAAATTTTCCATTTTAGGAGATGTTAGATCACTGATCTTCTCAACTTTATTTTTTGCTATTAATTTCCTTGTTACTACTTTTATACATATATTTATAAATCGATGTGGAAAATCCATTGCAAATGTTTTTATATGGTTAAAATACTATAAAATATGTCGTTGTCTATTTTTGTCAACTATATTTGTTTTATGTAAAAAAAAAACCATTACCATATTAATATACATATCTGATGACAGATGGAGTGTGTTGAAAACTCATTTATGTATATATTAAATAGAAGTTGAAAACCCCAAAATCTATGTTCTTGTTTTGGTAATTTTATTTATTTTCTTTTAATTTCGACTGAAAATGTTTTTAACGAACAATATTTTACTCGCTAACACTAAAAAAGTACACCGTGCGGGCTCCATGCCAACTCTTCTATTGATGGAAAATCGAATCAAGACGCCAATAAAATAAGAAATTTGAACCCGACCTTTTCCAATTTGTTTGAAGCTTCGTTATAGAGTAACAAAAAAAGACAATATTTGTTTTAGATTTTTTTTTTTGCTAGTTTTGACACAGGGTGGCTCGAAATTTCTTAAGAAATTCAGTGACAATTTAAGATTAAAGTTAAATTGTGCTCAAACGGGTTATTCGATTTGAGTAAATTTTTTTTTGTTTGAAAAGTACTTTGTGTGGCTTTATAAAAATATTACACTGACAAAAAAATTTATATTTTAGACAATTTAACTCACTAAATAAAGCTTCGATAAGGTCCAATAAAAACGCTTCAATTAATATTTTTTAACAAATCAAAACGAATTATATCGATTATTTTTCTCTGGTGCGAAGGAACAACGAATTATAGTGACTTTTTTCGGCCTACTTAATATATTAATTTTAAACTAGAGATATTGAGATAATTTTTTTTGCTTAATGAGATAATTTTTTTTTATTTATAATTTTGTTTAAAAGATAATTATTAGTTTCGAAATAAATTTTTTTCTACAAATTATTCAATAATACAAAATTATATAAAAATGCAATTTGCAAATAATAAAAATGACCGTTTTCATTCATAAATAATTGCTTGTTTATTAGGGCGGGTCGATTTAAAAATCGCCCAAGTGACAAGGAAAATCGTATTCTAGGGATCAAAATAAGAAACTTTGCCCGAGGAACCATGCCTCTAAAATGAATTCTGATGTTCCCCTTTTTGACCCGTAGGTTTAATTTTGAAAAATCCCACTTTGAAGAGTGCCCCAATCGAGTCCAAATGTATGACCGACCCCCACTAACTTTGGAGGGCCGATCCATCCATGCTAGTGGCACACCCTGGAACCACCTCCCTGGGGGTCTCCCATAAAAAAATTGCAAAAATTTTCATTTTTTGGCACTTTACATGAAAAAAATCAGCGAAATGGCTATGTTTTTTTATTTTTGCAGTTTATTTTTCTCTTTAGAAATTTATTTAGTCAGAAAATATGTAAATGAGAAAATGAATTGAACTTAGTAATAGAAATGAAACGAAAAAAAATTATTGTTTGAAGTCTTTTTTGCTCTCAAATCTGGGCAATTTCGCACGGCTCTCTAATGTCGCCATAACAGCCTCTACATTTTCCGGTATAACACGTTTGGAAACGCTAGCTAGCAATTGAACGTGTCGTTCCGTTCCTTGTATGTGTGATGGAATTTTTGGATCATTAAATGGTGGATCATCTTGATTTAAATATTCTTTCAATGTATCGTACGGAATGCTTCGCGTGAATGGTGGTTCAAATACGTTATTTATATCATTCAAATTGATCATTTCCGTGTAATCTGTGCAATAAAAGTTTATATCTTGTTTTTTATAAACTCTAAGTTCCGTTTGGTCTTCAACATCGGTTCGATAGCGTAGAATTTTCTTGATAGCACAGTGCGCTTTTCTTTCCTATCATCAAACAACATTGATAACAAGATATTTTCCGAATGCGCATAATATGAATTACCATTAATTACTTGATTGACAATACTGCGTAAAGGAGTTTCTAGAAATCGTGACCAGCTAAAGAAAAATAATGCACTACCGTACGCGACAGAGCTGTAATACTTGATATTAAAGTACATTTGCACATAACATTTAATTATAAATTCAACCAGAATTCTTAAATTTTTAGATGGATTTTTCGTTGTCACATATAATCGTAAAAATCTAGCGGCCTTGGTGAGCCAGCGAGAATGTACAATTTTCCCTGGTTTGATATTAGCCAGATCCACCGAAACCACGAAGTACTTCGAATCGGTGTCGTGATTTTCTGCAACAGGTTACAGGAGGCATATTTTCCAACGCAATTTTCTCAAAGCCGTCCACCACCTGAAAATATATAATAATTAAATAATTAAAAACGGTTGACAATAATAATAAATGAGTGATAGCAATTACTTACCGGAGTTTTTTCACAAGTTTTGATTTGATGGCTCAGTTTTCCGGTTGCCGATCTTGGTCCAATGCTGGTTGATTTATCCAAAGCTTCAAACAAATGCCGAAACGGAAGTTCGTTGAAGTGTAGAAGGCAAACGAACCAATGCAATGGTCTTTTTAACAGCAATTCGAATCGTCGTATAATTCCACCGTGTGCATCCAGTGTTATATTAATGCATCCAGTGATATATTTTTATCGTTGAAAAAATCATTTAATTTGGTTGTTTTGTATTCAGCGGTTTCATGTTCCAGTCTTACGTAACCAATCAATTGAGAATTCGGTTCTCTCAAAATAACAAGATGAGGTTCTTTCAGGGATGGCAGCGATTTCTCCTAACCGGTTTTATCCACTGGATTTTATCCGGGTGGCTAATTCATTTTATCCTGGATTTTAGCCGGATAAAATTAATTCATACAATTTTATTATCCAAAATATGAAAGAAATGTTTTTTTTTCTTATTGTGATTTCTCTGGAAGTGATTATGATTTATGACAAACAGATACATTTTATAATTGATCTCAAACAATTAAAAAGATAGATAATCTAGCTAGACTCTAGAGAAAGATCTAATTTATTAGAGGATAAAAAACTATATGAATAAAAGGTGCTGTGTGCTTTTCGAATATGACAAAAAAAATCCTTTTTTTATACAAAAACAAATTAACCGGCTTTTTTAATATTATCCGGATAAAACCGGATTTTATCCACCTGGAGAGGTCAAAATGAAAAAAGCCGGCTTTTTAACCATCCCTGGGTTCTTTTACCATCCTAGTATGATACTTCTCATCAATTTTATCTTTTGTTAAAGTATCATCTTTTCTGCCATCGAATGAAAACGCTAACAAACTGGTCATCTAACCATTTGCGAAGCACTTGTCGTCTGCATTTCTCTTTTTCTCTGCGAACTTTCGATTTATCCATGATGAGAGGTTCGCCATGCTGATCTTTAATTTCAAAATCTTGGAAAAGAGCGGTTCCCAATGTTGATGCTACCAAAGCCGTCTTATCCATTAAGCACCATAGGCACTGTGCCTAGGGCCTACGAACTTTAAGGGGCCTACGAAGAAAAAATAAAATACATATGTATACAAAGAAAAACGTAATAATCTTATTTCAATATTGTTATTAATTTTTAATTAAAAACACGATTTAAACAAAACTTTTATTTAAACAATAACTATTTCTCTTTAAAAAAAACATAATAAGGAAATGGCGTTTTGTTTGTTTACTAATTTTGAGAGATATATAATAGCTATTTATGTATTAAGGGCGTAAAGTAAGTCTTTTTTGTTAGAGAGTGAAATTGTTGCTTGAGGCGTTAGCCGACGCACAATTTTTGAATCGTAAATTTTACGGTTTACTCGTACAAAAATGTATTTGTGTTATTTATTGTATGTTATGCTTTGCTCTAGCTAAAAATCTAGATTCAAAAAAATCTTTTAAGGCAAAAAAGATCACTTTTTGGCCAAAGGGAACACGTAATGTCCAAAAAATTGATCTGACAGCAAAAAGGGGCGTGTCAGAGCGATTTTTTGCAAAAAGAATTCGACATAAATACAAATTAGAATAGTAGATTCTTGTATGAGTTAAGAATGATGGCAATTCTTCACGAGGATCAAGATCAATCATCCGAGTGAAGAATTACCATCATCCTATGCGAATACAAGATGCTATTTTATCCACGACTTCAATATATTTCGATTAATTTCCAGTTTGCCTGCTAAAGTTTTTATCACCATATTGAAAAACATGCATCATAGATAGCATAGAATTTAATTATAATCACTAGTTGTGGAATGAATACAATTACAATGGAAGACATACGCATGGAAAGCATATATTCTTTAATAGTCATGAATAAAATTAAACCTTGATTTATGAAAGTTTGAAAATTCGCACGCTGAGATCTGTTTGAATAATGCACATAAATATTCATATGGGGGATTCTTTTACAAATCGAACTGATTTGGACAAAATCTGACCGACACATTTTTGATTTGGCTGAAATTTTTTAGGGGTCGTTATATCGAAAAAAAAAAGATATACGTGTTCGAGAATGTTTTTTGGAAATAGAGCGGTTCCAAATTTCAAGAATTTCGTAATTTTTGGCTTGAAGACTTATTTACAAAAATTTATAACTTCGGTTCTATTAAGATAGAAACTTCTGCTTTGTTTTATTTTAAAGTTAGATAATGCTTTTTAAAAAAAAAAATAAATTCAATAAGAACTATTAACAAATTCCTATTGTCATAAACAAAAAAAATGTTAAAACCGATTTTTAGTCACCGCCCCACTCTCGAAATGAGTTTTTAACATGACCATCGTATTCAACGTTTAATTTTCTATAAAACACGTATTTTTAATTAATGGAGAAATGATTTTTACTGTTAGAAATAAAGTAATTTATCGAGCCCGGGACGACAAGAAATTCTATAAATGGGTCATTCTTTTACTTACCGAATAGATTAGGACTAAATCTGACCAACACATTTTTGATTTAGCTGATAATATTTTTAGGGGTTCTATATCGAACAAAAAAGATATACCTGTTCCAGGAATTTTTCTTTCTTTTTTTTTGAAAATTTGAACGGTTTTAAATTTCGTGATTTTTGGCTGCAAGACTATTTTCAATAATTTATAACTTCAGTTCTTTTAAAGATAGAAACTTCCACTTTGTTTTATTTTCAAGCTAAAAGATGCTTTAAAAAAAATAAATTCAATAAAAATTACTAACAAATTACTATTGTCATAAACAAATAAAATGTTAAAGTCGATTTTTAATTATTGTCCAATAAAAATAAAGGGTGTTTAGTATAACTATTGTTTTCTACGTTTAGTTTCCTATAAAATTTAATTAATTAATTTTTAATTAATGGAATGATTTTTACTGTTAGAAATAAATTAATGTATCGAGCGCGGGACTACAAAACAATTCGTAAATTTTTGTCTAGACTATGTCTTTTGACTATGACTAAAAATCGATTTTAACATTTTATTTGTTTACAACAACAGGAATTTGTTAATAATAATTTTTAAAGATAACTGTTTCCTTTTAAAAGTTCAAATAAAACAGAAAAATAGTTTTTATCTTTCCCAGAGCCGAAATTATGAATCTTTGAAAATAAGTCTTCAAGTCAAAAATCACGAAATTCTCGAAATTTAGATCTGCTCTATTTTTCTAACACGTATATTTTTTAACCGAGAACCCAGAGAACCCGTAAAAAATTTTCAGCTAAATCAAAAATGTGTTGGTCAGATTTTGTCCTAATCTGTTCGGTATGTAAAAGAATGACCCATTTATGGAATTTCTTATCGTCCCGCGTTCGATAAATTAATTTATTTCTAACAGTAAAAATCATTCCTCTATTAAAAAAAATTATGGTTTTTGTAGAAAATTGAACGTAGAATACGATGGTCATACTAAAACTCATCACGTGGGTGGGACAATGACTAAAAATCGATTTTAACATTTTATTTGTTTTTTAACAATAGGAATTTGTTAATAATTTTTATTGATCAATTTTTTTTAAACTAGCATCCTTTTACTTTAAAACAAATTAAAATAGAAGTTTCTATCTTTAATAGAACCGAAGTCATGAATTTTTGAAAATAAGTTTTCAAGCAAAAAATTACGAAATTCTCGAAATATAAAAGTTAAAATCGCTCTAATTTCCAAAAAATAAAACAAAACCTGAAACACGAATTTTTTTAATTTAAGACCCCTTAAAATTTTCAGCCAAATCCAAAAAGTGTTTTCCAGAAAGGTGTTCGGTTTGTAAAAGGATGACCCATATTAATAAAATAACACAAACTATGCAAACTTAAATATAACGGAGCTATGCACAATCTACTATTCCAAGACAATTGAAAATCCAAATTACACTGTTCAGAAAATAAATCTGGTGTACTAATTTCGTTTTCATAATATATATTGTAATGTGCCTAGGGACTACGAAAGGTTTAAGATGGCTCTGGATGCTACTCTATCAAGCACACCAAATCTGACACACATCAAGGCAAATTTAAAAGAATCGTATCTTTCTGTGTATTGGGAACTTGTGCTTCTATCCATATTTTCTTGAACTGATGGCGGTACGAATGTTGAATCATCGACATTTTCGTATGTTGGCATTGATGACATAGACGTTGCTCCTTGTTCTTCAATTTCCATCACAAATGTTAGTCTTCTCTGATTATGTTGATCGTGCATAAACTCTTTGAGGCGTTCTGGAACCAATCCGCATGTACATGGAGCTGCCTTCAAATCGCATTTACATTTTCCAATGTAAAATTTTTTTTCAGAGATTTTACAAACTCTGGAAATTTTGGGTTTTGTCTCTCCTCTTGTCTTCGGCTTGATATTTCTCAAGTAATCTACTCAATTTAATAAATACACTATTTTTCGGCATTATTTCCATACCAAGTTTTTCCCAAATTCCAATCAACTTATTTGTTACTTGCATAGTGAATGATTTATAGGAAAACTTTTTTTGTTCTGTTTTAGCACGTTCGCTCAAGTAACAATAATATCTTAAGATATCCAGATCCGTTGGTAAATTAAGATCATGTCAAATCAGTAGACACACCAAAAACAATAACATCATGCTTGGGTATATGACTCATTGGGTTTTCGATAGTTGTTGATGTTGTTGTTGCTTCATATTGCGGTGTAGAGGACGATGGACTCATTGTAGACTAAAGAAAATATAAAAAATTTTATAAAAAATCTAATTATAAAAATCTAAAATCCTAATTTCAATGTACGATCTTATGTTATGAGGTGCCAATAGCGGGTTTTTTAAAAACTAATAACATTCAAAAGAAAATAGTCCGCTTTCTTTTACGTCAAATAAATTGAATGAAGAAGAAAAAACATAAAAATCCATACGTATTTCTATTTATGCTATGTAAACGGTGAAAATATGATTTTTTTCTCGAATTAGCTCTAAAATCAAAAGAGGTAAGGACTCTTCTCGGCAGCGAGGCATCCTACGGCAAGGAAATGTGTGGGTGACCCCCCCCCCTAATTTTTGGTGTAGAATGTGATGGAAATAGTTTCGACAGCAAAAAAGTTCATCCAAGGGGGTAAAATACCAAAAAATGAAATTTTTGCAATTTTTGTATGGGAGACCCCCCAGGGGGGTTTCGGGGTGTAGCATGGGTTGATTGGCCTTCTAAAGTTAGTGGGGATCGGTCATACATTTGGACTCGATTGGGGCACTCTAAATGGGTCAAAGTGGGATTTTTCAAAATTTGACCTACGGGTCTAAAAGGGGAACATCAGAATTCATTTTAGAGGTATGGTTCCTCGGGCAAAGTTTCTTATTTTGATCTCTAGAATACGATTTTTCTTGTCACTTGAGAAATTTTTTGACTCCCTACAAATCGACCCGCCCTAATGTTTGTTTATTTGTCAAAAATAAATAAATTACAAATTTATAACATTTATGCGCCTACTAAGATGAAATAATATTTAATTTTGTTTGACAACAAAGGATTATGTTGTATGAAATAATGTTACTATTTCTGTTCGTTAAATTTTCTGCTAAATACAACTCGTCATCAAATTATTAGTCGATTATTTTTCAACATGCCATTTGAGGTTAAAAATTTCCCTCGTGAGCTACGCGCACACGGGACCTCAAACGACATTCGTAATAATGATTATGAAAAATAATCGACTATTATTTGACGACTCGTGATATTATATGTGATTATTTTTTTTTTATTTGAATTCTTCAAACATGGTTTCACTTTTTTGTTTTCTTTCATTTTTTAATTTTTTAAGGGTTTATTATTTACTTAAAACATATACTAAAATTAAACACATACATTATATTTTGTTTATGAGAAAAAGGCATTTGAGTATATGTATTATTAGTTTGATTTTTTTATACCATGTGCCATTTACTAAGAACTAGTTCACCGATTTTATTCCATTTTTTTTAGTTTGAAAGGTAGTAAATAAGACTTAATAAATGACACTGAAAAATTTTTTGATTATTTCACATGAAATTTTTTAGTTTTAATTCGTAAAAAAATAGTATGTATTTTCAAGGATGACTATATCCAAAAGCACCTTATTTTTCGTTTGTTTTTTAAGTTTTCTAAAGATTTAGTCTTTTACCCAAAACACACTAAAATTATAGAGAAGCGTTTTGTTTCGATAACGAGATAAACCCATTTGAATACTTACTAACAAAAAATATGCAAGCTGCCGAATATTCTTGGAATTTGGAATATAGATGGTAAATTTTCTATTAAATTACAATAAACAATTCATAAAATTAGTTATTATATATTATAAGTTAATATGAGTATTAAATATTTAAAGCAATTTTTAAAAAAATTACAAAAAAAAATTTTATTCGAAATATCCAATGTGGTTTTCGCATTACATCATGATCATTTCAAGCAAGAGCACTACTGTATAGTGAAGACATAAAATATTAAAAAACAACTCAATTTTAAATTATCAAATTATAAACAATGAGAAAATCGAATCCGTTTTTAGTTTTTATTAGTAAATACTCAAATGGGGCTTTCTCGTCAACGAATCAAAACGCCTGTCTGTTATTTGTGTATGTTTTGTTTCAAAAACTAAGTATTTGAAAAACCAAAAACGAAAGAAAAAAGAGCACTTTTATATTTCGGCATCTCTAAAAATTCTATTTTTTGAAAATTAAAACTGAAAAATTTCATTCAAAATAAGCAAAAAATTTTTTGAGTAAATTTTTTTTTGCTTGAAAGGTACTTTGTGTGGCTTTATAAAAATATTACACTGACAAAAAAATTTATATTTTAGATTATTTTTTTTTAATTTTAATTCTTCAAACATGGTTTATTCAAAAAGTACTTTTTTGTTTTCTTTCATTTTTCAATATTCTAAGGTTTTATTATTTACTTAAAACATACTAAAATTACAGAAATACATTATTTTTTGTTTTTGAGAAAAAGGCATTTGAGTATATAATTAGTTTAATTTTTTTTTGTACTTGTGCCATTTACTAAGAACTAGTTTACTAGTTTACCAAATAGCACAAAGTACAAAACAAATCAAACTAATAATATACTAAAATGCCTTTATCTCATAAACAAAAATAACGCCTGTCTGTAATTTTAGTATGTTTTGAGTAAATAATAAACCTTTAAAATATTAAAAAATGAAAGAAAACAAAAAGGTACTTTTTGAATAAACCATGTTTGAAGAATTAAAATTAAAAACAAATAATCTGAAATATAAATTTGTTTGTCGGTGTAATATTTTTATAAAGCCACACAAAGTATAAGTACCTTTCAAACAAAAAAAAATTTACTCAAATCGAATAACCCGTTCGAACACATTTAACTTTAATCTTTAATTGTCACTAAATTTCTTAAGAAATTTCGAGCCACCCTGTGTCAAAACTAGTGAAAAAATAAAAAAAAATAAAAAAAACATTAATTTTTTTGTTATTCTAACGATTACTGAAGTTTCAAACAAATCGGAACAGGTCGGGTTAAAATTTCTTATTTCATCGGCGTCTTGATTCGATTTTCCATAGTTATTAAATCATAATAAATCAGACAACATGTCTAGCGGCGAATCTTTCATTATTATATCGCTATTGTTTTAAGAAGTATAAACTATTTAATTCTAACTTAGTATCGTAATCAGCTTTGGAGAACACTACCATCCGGCTTCAAATTTACTTCATAAGTAACAGGTCAGCAAATTTTTTGTGGGTCAATTTGGTATACAGGGTGAACCATTTAACTTGGCACAACCCAATATCTTCCAAACAACGCAATTTTGAAAATTTTGAAAATTTTGACATTTTTTTTTGGATAGGCTTCATAATGTTATTATTTATTTTTTACTAAGATGAAGATTCCAGATCTTCTAATGGACCACCACTTTTTCTTAAATTGAGACCTATTTTTGTGCCAAGTTAAATGGTTCACCCTGTATATTACAAATAGATTCTTCTCTATTTAAGACTTTTAAAGCAAAACATTTGCCCAATATTTTCTATTTCTATTCTACAATATTTAAGTGATAAATGAGGGGTTGGAGCTTATTTCATAGTTTTTTGGGTTTCATAAGCTTTTAATCGATGCTTATAGTATTTTATTGTTTATATAATAGCTTACGAGATATAAGTTCCCAAGATGTGCCACATTTCCTGCCAGCCTTTTAGTCCGCATATAATAAATAAGTCAGCCGAAAAATGCATAATGCAGAAACGTTATCTGGAAAGACAGGGGCCCTATTCCCGAAGTCATAAATGTCATCACAATATTGTAAATTCACACAATATTGTGAATTTCGTATTATGTATAACATCAATTTGTTGAAAATTCAACACAATATTGTGAATCTGACAAGAACAATATAGTTACTGTCAAAATCACAATTTTGCTTTATGTATTGTGTGTTGACTCTTTTATACAAATTTCATCGATTGGCGTAAAAATTAATTTATAACGCAAAACTAAGTCTTTAATAATATGAAATAATCATATTTTTATATAAATATCATTAAAACATATTTATTTATTAAATATATTTTTATTTTATTTTGCATGTTTTAAGATTAAAAAAGTTAGTTGTCAAAAGTACGAATTTAGTACCAAAAATCTGTTATAATTTTGTAAACATTTGTTATAATTTTGTAGTTAAGGTTTGTGTCTAAGGATGCACAAATTTGAGTTACAGAATACCATTTTTATACAAAGTTGTTAAGTATTTTGGTGAAATTGAAAATATTGTCGATTGACAAATATGTGTTCGGGAATAGGGTCCCAGTTACCATCGTGTTCTCATGAATATCAATAAAAAAAGTACAAAAAGATAAAATAAGTAAATTTTGGTCTTTTCAACCCAAGTAGGTTTTGCCAGACATTGACATACGGCCAAGCACTGGTCCATTAATGGTTAACAGTACTTGGCTATTGTTACTGGGCCAATACTAGAACCAATCATCGGCCGATCTATGGTTTACAGAAAATAGCCAGTATATTGTTACTTTTGAATGGCCAAGCACTGGCCCATGAATGGTAAATATTACTTGGCTATTGTTATTGGGCCAGTACTGTAGCCATGAATTTGCCGATCTGTCATTTTTTTTAAATTTCACTAGAGTATTATCCCTTTTAGAAATACATAGTTTGAAAAATTTCACATATAGCTTAGTTATCGCCTTGTCGGTTGAAAGACTATGGTAATAAAGAATGTTTTATTTTAATAATATGCTTTATTTTATTTTCATTTCTATTTTATTTTAATTATTTTGTAAATAATTTATTTAAATTTATGTATAAAAAATATTATTTTATATTTTTTTTAATGGCGGAGTCAGGGCGGTGTTTGCCATTACTCAGCCATTCTTGCAACTGAACCAGTTGTATGGGGAGTTATGAATTTTTTCCGTCATTTTATTTTATTTTAAATTAGTTTGTATTTAATTTATTTAAATTTACATATGATAATAATGTATATTTTTTTTAACGGCCCAGTCATGGTTGCCAATATTTGGCCCAAGAATGGCAACCATTTATTGTCCGAAGTTATCATCCAGTAAAATTATGTTAATGGCCCAGTCGTGGTTGCCAGTACTCGCCCATTGCTGCATTACTGGCTGCCAGTAATGGACCATTACTGCACCAGTTGTACAACCTTGTATGGGAAAGATGTTGTAGTCAAACCGGAGCTCCGGTCAAATCTGGAGAGGTGGTCACCCTTCACCATTGAAGAATGTTCCACTAGCTGGATTATTGCAAACTACATTTTAGTTTTGTTCTCAAAAAACGTTGGCAACATATGCAATTGTAGGCTAATTTTATTAATTGATATTATATTTTTTTTAATAACATGTGTTGTGTGATAGGAATTACAATATGCGTCACAACAAATACACATAAAAACTTTTAAGACCAAGGTCCCACAACAACATGCGTTCTAAGGTGTTGATGGACGCAAATCCTTTTCTTTTTGTTTTTTTTTTTATATTTTTTTTATAGAAATATGATATTATAGGTAATGTTAATAGAATACCTCAAAATGCATGCAAAAGAATTGCTGGAGTCAAAATCGTTACAATCTGCGACATATGGGTGGAGCTTTACTGTAGTTTTTGAAATTGATAAAAATTCGTATACAATACACGAAACATTGTAAAACGAATATGTAAACTAATAGTGAATTTATAAATACGAGTTTTAGTTTTTTCGGTACAGAAATATTAATTAAATTATTATCAAGACTGTGTTTTTAATTAAAGTTATTTACCTTCAGCTGTTGTATTTTATTAACGATAAAAGCAATACTGGCAAATTTTGATCTACAATAAATAAACTTAATGCAACTCACTTGTAATCACTTGTAACTCACTGCAACCAGAACTATTTAATTAAATTTAAAATTAAATGTTGAAATCTTTAATCCATCAAACAAAAATCGCTAGAAAATTTATTCTAATTTTCGTCTAATTGATTTTCTTTGATGCACCAACGAAAAATTTAACAGAAAATACAAAAATAACTAAATTAGATTTGCATTTTAAAAACTATGTTAATGGTTTCGATTTATCTTTAATTTAATTGGTGGCGCCAATTTTAATTGGTTGATTAACACATCCATCGTTCTACGAACAATTTCGCTACTGGCCGGAAGTTGATTAAATTCATTTAACATTTCAATATAGTTTGCTTTGAGATGAGTCAGTTGGACTTATAAGTTATAACAGCAACAAAAACGTTTTGATAAAAATTGGGTTATGGAATGAAGTGAGGTATGGGTGATAGATTGAGTCCTCAACATGGATACAATTTTTTTAATGTTCATAATTTATCGTTATAACTATCGTAATAGGTATGCCTCATATTACCTTTGTTTGGAAATCCAACGAGTGGATTTCATTGGATTTCGACGAGTATGTTTGTATGCATTACAACATAAATCTATAATAACTGGCATTCGCAAACTTCTTATATATAACTAAATTATGTGATTTATTTCCAATCAATTATATGATATATATATATACACTGCCGCTCCGTTAAGTTTAATTTTTATTTGTTTATTCCACCTCTTCTTGGTATTTATATAATCTTCTCCCAACAGTTAAAACTGATAATCACATCGTTTTATTGAATCATGTTGTTTTACTGTGATTTTTATTTTATAGTTTTGATTCAGTTTTCGTTTGTAAAAAACTTAATCGTTATTTTAAAATAAATTTTACTACAACCGTTAATAGAAGATTATGATGCAAGGACGTCAAGCTAAGGTTTTTGGACGTATGTGGAGTTTGCAAATTGAGGCGATAGCCAAGTAAATAATTATATAAATAAAAATATATTGAACAAGTAACCTTTGACCAAAATAATTATTATATTTTAAACAAATTGTATAACTGACAACAAAAATAACTAATACAATAATCCCTCCGACTGCGCGGTTTTTCATTGTGCGGTTTTTATTGCGCGAGATGAGTTTTTAACACTAATTTTTGCACTGCGCGATTAAATATTTACTTTATATTTTTGATGAAACCTTTTGTATCTAATTCTATATAGCGTTAATAAAAAATCGGCCCTTTAAAAAAGGGGGCTATTTGTTTATGAGCCTAATAACAAGAAATAACTGCACATTTACTTGTAAAATGCTATATTTTGCATATTATAAGTCAAATAAATGTTATGAAAATGTGTTTTTATGGTTTTCAAGTATGTTAAACACGAATCTGATGTCAGATTTTAGATATTCAAAATGGTGGACTCAAAATAGCTGTGGGAAATCGAAAATAAGCGATGAAATAGTGTTTTTTTAAGTTTGCTGATTTATATTAAACTAATATTTTTAAGGAGAAATAATAAAAATTATTATATAGTGAATTTATTTATTTTTGACTTTGGACAACTTTTAAAATGCATATTCGTTTTATAATTTAATTTTTTTTAATAAATGAGAGACAGTTGATGATTTCACATAATTTAAATACATTTATGCTATAGATTCAGACTCTGTAACATCTGTCAATTCTGCTTGGTGGTCTTCTAAAATTTCTTAAATTTAAGTTACAACTTCCTAAACGTCTGTTGAGTTTTATGATAAATCATTAGCATGAGGACTGTTTGAACAATCTACCCCACTACAATTTAAACAGGCAGTGGGTGCAGTACAAGCCGGGTTTTCTACAAGTACAGCTATTTTCACAGCCATTTTTGTAGCTGCAAAATAAACTTTATATTTGATATGTGATAATTTTTCACCTGCAGTGCTACGCTTTTTGTAAGAGGTAAAAGTGCAGGTGTCAATTTTCGTCGTTTTGAAATACCTCTTATAAAACATTTCTATATATTCATTTAAATCCTTTTCTGATTTTGGATCACCATATAAAACTAATTTACACTTAACGTCAACTTGAAAAATTTAATCTATGTATATACATACTGCTATTTTTATTTTAAATGTTTGTGTCATTACAAATGTATTATTTCCGTACAGGTCACAGCCATTGAAGGCGTGTAAAACAAAATGCAATTTTTTGAATTAGGATATGACTTAAACATATCTGTCGAAGAAGTGATAAGTTAATGTACTTTAGCTCTTCCTGGTTTTGAAGAAAATACTTCTGTTATTAGGACACAAAACAGCTAAAAAAACAAGCACTTCGATATCCTCTGAGACAATTACAGCTTTTGAGTCTGTCACGACATGTTTCTTTCTTAAAATTTTGAGTTCTTTCGAATAACGCTATTAGTATTTTGTAAAAAGTTAAATTAAAAAGTTATTTGCAATGAAAAACTACATAATAAAAAACGAAAATTTTCAGTAAAACAAAAACAACAATTGAGGTATACACAAAATATTGCATATCATTATAGTTTTGAAGTTTGACGAATAAGACCCAAACTTAGGGAGCTCTTAATTCATTTAAAATGGGTCTACAGACACCACACACCCATAATTTTGTTATAATAAGTTTTTCAATGTGATACTTACTTTTTGAGTGATTCGTGAAAAACCGTCTGAAATTGTGGTTTTTGGTTAAAAAATTGACATTTTCACTCCCGAATAATTCGAAAAGTATTGACTTTTATAAAAAACAACTATGATAAAAAATGCTAAGAATTAGACAATTGATCTATTCCCGGACTTATTTTTAATGAAACATTTTTCACCCCCAAAAAGGGATAAATGGTTAAATAAAAAGTCCAAGCGGCACGTATATCCGCTAGAAATAGGTAGATTTCGAGATCAGACAGTTTTGTGTACCAGTAGATTCTGATGTATCAGATTAGTTTAAAAAAAACAAACTAATTTCAAACAGATATCAAACAAATTTAAAAAAAAAAATTAGCTACCTACAAGCAAAATTATATCTATCCAATTTTGCAACAAACAAATATCAAATCTACCACAGAACATGTGTGTGACAATTTATGACACAAACCTACTCTATATCATATGTCGTGCAATTACTGCAAAATATCAAAATAGTTTATTTCTAAGAAAAAAAAATTAATTTCTTCTTTTCAAATCTTTTATTTTTTTGACTGTTATAAGGTTGACATTGACTGTTATAAGGTTTTTAGAAATTGTAGTTGGGGATTGTTGCAAACTTTTTTGTTGAAGCCAACAAGTCAAAAACCTCAAACTGCAGAGGTTTATATTTATAAGAAACGGATTAAAATGTTTCCACAGATTCTAAATTTAAGAAGATTTTAAAAATATTAGTATCCAAACGGCCGTTATAACGGATTAAAAAAAACACTTTTTTTTCTAGTATAAAGCCTATAGTTCCTTAACCATGTGTCAGATTTTTCTGATTTACGAACTTGTCCAAGATATTAATAAAACACACATTTTCAAGAAAGGTTTTTTGATCTGGCTCCACGAGTGCAACCGTGAGAGCGCCGGTTGATTTAAACGCATTTTGTGTTTTACAAGCTTTTTTGTTGGAGCCGCTCACTCAGAAACCTCCAACTGCAGAGGTCTTTTTTTGGAAAGAAACTGATTAAAAAGGTTTCAAAAATTCTAAATTTATGAAGTTTTTAAAAATATTAGAACCCAAACGGCCGTTATAACGGATCTAAAAAACAGAGTTTTTTTCTAGTATAAAGCTTCTAGTTTCTTAACCATGTGTTGGTTGGAGCTGATTTACGAACTCGTCCAAGATATTAATAAAACGCATATTTTTAAAAAAGGGTTTTTGATCTGGCCTTTTAAATGCGACCGTGAGAGTGCCGGTTGTTTCAAAAAAAAATTTTTTTTTGCAAACTTTTTTGTTGGAGCCGCTCAGGAACCTCTAACTGCAGAGGTCTATTTTTAAAACACATTGATAAAAAAGATTCCAAAAATTCTAAATTTGTTAAACTTTTTGAAATATTAGTATCCAAACGGCCGTTATAACGGTTTTAAAAAATCAATTTTTTTCAGAAAAAAGCCTCTAGTTTCTTAACCACGTGTTGGATTTGGCTGATTCACGAATTTGTTCAAGATATTAATAGAACACACAAGTTTAGAAAATTTTTTTGATCTACCTCAACAAATGCGACCGTGAGAGTGCCTTTCGTTATATCTCATATCGTTTATATATATATATATATATATATATATATATATATATATATATATATATATATATATATATATATATATATATATATATATATATATATATATATATATATATATATATATATATATATATATAAATTTTTTTTTTTTTTATTTTTTCGTCTCCGCTTTTCATATATAGTCGTTTGGCACAAAAATTTTTCCGAAATTCCGAGATGAAGCCCATTGCAATAGGTAGATTTTTATATGAAATCTACCTAAAAGTAGCATCCCTTTTCTCGAAAACCGTACGAAGAAAATATCAACTAAAAATCTATCGCACCAAGGTGATTTAATCAAAATTTAACAGACAAATTAAAATATATTAAAAAAATCAAATTGAAGCTTACATTTATGATGATTTCCAGTTCATTTCCAAAATGAAAACCAAAATCACCAAATAAACTAGCAAATGGGTCGCAATTATCTATGATGCCATATTTTTTCAAACAATCCTCCCCACATCGATCATAAATTTTAAATTTTTCAAATAACACTTCATAAACTGCACCCAAATCTTGAAATTTAGACGGTATATCTGGATTATTTGTAATTTTTTTCGGGTGTAATTCTTTAACTAATCGTCGATATGCCTTTTTATAACATTTGAATTTTTTGATTTTATAACACCCAAAATTGAATAAAAATCACGACCCGCTGTTGTAAATAACAAATGCCAATAAATTTAAAAATAAAATTAACAACAATGTTGACTTGAATTATCTTTTTTTCAACTAAAAGAAATTATTTGCTATCACAATTATTATTTAGAAATATTTAATTTATCATTTATTTTAATACAATATCACAACAACTTTGATTCAATCTCCAAATATAACATTTCAACGAAATATATATACAAAGATTTTCCATCTCCTGTTTCTTTCTTTATTCTCCCTTTCATCGTACACAAAATAATAATTTCCCATATATCATCTCAATATGAAATGCCAATATCATCTCACCAAGCAACTTATCTAAAACTAAATAAATTTGAACAGCTGTATTACACCTACATATAATACTATCATCAAGCTTTACAAACAAAAAATGTTCATCATTTATGTAGACCAAAAATATTACTAATTGACATTGTGACGTATCAAAACAAATAATGTTAAAATATTATTGATATAAATAAATGCTTTAATGTTTGCGTTTAAAGGCCGGAATCGAAATAAATTAGCATATTATTGGCGGATTTAATTGAATATAAATATAGTCTTATTTTTAGAGCAAAATTCGAAATAGCCCGATGTTACAGTTTCTTACACTTTTTTTAACACGCGTCCCAAAAAAAACTATCGGTCGGAGAATTTTTCCAAAGTTAAAATCTAATATGACCTACATATGTTCTAATAAATCCATAATATGATCTAATAAATGCAGAAAAATGAAAAGTTCGTTTGTTTGTTCGACAACAATATCCTCAAAATTTATAAAAAATCTAGAAATTCTTAATTTGAAAAAACGGAAAAATTTATACAGTTCCTGGATCGAAGATCAAAATCAAAAGCGGGTGCCACTATGTTCAACTATTTTTTGAACAAACACGTCGACAATTTTTCAATGTTTACAAGAAGAATCTGGCTGGAAAATCTGATATAGATAAAATTCAATTTCAAGCCAGTAAATGTAGAATATTCTAAATAAATTCATATTATTTTTTTAAATTTGAGTTGTTTTTTTAAATATTATTTATGTTAATTTATCTTCTAACTTTTAAGATGTTTTCGTTTTTAAGAGAGGTTGAAGTGATACATACATGTTTCTCAGCTATATATGAACCGTTTTTTTTTGGAAAGTGTAATAAGTCCATTTTTACATATATTGAGATATTTAAGGATTTGCGTTTGCATCAATATAAAAGCATTGGCAAATATTACTAAATTTTTTTGATATTTGTCACACTTCAAACCTATTTAATTTTATTATGCAATAATAGTTATTTAAAACTAAAAAGAAAATAATTGATTTTTTGACGCCAAATGAATCTACTTTCAATAATAATATTTTCTAAAAACTAAGAACAAGAGGTAGTACAAGTCCCATGTAAATGGGTCATATTTTTACCGACACATTTTTGATTTGGCTGAAATTTTTTTTATGCGTTTTATATCGAAAAAAAAGATATGGGTGTTCGAGGATTTTTTTTTTTTGGAAAATATAGCGGTTCTAAATTTCTTGATGAGTTATTTTCAAAAATTCATAACTTCGGTTCTATTAAACATAGAAACTTCTGTTTTGTTTTATTTTAAAGTTAAAAGTTGCTAGTTTGAAAAAAATAAAATTAACAAAAGTTATTCTATTGATATTAACAAATAAAATGTTGAAATCGATCTTCCTCTATCACCCTAAATCAGGCTCTATTGAAGGTATGATTATATATATAAAAAGAGGACATCATTATCTTTCTAAAACTGCCACTAACTCAATTCTTTCCAAAAGTGGACTTATTCCACTTTCAAAAAAAATGGTTCATATATTCATTTTTGTTGAATAAAAACTTTTAATTTATTTATTTTTAATATTTTCCAAAATTTGGAACCTAGCCCCCATACAAATAGGGTTCACATTGCGCGGTTTTGTGTTGCCCGCTGTTTTTCTGGAACGGAACTACCGCGCAGTCGGAAGGATTTGTATTTTAATTGGATTATGAAATTTTGGATTGAAAGGTTGCTTTGATAAGGGTTGCAAAACCATAAATTATTTTTAATGGTTTGGTTTTTCCCAATGGCCAATTATGGTTTTGGTTTCGGTTTTGGTTTTTCAAGATAATAAATCTTGGTTTTGGTTTCGGTTTTGGTTTCACCATGCAACATGTTTTGATTTCAGTTTTGGTTTCAATTTTGGTTTTTCTAAACTTCAAAATTTGGTTTCGGTTTTGGTTTATAGCTTAAAAAAATGTTTGTTTGAGTATTCGTCAGATAATTGATTAAAAATTACAACATTTGTCAAGAAACAGAGCTCAGTGAAAAATGTTGAGTAAATTTATGATTTATTACATGCCCCGGGGAAAGTGTTTAGTTTCCGCGTAGCGCATAGAGTATTTCAAGATATGTCATGGCGAACTTGCTACCGTGGTTTGTTTACTATTTTATTCATTGCTATTCAAATAAAAGAATTCAAAATAAATTTAAAACATGAACTTTAAATATATATTTGAAATGTTATTTCTCACAACAATAATTTCCAAAGCCAAATTAATTAAATTGTAACAAAAATCACACTAAAAAACATAATCACTAAATCATTTTTACTGATCGGGAAGTCATATTTTGGGTTGGAAAGTTATTGAAAGAGCACCATTAAACAGTAAAGTTACGACTGAAATATCTTTTTAGCAGGGGCGTCAATTAGGTAGAGCTAAGGGTAGGGCATTGCCCCCCCCCCCCTAAGGATCTGATACTATCAATACATCGATTCAATAAAACCATCTAATCGTGGTAGAATTTTAAATTCATACTATTCAGACTATAATTTTTAATTCATGAAATAGCAAAAGTTATATGTTTGGTTATAATAAAATCCAAAACGATTCCTAAACGTCAATCTTTGTTCATTTTTTATACAGTCGCAGGGAGAGAGAAACTATTATTTTTTTATGGTAGGTTTTTTAGGGTACCATTTTTTATACGGAACATTATTAGTGAGAGTAAACTATAAATGCTATGAACTTGAAATTTGAGGTGCGTATAAAACTAATCTGTTCACATGAAATGACGGATACAAATAAAACCAAAGTGGTTTTCGTTGTGTTTACAGGGGTACGATGTGAAACCTTTGAGAAAATACAGTTTTTTATAGATTCAAGTAGGGTATCATATGAAAGGGCTTTATTTCAGCATTCCTTAAAAGTTTATTTTGGAATTTTACACGTAGAAAAATGGTGTTTTTGTATAATTTTGAATAATCATGTTTTTTCGTGATTTCTTACCTCGATTAGCTCCAAACCTAACCAAATGAAAATTTTCAAATGTATTTAGAATGATAGAATAAATAGTAAGTTTTTAATAAAAAATATATAAAAGTGTCATATACTCATAATTAGATTTATTAATGGGGTGGAAATAAGAAGGGGTAAAAACACTATTTAAAATGTCGTCAAGTGGGGGGTCATTTGAAAGAGCACCTAATTTAGAAAACAAATCCATTTTTTTTAGAATTTTGCGATGCACAGTTTTTGAGTTATTGTTAAAAAAGTGCGACTTTCAGACCGTTCCAGACTAGGGGTCTGGACACGTTTCGACACTGATTGACAAAAAAATTTGAAAAAATTCACAGAGTTAGGAAATTTAGTTAATTTTGTATGAAAACTATAGCGAAGTCTCAAATAGTTATATCTCTGTGTGCTTAGGCAACCGGGGTAGAGAGGGTAAAAAAAACTTTTTTTGACTTAAGCGAAGCGTGTGATTTGAAAGAGCACCTAATTTAAAATTCAAAATTCAAAAAAGTGTAAAATTCAGACCGTTCCCCCCCATACGTTTCGACACTGATTGACAGAAAAATTTGTAAAAATTCATAGAGTTAGGCTATTTGGTAAATTTTGTATGAAAATTATAACGAAGTCTCAAATAATTATATTTCTATGTGTTTAGGGGACGGGAGTAGTGAGGGTAAAAAAAAACTTTTTTGATCCAAGCGGATGGGGTGTCATTTGCAAGAACACTTAATTTAAAAATTATTGCAGTTTTTTTAGAAATTTTGAGTGCACAGTTTTGAGTTATGGACAAGAAAGTGCAAAATTCAGATCGTTTCGCACCCTACGTTTCGACGATGTTTGACAAAAAAATTTGAAAAAATTCTGGAAGAATTCCTGGACAGGAAGATTGGTAAATTTTGAATGAAAATCATAGCGAAGACTCAAATAATTATATCATTATTATATTATTTACGTGTGTTTAGGCGATGGATGTGGAGAGAGTAAAAAAAACATTTTTGACCCAAATGAGTGGATTGTAATTTGATTAATGATTTGATTGTAATTTACTATTGACATTTACAATTACTTCGGTCTGAAAGAGCTAAGTATTATATTCATGAGCCAAAAGTGAAATTCTTACCCCCACTTTTTTTGGCATTTCTCGACGTTTTAGGACATACTGATTCTAAAAAAGCAAAAAAAAAAAATGTATGACTGTCTGCCGGCCGTCATTACCTACGCTGCAGGGAAAACCGCTGGAGGGATTTCAAAAATTTTTTTTCTAAAAATAGGTATACTCAAGGGACAGGTCCGAAAGGACGCTGTGTTCGATAACTGTATCGGAAGTGTGTCAAAAAATCATTAAGTGTGTCAAAACAAGGAAATTTGCATATTTTTGGCTTAAAAAACGTTCATTTTAAGTGATTACGAGTAGGAACATTGAATTTGGAGAAATCTTGATGGTCGGGATTGGTATGTGAGATCAAAAACTAGATTATTGCATTATAAGTTTGTCAAAAAAATGTTGTCAAGTGTGTCAAAAGAAAGATTTTTATTTATTTTTTTACCTAATTTTTTGGACAAAATATAAAATTAATTGTTTGTTTGAAATGAAGTTTTATTTTATTATTATTGAGAATTATGGCATTATAAGTTTGTCAAAAAAGTGTTGTCAAGTGTGTCAAAAGAAAGATTTTTATTTAATAAAATAAAATTGTTTGTTTGAAATGAAATTTTATTATTATTATTGAGAATTATGGCATTATAAGTTTGTCAACAAAATGTTGTCAAGTGTGTCAAAAGATTTTTATTTAGTTTTTTACCCAATTTTTTGGAAAAAAATAAATTGTTTGTTTGAAATGAAATTTTATTATTACTATTGAGAATTATGGCATTATAAGTTTGTCAAAAAATGTTGTCAAGTGTGTCAAAAGAAAGATTTTTATTTATTTTTTACCCAATTTTTTTAGAAAAAAATAAAATTAATAGTTCGTATGACATGATATTTTATTATTATTATAGAGAATTATGGCATTATAAGTTTGTCAAAAAATAATGTCAAGTGTGTCAAAAAATGATTTCATTTAATTTTTTAGCCAATATTTTGGGGAAAAAATGAAACTGTTTTTATGACGTAAATGAAATTTAAAATGAAATTGGACATGGAAATTTTTGAATTTGTTATAGTTTTTGAAATATTTTTGGAATTTTGAAAAAGTTTGTATTTTTGATTTTGTAATACTTTTTGCAATATTTTTAGAATTTCGGCAAAAGTTTTAAGTTTTGATTTTGTAAGAATTTTTGGAATATTTTTAGAATTTTGGAAAATTTTTAATTTTTGATATTATTATAATTTTTAGAATTTTGAAAAAATTTTCAATTTTTGATTTTGTAATAATTTTTGCAATATATTTAGAATGTTGGAAAAAGTTTGAATTTTTAAGAATTTTTGAAATATTATTGGAATTTAGAAAAAATTTAAATATTTGATATTATTCTAATTTTTGGAATATTTTTGGAATTTTGAAAAAGTTTGGTTTTATTTAATTTAACAATATTTTTGGAATTTTGATTATAATTTTCCGGCAACGTATTGATATTTCGTGTTAGTTTTGTAATAAATTTTTAAACAGAGATAAAAAATACTAGTACTTTAACAAAGAGTTATGTTTGATATACATAGCTGCCCAAAACTAAAAACCATGTCCTCATAAAAGTTTTTTGCCGAAAACTATATCAAAGTCCTTTACCCAGACCGAAGTCTTGATATCTCAGAGCTGTGAGATTTCAGCCCCTCCATATTTTAACATTTTTTTTATGCGTCTATGGTCTGGAAATATAAGGACATTAAAACACAACTTTTAGTTAATAATTTTTGATATTGTGCTCTTTTACATTCACGGAACCCTTGACGAGTGAATTTTATTCGCACTTGTCTGACTTTTTCTTATAGATTTAAAATAAACTCGCAATAATTGTACAATTTTGAATCAAATGAAAAATTTACGCACGTCTATGGGAAGACATAACTCTTTGTCTCTGAGACAAATAAAGGAAAACAAACAAACAAAAAAACGATTCGACATAAGAGGAGTCACGTAGGGATTGCAATCCCGTGGTGTTTTATGAATCATAAATTTTAAATCACGGCATGCCCGGGATCTAAACAATCGTATAGAAAAACCATCCTTTATTTTTTGACGCTGCACGATCTGTTGTCGGCTACAAATTCACTCTCTGAACAGTTACAAAGCAAAGATATAATAATTTCTAGCACAAGCGCTTTAATTAGAACTACTTTCTTGATGCTTAAACAATGCAGAGATGATACTAAATTTAAAATTATTTTTAACAAATGAAGGGATTTTGCAGAACTTGGCGGCATTCGCTTCGATGAAACAACACCAGAAGACAAAAGATCTAGCAGAGTAACCAATGTAGCTCAAAAGTTTAAGGAATCATTGATAATGTCAACACTTGGCCAAGGCCAACGCAGTGTACTACCATTGAAATTTGATGAAAATATGCGTAAGATCTACTTCGAAGCGGTTGACAAATTTTTATCAGAGTATGACAAGCGATTTCAAGACAACACAGAGCTGATGAATATATTAGAAACATTTGATCGAGATTCGGAAAAATTTTTGTCCGAAGATTCGCACGTCGATGAAATTGTTCTCATTAGCCAATTAATTGAGTGTGGCGAGAGAATATTTGAAACAAAATTAATGAAAATCAATTATAGATATGGTACAGAGTTTAGAAAAAATACCAATTGCTTTTTCACAAATAGTACAATTAATGTATATTGTTTTGACACTGCCAGTGACGAATCCAACAAATCCTACGAAATATTTTATTCCACTTTAAAGAGATTGAAGTCGTATCTTCGTACAACAATGGGAAATGATCGTTTAAGTCACCTCATGCTGATGGCTGTGGAACCAGAAATGGTAAAAAAGTTCAACATGAAAGATCTCGTTAACGAGTTTGCCTTTAAGCGTCAACGTCGTTATCCACTGAAATAAATGCAATATATTTTTTCCCGTTAAAGAATTAAAATTTTATTTTGCATTTAAATGCTTTTAAATATATGTGTGCATAAAAATGTGATGTTATGTTTTACGAAAAAAATCTTATTATATCATATAAATTCTCGCCCCCCTCCCCTCTAAGATTTTGGTGAAATGACGCCACTGCTTTTTAGGAATTGATATAGATACGGCTAATTGTTATAGTAATTGACTGAGGTTACCACCTCTGTGTTTAGCACGGCAGTATTTGTTGTTGGATTTTATTGTTGTCTTATTTTTTGAACAATATTATTGGACTTCACTAAATTTTTAGATTTGATTTTTTGGTTTCGTTTATTTTAAAATTTGGTTTTCGGTTCGGTTTGGGTTTGAAAATTTTTGAAATTTGGTTTCGGTTATGGTATTGGCTTTGGTTTCGGTTTTGATCATTTTTAGAATGTGGTTTTGGATTTTGCTGATTTTGGTGTGGTTTTCTGGTTTTGCGGTTTTGGTTTTCAAAGACCGTTTTGCAGCCCTGCTTAGAACTGGCTGCATTAACTTGTGGCAATAGATCCAAATTTTGGTAGATGAAATGGATCATGAATGTACATGTACATGTACACACGTAGTGCTGTGTGCTCAGTAGTGCTGAGAGGTGTGATTCATTTCGGCTCGTGTTACTAACATTTCTATTTGCTTTTCCTCCTCATCCCTTAGAAGTACACTGAAAGAAAAAATTCGATCATTCGGTTGACACAGAGATTATTTAATCACATTCGGTTGTTGTGACTTCAAATTTGTGTTTTGAAGATAGGACAACCGAATTTGAGGTTATTGTGACAAGAAATACTCGGTTGGCATAAAAGAGATTGTAGTGACCGAATTTTTTCGTACAGTGTAAAAAAGCTGAAACTCATTTACAAAATCGGCAACATGTGTTGTATTATAGTCGAACAGCCAATACTAAAACTTTTTTTCCGCAAATTTTCTGCAATTGAAATATACTTAGACTGAATTTTAATATAATGTTGGTGGTCTTATCTCAATATTTGATGAATAAAAGAGAATGTGATCGTGGTATAATGATGCAGGTGGTATAGAGATTATTATACTTTATTGCAACACGCAGTTTTCTCCACACGGGGCGATGAGCGAGTAACCATGGTATATATTATATGGTTACTATAGTAGTAATATTGACTTCATTACTTGATGAGTTTGTTTACTATTTGTGGATAGATTATAGACTTAAATGCAATGTAAGTAACATTTAGAGAATATAATTGTAATCTTTATTCCAAACATGGCTGACCAAATAATGTGTTCCCGTCTTAAATGTAATTGTACCTGACTGATATAGGATTATTATTACTAATCTGTCTCATATTTTTTACTTAAATGTCTTTATTTTACTTCAAGATAATACAAAGGGATTAATTATTTAAGAACTGAATTTAAAAAATTATGATGCAAATTATGAAACTTTTTGCAATCCATACAATTTTAGAGCGATCTAGTTTCGAACCAATGATAAAATTTTTAAACTTTAAAAAAGTTTATCATTCTCATCAGGGCTAGCCGACTAGATAAACTCTACCAAAAAATGTCAACGCTAATGTATATAAACTAAAAATTAGGTTACAACTCTAGCGAAGTGTAAAAACAAAAAATTTACATAAACATACATTTAATAAATTCAGGTTTAGTCAATTACTCTGGTGATCACTGTTTTGTTATACTCTAGACATTCTAGTATTGAATAACAAAATTGTGTCTGTGAGAAGAAGATGACTAGTCTTCACTTGTGTCTATTGACACATGATCAACAATTAATTCAGTAAATTATTTGTGATATAACATCACCCCGATGGAAAATCTCCCATCAAGAATAATATAAGAACTGAATTTAAAAAATTATGGTGCAAATTATGAAACTTTTTGCAATCCATACAATTTTAGAGCGATCTAGTTTCGAACCAATGAGAAAATTTTTAAACTTTAAAAAAGTTTATCATTCTCATCAGGGCTAGCCGACTAGATAAACTCTACCAAAAAATGTCAACGCTAATGTATATAAACTAAAAATTAGGTTACAACTCTAGCGAAGTGTAAAAACAAAAAATTTACATAAACATACATTTAATAAATTCAGGTTTAGTCAATTAATTTCTCTGGTGATCACTGTTTTGTTATACTCTAGACATTCTAGTATTGAATAACAAAATTGTGTCTGTGAGAAGAAGATGACTAGTCTTCACTTGTCTCTATTGACACATGATCAACAATTAATTCAGTAAATTATTTGTGATATAACATCACCCCGATGGAAAATCTCCCATCAAGAATAATATAAGAACTGAATTTAAAAAATTATGGTGCAAATTATGAAACTTTTTGCAATCCATACAATTTTAGAGCGATCTAGTTTCGAACCAATGAGAAAATTTTTAAACTTTAAAAAAGTTTATCATTCTCATCAGGGCTAGCCGACTAGATAAACTCTACCAAAAAATGTCAACGCTAATGTATATAAACTAAAAATTAGGTTACAACTCTAGCGAAGTGTAAAAACAAAAAATTTACATAAACATACATTTAATAAATTCAGGTTTAGTCAATTAATTTCTCTGGTGATCACTGTTTTGTTATACTCTAGACATTCTAGTATTGAATAACAAAATTGTGTCTGTGAGAAGAAGATGACTAGTCTTCACTTGTCTCTATTGACACATGATCAACAATTAATTCAGTAAATTATTTGTGATATAACATCACCCCGATGGAAAATCTCCCATCAAGAATAATATAAGAACTGAATTTAAAAAATTATGGTGCAAATTATGAAACTTTTTGCAATCCATACAATTTTAGAGCGATCTAGTTTCGAACCAATGAGAAAATTTTTAAACTTTAAAAAAGTTTATCATTCTCATCAGGGCTAGCCGACTAGATAAACTCTACCAAAAAAAGTTTAAAAGTTTTTAAAGTTTAAAAATTTTCTCATTGGTTCGAAACTAGATCGCTCTAAAATTGTATGGATTGCAAAAAGTTTCATAATTTGCACCATAATTTTTTAGATTCAGTTCTTATATTATTCTTGATGGGAGATTTTCCATCGGGGTGATGTTATATCACAAATAATTTACTGAATTAATTGTTGATCATGTGTCAATAGACACAAGTGAAGACTAGTCATCTTCTTCTCACAGACACAATTTTGTTATTCAATACTAGAATGTCTAGAGTATAACAAAACAGTGATCACCAGAGAAATTAATTGACTAAACCTGAATTTATTAAATGTATGTTTATGTAAATTTTTTGTTTTTACACTTCGCTAGAGTTGTAACCTAATTTTTAGTTTATATACATTAGCGTTGACATTTTTTGGTAGAGTTTATCTAGTCGGCTAGCCCTGATGAGAATGATAAACTTTTTTAAAGTTTAAAAATTTTCTCATTGGTTCGAAACTAGATCGCTCTAAAATTGTATGGATTGCAAAAAGTTTCATAATTTGCACCATAATTTTTTAAATTCAGTTCTTATATTATTCTTGATGGGAGATTTTCCATCGGGGTGATGTTATATCACAAATAATTTACTGAATTAATTGTTGATCATGTGTCAATAGACACAAGTGAAGACTAGTCATCTTCTTCTCACAGACACAATTTTGTTATTCAATACTAGAATGTCTAGAGTATAACAAAACAGTGATCACCAGAGAAATTAATTGACTAAACCTGAATTTATTAAATGTATGTTTATGTAAATTTTTTGTTTTTACACTTCGCTAGAGTTGTAACCTAATTTTTAGTTTATATACATTAGCGTTGACATTTTTTGGTAGAGTTTATCTAGTCGGCTAGCCCTGATGAGAATGATAAACTTTTTTAAAGTTTAAAAATTTTCTCATTGGTTCGAAACTAGATCGCTCTAAAATTGTATGGATTGCAAAAAGTTTCATAATTTGCACCATAATTTTTTAAATTCAGTTCTTATATTATTCTTGATGGGAGATTTTCCATCGGGGTGATGTTATATCACAAATAATTTACTGAATTAATTGGATTAATTATTCTTCCAAAAAACTATTCAGTGGTTTTGCTCACTAAGACTGGCTAGGGACAGATGACTTGTGCGACTTTTTTGGAGATTGCTGGTGGCTCACTTACAGCTTTGTTAACAATCAAACAGCTTTTGCCTATCCTTGCCTATATGGAACTTATACAGCATGTCTTTATATACTTGAGAAAATTTGCAAATGGTTGTCGAGAGAAAATTATAGCCATCATTAAGCCCACTCATTTCAGAATTAAGGTGACTCTCCACATACCAATTTAAATCTAGTAAGGTAATGAGAGATGCTGGTAATATCTTTGGATCTCGGAGTGTTGCAAAACAATTTTGGGTTCCAGTCCATTGTAGGCTTCATAGAGAGCATTAAATAAGCCGTTATTTTATCCGTTAATAATTCAGATTCTCTTATATAAACTATGCAACAGACATAAGCAAATTGGTGGTTTCAGACCTTTTTAAAAAACTTATACTTAACTTTTAAAACCATATCTAAACATTATCTCCCTCGCATTGCAGGTATGCCAAGGCGTTTACAACAGACAAAAAACTGTTAGCATCACTCACTGGTTTTGATATGGCTCTATGGCTATATGGAAAACCTACCAGAACAGGAATTTATATTATAGTGATTAGTAACTTGTCCAAGCAGAGGCTATTAAAACAAACAAAGATCATGTGTATATGCAGGTAGATGTCATAACACTGATCCTCGACCCTGGAGTCTCATCCAAGTGAAAGAATTTGTTTGGTATGCCAAGTGACGAAAGAAAACATTTAAGTAGTAACAATTTTCCTACTCATGATGTACATATGTTCTACACGGGTATTAATGTGGTTGACAGTTTTTAGTTTGCTTAGTGAATCTTAATCTGTTGTCATTCAATCAATGATTGATTTAGATAGGCGAGTACAGATTTTTTAACAGTTATGGAACCCTATGTTAAAGTTATGGTTCACCCGATACTCTGTCCCTTAGCTAGGTGGACAGTTCATAGTTTTGATTTTCTTATTCGACGTTGCTGCACTAAATAATCCTTCCGTAAAGCTTCTAACTCCACTGATTCGCGTCATCATTACTACGACAAAGTAACAGACTTTCGATAGAAATGTAGTGTTTTAATTTTGAGGAAAATAAATTGATCGCAAAAAGGTTAATGTGCCCTCTCTAATGACATTAGTATGTTCAATTGACAATTTCTTTAAAACCATTCTGTTGGAATTTCAATTAAACATGGAATCAGTAATTTTTTTTTTTTTTAATAAAATGTGTTGTGTAATAGGGTTTAGAATATGTGTCACAACAACACATAAATACCTTTTAAGACCTAGGTCTAGACCTGGGTCCCACAACAACTGGCGTTCTGAGGTGTAGATTAACGCTTTTTTTAAACATCTGTGGGTTGAAGCCACCTAAGACTAAGTGTTCCGGCAAACTATTCCATTTGTACGCAGTTCGGACAAAGAAGTCTCTCTGCGATCTGCCAGTATGACAGCGCGGGATCTTTACCGTTTCACTGGTTGCGGCAGCCGATTGCCGAGTGGAACGGGGGTAAGAATAAGTTTGAGGCATGATGCCGCTGATTTCATCTGAGCACTGCTGATGACGATATTTGTAAAAAACAACGAGGTCAGCAACAGTGCGACGATGTTGTAGGGAATCAAGTTTTGATGTCAAAGTTCGATCACCTACAATTCGTATAGCTCGCTTTTGAACAGAGTCCAAGAGGGCTAAGATGGAAACAGAGGCAGCACCCCAAACTTGACAGCAGTACTCCATACAGGGACGAATATAGGACTTATAAACATGGAGCAATTGGTATGGAGTGAAAAATTTTTTGCATCTATTTAGGAGGCCGAGTTTTTTAGACGCGCTTTTTGCCATCGCCATTACACGATCGTTCCAGAGTAGGTCATTTGAAACTGTGACACCCAATAAACGAATGTTTTTACATTCACCTATTGGTTCATCACACATACTAAATAAAATATCTTTGGGGAACTCGGTCTTTAATCTGGAAACAATCAACAGCTGTGTTTTGGTGGAGTTGAAATTGACAAGGTTATGGTCACCCCAGTCGGCGACTTTATTCAGGTCTTTGTTCACGTTTATGGCAGCGTCTCTCCGGGCAGGATTAATTCGTTCGTGCATTTTACCTTTTGAAGGAAGGGGCTCGAACGACTTGTGCAGAGTACTATCATCTGCAAAACTATTTATTGGGTTGCTGGTGATTTTCAACAATTCGTTGATATAAATCAAAAATAGGGTTGGGGACAATACTGAGCCTTGGGGTACACCAGCGTTAATTAGTTTAGACTCAGAAGAATATCCGTCTAAGGTTACCGAAATGTATCGGTCGGATAGAAAATTTTGAATCAGCTTCACAACATTGGGATGAAAACCGTACGCAACGAGCTTGTTGATTAAGTTGGCATGCCAGACTGGATCGAATGCCAATTACGCTATGAAACTTAACTACGAAACGAGATACATTTTTAACCTTTAGTGATCACACCTCCTAAAAATAGCGAGGTCCAGTTGACCTCGCACAAAAAAACAGTTGCCATTTGGCTTCTCTCTGATGTATCGACTAAAATTTTGCACGGAAATAAAGTTTAAAACTTTCTCTTTAGTAACAAACAGATTTTTATTTTATTTTTAATAAAGTAAAGTTGTTTTTTCTTTATTAAAAAATACACCGATTTTATGCCAACCAAATTTTACCTGTCAAAATAATCTTAAATCGGGTTGTCTTATCTTCAAAAACCAAATTTGAAGACACAACAACCGAATTGAAGACACAACAACCGAATGTGATATCATCGTGACCGAATAATCACTGTGCCAACCGAATGATCAATTTTTTTCTATCAGTGTATCTGGGTTCAAATCTAGAAATAATATAGGTACTTTAAATAATAAGAGTATTACATCGAGCAATTCAAAAAGTATATTTATTTTGAATATTAAAGTTTTCAATTGTAATGAAACTGATGAAATGAGATAAATCAAATTTAATTTTTTTCAAATGAACATAATATTTTTCAAAAATAAAAAACAAATGAAAATCAATTTTTTTTTCATTAGCTATGGTCACACTGAGTTTAGTTGGCCCCATCAAACAAAACGTTCCGTACAAATTGATGTCTACTGACGCACTCATGACACGCTAACTTTCAAAAACTATTAAAAGTTACTGTTACCTTCAAACAAAAACAGATGGAACAACAGATACTATTTCTTAAAACATTTTGGAAGCTTTATCAACTCATAAAATAACTTTGGTCATCTAAGCCGAGTTTGAACATTACGGGTTAAAATAAATTATGCCCTGAAAATCCGACAATATCAAACACTAACTTGTTTTGTTTTTATTTGGCAACATATTATGTATAACACATTCATAAAAAAATTCAATTTCGTTCTAAGATAAAATAACCAAAAATTTATATGTTACACAATACACATATACTTAAGAAATATTTGTTATTCTTCTAATCCAAGTTCCAAATAGTATATTTCTCGTGCGAAAATATTTATTACACGCGAAAAACTAAATGTTACATTTTCAAATATTTATAAAAAATAATTTGAATCTATTTAGAATTTTTGAGATCAATTAAACTCAAGTAAGTAAAGAAGTAATTGGAATATTTTCAATTCAAAGGTATGGTTTGAAGTTTCTCAGAAAAAAACTCTACTTCACATTTTTCGTGTTTCGGTTGGGATTCGAACCTACCTCGTCAGTGCCCTGCTCGAATCCTTGGGCAGACACGCTATCGATTACGCCGTTGAGGCGATGACAATTTCAAAGTTGAAACTTCTTCATCACTTATAATTTGAATCTTTTTTTTTAATTTAAACTAAAGCACGCCAACTTCGGACGATATAATTACGTACGGACGTTTTTTGCTGTACCATTTAAAGTTATATGCCCCAACAAAAGTGAGGCAATATATATAGTTGGAAAGGTCTTGAACAGTAGATCTGCCGAAATACTTGGGAGTTTTTCTGAAATTTTTTTGGAATTTGGACGATTAATATTTAGAAAATGTGAACGTTTGTTTTTTGTTTGATAACATAATATTTTGATTTTTTCGAGTTATTTGTTTCAAAATTCAAAATCAATAAATCAAACTCTATAAAATAATGTGTTGTAGTTAGTTTGTTGGGAGTTCTATTTACAATGGCCGAATTTCAGTCATTGGCGATTCCTAGCATTACTAATTAGTAATTATACTTAACTTGCTTAATCAAACTAGTAAACTTTTATTTAGCAGCAAATTGGAATCTAGTACTAGTAATAATGTTTTGTCCAAAGCTTCTAATGAAGATGGCGTGTTTAGTTTTAGATTTAAATTCCTTACCAAAATATCAAAAATTTATTAGTCTAAGGATTGAGGTTTTCTATCACAAACTGTTAGGAACAATTAAAAAAATATCCTGTAGTTGCAGATTGCGGGTTTTTTCAATAATATTATTAAAAAAAATTAAAGATATGTTTTTGAACTAAATATTCGCATTTGAGCAATTTTCATTTAATTTTCAGAAAATCGATTTCAAAGTTACTATACCTCTCGCAATTGTACAACTTATCGCGGTAATCGACCACACATGTTAAATTTTTAAGTCGCTCTACGTGCCAACGTAAAATGTTCCATAATGTTTTTTACAAAAACACAAAAAAAGTCCAAGCGGCACGCATATCCGCTAGAAATAGGTAGATTTCGAGATCAGACAGTTTTGAGTGCCAGTAGAATCTGATGTATCAGATTAGTTTAAACAAAACAAACTAATGACAAACAGATATCGAACAAAAGCAAAACTATATCTATCCAATTTTCAACAAACAAATATCAAATCTACCACAGAACATATGTGTGACAATTTATGACACAAACCTGCTGTATATCATATGTCGTGCAATTACTGCAAAATATCAAAATAGCTTATATCTAAGAAAAAGAAATTAGTTTATCCACGGACCACGACTACTAAAGAATATATGCTTTCCATGCGCATGTCTTCCATTGTAATTGTATTCATTCCACAACTTATATTATAATTAAATTCTATGCTATCTATGATGCATGTTTTTCAATATAATGATAAAAACTTTAGCAGGCAAACTGGAAATTAATCGAAATATTTATAAGTCATGGATAAAATAGCATCTTGTATTCGCATAGGATGATGGCAATTCTTCACTTGGATGATTCCTTGGAAACTTCGTCCTCGTGAAGAATTGCCATCATTCTCAACTCATACAAGAATCTACTATTCTTCTATTCAAATCTTTTTATTTTTTTTTATTGACTGTTATAAGGTTTTTGGAAATTGTAGTTATGGATTGTTGCAAACTTTTTTGTTGAAGCCAACAAGTCAAAAACCTCTAACTGCAGAGGTTTATATTTATAAGAAACGGATTAAAATGTTACCACAGATTCCAAATTTATGAAGTTTTTAAAAATATTAGTATCCAAACGGCCGTTATAACGAATTTAATAAACCAATTTTTTTTCTTAGTATAAAGCCTCTAGTTCCTTAACCATGTGTCAGATTTTTCTGATTTACGAACTTGTCCAACATATTAATAGAACACACACTATTAAGAAAGGTTTCTTGATCTGGCTCCACAAATGCGACCGTGAGAGTGCCGGTTGTTTCAAAAAAAATTTTTTTTTGCAAACTTTTTTGTTGGAGAGACACACTCAAGAACCTCTAACTACAGAGGTCTATTTTTAAAACAAATTGATAAAAAAGATTCCAAAAATTCTAAATTTGTTAAGTTTTTAAAATATTAGTATCCAAACGGCCGTTATAACGGTTTTAAAAAATCAGTTTTTTTTAGAAACAGCCTCTAGTTTCTTAACCACGTGTCGGATTTTGCTGATTCACGAACTTGTCCAAGATAATTCCGAGATGAGGCACATTACAATAGGTAGATTTTTATATGAAATCCAGCTATAAATAAAATCCAAAAGTGTCATTCAAAATCAATAATTTTTCGGTGGTTTGAGGAATTTTTCACCAATAATATTTTCAACAAACAAAAACCAAAAAAAATGTTTAAAGACAATAAATTTTCTTTTTAATTTAAGTTATTTCAATATTTAACCGAAACATATATTAGTTGTGGAGGTGTAATTTTAATTAAATGTTTTTTATATATAATTTTGTTTCGTATAAAATTTTCTATTTATATTTACTTATAAAACTTGCGTTTTGTCTTCGATTACGTAACCAGAAATGCTAGATATACATATTTTTATTATTAATTGAGATTGATGGTGGTTTGATTGATTTATATTTTGTTGAAAAACAAATACTTAAAATAAAATAAATAAAACTAATTAAATTAAGGTTTTTAGAATAAGAGGACTTATACGTTGATAATTTGGTTTCATGACAAAATCACTGTAATTACAAATAATCTCTATTCACTCAATCTATATTAATTAAAATAAATTACATTTAGTTGTTTAATTTTAACGGTAAACAAATTTGTAAATTAAATTAAAATTTAAAACAAAATTATAATAATAGTAATAATATATATATACAAATGAAAAATAAACGGATATCTGTTTTTTGTTAAAACAAAATCTTAAATGTAACAATTTTTATTTTTATTTTAATTTTATTTTTATGATAAATAATAATATTATATAAAATTTTAAACTTATAGTGTAGTCCAAAATTTTATAAACGAAATAAAAATATGTTCATTATGAAAACAAAAAAATCGGCGGCCTGCAAGAAAAGAAACAAATAAAAATAAAAGAAATCAAAAGAAAACATTGAATATAAGAAATAATAAAATCTGTTTTTTCTATATGATGCTAATTTGCAAAAATTAAATAAAATAATAAAAATTTAAATAATTTATTCAAAAAATTTGTAAGTTTTGTCACAGAAAATCATTTAATATGCAACATAAAATGCAGTGAGCTGAGTATTTTTAACTTAAGTATTTAATGGTATTGATACAAGGTGGCATTACGTATTTCCTACATAAAACGATTTCAATAATTATTATGGGGGTTTTGCATTAATAAAGTCGAATATTTTTGGTAACTTTTTGTGTTTGAACTAAAATCATTCAAATTTATTGAATAACTAACGAAACAAGCATCCAAAACAAGTCAGTGTACCTCAATCCAGATTCCAGTCTAACAGCTTTAAATATTTTTATTCACACCTATATCTTCTTTGTTTTTGACACAGACTAATAAAGTTTACAGTCTTGATAATTTCAGCATTAAAACAATTGAAATAAATCAAGTTACCCATAAACAGTTCGAACATAAAAATGTAAAAAACAAACCTATAGCTAAGGACGCTATAAAATCATAAAATTAAAATTGTTGATTCCGTCGGTTAATCCACAAACAAGTAGAAAGAAAATTATTTATAAAAACACATAAAATTCACTGAAATAAGAACAAATTAAAAAAAAATGCAAACTAACATTCTTTTTTAAATTATGTTTATTTTTAAGAAAAAAAAAACTACAACTACAAACATCAGATATGCAAAAAGGAAGAAACATGATCGATTCGAAGACAAACATAAGAATATTTGTTATGTTGAAGGAATGTGTGTACCATGGTTGGTTGATAAACAGTTGGCCTATATATTTTTAGCGATAAGCTGTCTAATGCATCAAAACATCTCAACTGTCCTAAAATCAATACGGGGCAGCTAAAACTTTCTTTGTTACCACCATTGAGTAAAAGCTAATGGACCAAGTCTGGGCCAAGCCCGCGTCATAGCTTTTGGGGTTTGGACCACTCTTAACATTTTCACTCGGCTCAAGCTTGGCGCAAGTTTCAACTAATGCCCTGGGGCCAAGTCTGACAAACCAGGCTTGGGCCAAGTCTGGAAAATAAGACTTGGGCCCGGTCTTCCCACCCAATTTTTTTCTCAAACCCTTAAGTGTGGTTGTGTGGCTGTGGAAAGAGTAGCATATATAAAAATAAAGATAAACATAAAATGACTTGCACATATTTACAATGCGTTATACTGGTAAATAACGCGCAATATGTATATTGTATTATAAACTGAAATAATAAAATCTTGGTTCAGTCTAGGCATTAACAACTGGCCCAGACTGTAACCAAAGTTAACTAGCCAAGGCTTGGCTCGCCAAAACGGCCCGAGATTGTTTCGTTGTTTAATATTGGCAGCTCCTACCCGGGATGTAGTTTCGAACCCCGTTTATTGTGACTTGACCGACTACACACAAAAAAATTTTATGGTTATATTGATCATATTTTTAGAGAATCATACTATGGTGATATGTTAACTATATTTCATGGTTGCTATTATATATAAAAAACCATACTAAGGTGAGGATAAATCACATTTTATGGTTGATATTAGAATCAAGAAGATACAGAACCATACTATGAAATAATTGACCACGTTTTATGGTTAATATTTTATATACAGAACCATACTATGGTGATTATTAACCATATTTCATGGTTAATATTATATCTACGGAATAATACTATGGTTATCATTAAGCATATTTTATGGTTGATGTTATAGATACACAACCTTAGTATGGTGATATATTAACAATATTTTATGGTTAATATTATGCATACAGAACAATACTATGGTTATCAATAAGCATATTTTATGGTTGATGTTATAGATACATAACCATACTATGGTGATATATTAACTAAATTTTATGGTTAATGTTATTTAAAGAAAACCATATGATGACGATATTTGAACCATATTTTGTTTACCTTATATGGTTGAATATACTATTATTTTATTTAGTATACATCAAATATAATCAAAAAGAGAAAACCTGTTTGACAAAAAAACAAAAACAAATGTAATGTAATTTTTTGAAAATAAAAATATTTATTATGAAATTCATTAACTATATATTTCTAATTACAATACAATTATTATATATCTAATTATATTATTACAATAAAAAAATAATTAAACAAATTTCATTATTATTTTGATGTATTTCATGAAAGATATACATAATTCAGATTAACTATAGTTGTTGACCATCTGAAATGAAAAAAAGACAATATCAAACGAAGTGCTTTTCATATTTAAAATTTGTAATAAAATGGTGGAATTTTAGTTCAGTGTGTTCATATGTGGAGTTTGCTAATCGAGGCACCAGCCGAGATTTGCACCCACGTTAAGTCCAAAATTGCTTACGTGCATCATATACTATTTATAATTCTCCGCAAGCAAAATATTTAAAAAAGATTGTTTAATCTAAATCAAAATTTAAATTTTTTCAAATTTTGAAACAAAAATATGTTGAGCAAGAATAAACTTTGCCCAAAGTATTTTTTATTTTTTTCAAACAAATCGTTTAACTATGACACTATAATAAAAAACAATTATTTTTATTGGGTCTTTCCACATTGGTATGCAATGCAACTTCTTCATTTCTTGCCTCTTTGCTCTATAAACTAAACTCAAATATGACAACCCCAATTTAGTTTATAGGTAATTTTTAGGCAAAGACGTAAGGAGCGAAGAAGTGATGCGTTGGAAGTTTTAAAATTGAAAGGTTGCTTTGATAAACATTTCTATTTTTTTATAAAATTTAAAAAAATACAAATGTTTTTACTCTTTTGGACGTAACTATGGCAACAAAATACATATTAAAAATTACATATTTAATATGTAGGCGAATAAAATATTTATTTATTCTGCTTTTCATGTTTTCAAACTAAATCAAACTGAAGCAAATAATATATTTTTTGTACGAGTAAACCGTAAAATGCACTTTAACGATTCAAAACTTGTGCGTAAAGCAGGCCTTTTTTTCCTATTGAAATAACAATGCTTAAAATTGAAATAACAATGCCAAAAATTACTATTTTACGCCCTAAAATATTTTTGACAACGTCAAACGAACTCAAAAGAACAAAATACATTATGACTATTTCCAAAAAACAAACACACATATTATATTTACAAACATATATACTTTGTGAAATTTTATTTTAAGAATTTTGTTTATAATTTTATATATGCACAATTAAAATTAAATAAATTGGTTGCTAAAGAAATTTAGAAAAAAAATTAACAAAATATTGCGTGAACTTAACCATTTTCTCAAAAAATATTTTACAAGAAATATGCATACTTAGCAATACGATAGATCAAATGTGAAATGAAACTGAAAAGCAAAATGTTTTAAATAAATGTATATAGTAATTAAAAAAAAAATTGGTTGCTATAGAAATTTACAAAAATAATTATCGAACGAAAAACTACTTGGATTAAACAATTTTCTCAACAAAAATGTTACTATTTTGTGTAAATATATGTATTTTAATTCATGCAAATAATACAGAATCTTACTCGTACAAAAAATCATGTATGCAATTCGGGCATAAAGTATCTTTTTTCCTTTCGAATCATTGTTGCTTTCGGCCAACGCCTCGAGGAACAATTTCACTCTCAAGCGGAAAAGACATACTTTACGCCCTTAATACATAAATAGCTATTAAATTCAAAATATGTAGAAGGCTTCAAACAACGATTTTCTTTTTTAAAAGTGAAAAAGGTCGATAAAAGGCAGAATTATTGTTCAAAACATGATTACAGCCTAAACATAAATATATGCATTTACCAAATACTTAAGGCATTAAATTTTACTATTGGAGGGCTATTCTGTTGAAAATATACATTGTTCTGTCGATGTTTTTAAAATCTGAAAATTAGTTATGTTGTTGGTAATAACAAAAGAAAAAACTAAATTCAGCTAGCTCTATAGCACTAATTCTAACGCACCACACAGCGGAAATGAGATGAATCATAAATTTTTAATAATCATTCTTCGATAAAATAACTATTTCTACAATTATTTGCTAAAATTTATAAGAATTGAATGAAATTTCTGAGAGTTGAAAATGCCGACGTTATACCGCAAACACTTTAAAAACTATCCAAAACCCATAACCTCAATTTTAGAGCAACAAAAGATCCTGAATTTAGGTTGTTCCATTTGTTAATACCAATAAAGTAGAATACCAAATATTTAGAATTTTGGCGTTAAAAAATCGATGCACACTTACAAAAGAATGGTCCGTAAATTATAAAACTTACCACTAGCTCTGTCATATTTGAAAATATTTTATACACTTTATTTATATTTCACTTATTAAGTTTTATATTTCACTTATTAAATTTAAAAATAAGATAATTTTTCACTTAAACGATATTTTAAGAATTTTTGTTCAATCTTCCTTTCGCTTTGGATGTATGATTTAAAACTAACGATGCGAACTGCGGAAGTTAATTTTTAAATTTTCAATCATATGACGAAAAAAACCATATTTAGAATTGTATTGGTTGAAATAACCATGTATATTATTGAAAATAACCATATTGTGTGGTTGAAAACAACCATAAGTTTGGTTAGTTTTCTATATAAATGTATGATTAAAATCAACCATAAACATGATTGAGTTTAACCATGCAATGGTTATGTTTAACCATGTTAATAACCATAAGTTTGGTTAGTTTTCTATATTTATGTATGATTAAAGTCAACCATAATCATGATTGAGTTTAACCATGCAATGGTTTTTTTTAAAAGAACTATAACATGGTTAAGACTATATGTTTTAGAACAATTTTTTATATATATAAGTAAATTATTATGGTTAAAATTTGATTATGGTTTAAACAAAAATAAATTTAGTTATTTTAACTAAAGTTTTGTTTGTTCTCACCATTTTTTGAGATTTCAAATATTATATGGTCAAAACAACCCACTGGATAACCATGCGATTTTTTTGTGTGTACATAGCTACGGTTTTTACAGAACAATTTTATTATTCAACAACGATTAATAATTTTAGTAACACAACAAAGTGCATCGTATTTTTCTTAAATGTAGAATAAAATAGAATCAGTGAAACACCATTCAAACTTATAAGTTTGAATGGTGTTTCACACCTAATACCTTCGTACCTATACCTTAATCTACCTACCCTTACCTACCTTTAAACACCTTTATAGTAAAACAAAAATTTATTTAGTCTAATTCACTTGTTTAACCTTAATTTTTAATTTAATAGAGTTAGATTTTTCTCGTTCTGGATTTTCGTGTTTCGCGTTTTGCCTTTATTTGCTGTCTGGAATTATTATCCTTGCTGAATAAAATCTCAGTTTCATCTATTTACTCATTTTTGCATATTTGAGATTTTTTGTGTCCTGAAATATTCTTACAAGTTTACATACCACACGTTTACATACCATATATATGCATACTTTCCATATGTTACAAGCTAACGCATTCAAACAAATAAGTCAAAGGGTCCTCGTTGGTATACTTGTGTGACTGACTATAGACAAAAGTCAGCAAAAGATACATTTAAGTGTTAGTTCTTTTCTAAGAGCAGTAAAATTTATGAATATTTTGCTGTCTTCTTTAGCTGAAACTAAACGAAACTATCTAATAGTTTCGTCCGGCCTATTTATAGAAAAATGACACCATTAATCTCTGGATTTGGGAATGAGGTCCGGTCTAATTTCATTTTTTCTTTACGTTTTCAAAACAGAAGAAGTAAGCAGACTACCTTCTTTTATCCTGGCCTGTAATGGTTGAATATTTATTTCCTTGTACGTTTCGCATCCTCTTTATTTTTTTTTTCATGTAATTATTTAGTTTTATGAAGCTTCATTCAGTATCATCTTTAATGAAAACTTGATTCGAACATATGGAGGTGTATGGTTCTTCTGCCCCGAGCAGAAATTAGTTAGGGAAAGCCTGAGTACAGTCAGGTGATCAGGGTCAGATAGGGCAAGCCCTATTAGGGCAGTTTGATGAGGGCCTGTTCCGGACCTGAATTAGAATACCCTTTTAGGGCTAACCTTATTTGGATATATCCGGCCCTGATTTGATTTTTCGTATCTGACCCCTAGTTGGGCAATCTGATCAGGGCCTGATACAAAATACCTTACTAGGGTTTGCACTATTTAATATAATATGGAAAAGTTGATCAGTGCCTGATCCGTTTTTCCCAATCAGGGCCTGATTGGGCAATAGCGTTACACTCATGATCAGGGCCCTATCAAACTAGGGCTAACCTGATCAGGGCCGTATTTGAGCCCTAAGAAATTTCTGCTCGGGGCGGATCATTAATTCGGTCGCATTCATCAGCTAAAACTGAGAGGGGCAATGAGTTCCACAATTTTGTTACTCTATTGAAATAATCGTTCTGAAAAGAAACTGTTCTACAACGGGATATCTGGGACATCAAATGGGTGGGACATTTCTGAATTTCGTGTTTGTCGTTTGTATTGCACACAGGAAGGAAGGATGTTTTGGATTTCTCTAAAAGACGAATCACAAAAATTGTATTTATAATAGATTGACAGTTCGGCAACTTTTCTTCGGTGTTGGAGCGAGTCTAGTTGATCAATTAACTCTTGTTTATCAATCAACCGTATTGCCTTCCTCTCCACAGACTTTAAACATTTTATTGTAGACTGACCAGCACCTCCCAAAACATGACAGCAGTGTTCCATACATGGACGAATAAACGACTTATAGATCGCAAAATTTGATCAGGATTGAAAAATTTTTTACATTCGACTCAATAATCCTAATTTTTGCATTGCAGTTTTTGCTAGACTGTTTACATGTTTGTTCCATTTCATGTTACTTTCAATGAAAACTCCGAGAAGTTTAATCGATTTAGCCTCATGTAATTTCTCGTGGTTTATGTCGCTGCATCCGTCAAAGGTGACACAATTTGGTTTTGGCTGGATTAATCATTAAAGTCAGCAAGATTTGTCCCTCCCCATTGCATTATACGCTCTAGGTCTTCGTTGATAGAATTAATTAACAATTCTCTATCGTTGTTAACTGCTGTTCGAGATCGACTTTTTAGGGTTAATGTGCTATCGTCAGAAAAACTGTGAATTGAATGCTCTGTAGAGATAAGTAAATCGTTTATGTATATAAGAAACAAGGCTGGTGAGAGTGCAGAGCCTTGGAAACACCAGCATTTGTTGTGAAAACATTGGATGTAATGCCATCTTAATTGACATGAAATTGGTGACCTGCAAGAAAACTACGAATCCATGATACAGTAAGATCATCTATGTATGCCATAAGATTTTAATATATTAGCTATAAGATTTCTATGGCACACTTTATCAAAAGTCTTTGAAATATCAAGAGAAACACTGATGGTTTCACCATGGTTCTCCGGAGATTTGCTCCACATATGTGTTACGTAGGCTAACAGATCAACAATTGCATGACTCCTACGAAAACTATACTATTTATCATCGATAAGTCATGACACCAAATATTCCATTAGGTTGTAGTTAACATATATTTGTCAAATATCTTAGCTGAAACCGGCAGAATTGCAATTCTATAATTGTTATAGGGTCGGTCTTATTGCCGTTTTGGATATGGCTTGAACACTAACCAACTTCCAACACTCGGAGAATATTCTGGTTTTGTAAAATAAATAAAAAATTTTGGTTAAAATCGGAGCAAAGTTTTTTAGAATAATTGGTGGAATACCATCAGGGCCAACTGATTTGTTGATAATAAGAGATAATTTTGCTTTAAGCTGGAGCAATAAGTATAGGAGAATGGAGAGGTTCAGTTATGTTGGAGTTTTCTGCGAAAATTCGACCCAAAAGATCCACCTTCCCCTTTCACTCACGGGAATGTCACTTAATACTGAAGTTGGAATAGATAATCGAGTGAAAATGCGTTGAATTGATTTAACTGTCTGAAAGAAATTACGAAAGAAATTTGTTTGCTTTATGTTTGACAAACGCGTCTTTGTCTGAATCTATTTTGAATTGACTGAAATTTCGTGCCTATAAACACTAAAAGTTTCTGGATTTTATTCGAGTTATAAGCCTGAAATGCTTTCCGTTTATTCTTCACCGCCTCATCGACATTCCGCGTGAACCAAGGCTCAGTTTTGGGAGTAATTAATCGATTTGGAATAAACCTTTACATTGCAACTTTTATGAATTCAGTTAATCTTAGAGCTGATGTACAAGGATCCTGCTCAACACAACAAACATGTTTCCATGGTATTTCCTCATAATAGTTTCTTTGCTTCTTCGCGTGTTTATAATTCCAAACGCGACGGGGGTTGGCTTTGGTTGGATTAGGTGATGTGAATTTTACTGTTGCTGATATTAACAGATGGTCCGATAATCCGTGGGGTTGATCAACTTCTGTCTGCGTTGTATCTGGCTCGTTTGTCTAAAACAAGTCCAACAAATTGTCTCTATGATTACTATTATCTGATGCTCTATCATTTGTGTTAACCCGTGATAGCCTGCCAGTAACAGTTCCGCTTGTCTTCCTACGTCATCGGGCGGGATGAGTATTTCAACCACTCTTTATTATGAATATAGAAAATTGCCAAGTATGACCAGTCTTGCTTTAACCTCATTCAAATTGGAATTAAGGCCTTTTATGTTGGTGAAATCAATGCTGATTTGTTGCTTATTGCTGTTATTGCGTTTCGACAGAGATTTTCCCTTTTGACATTTATGGTGCGGTGAGTGGCCAGGCTTAAATTTTCGCACTATGCAACAAATGTTATATGATAATATGTTAAGAATGTTATGAATCCAAAAAAAATGTTGGCAATATAAAGAAAACTAAGTGATTCACATTTGAAAAGGTTACTGCAATTTTTAATACAAGCTTTGCTATATGGGTTATGTAAAGCAAGTTATTATTTAATTGTAAAGCAAATGCTAAAACTAATTTTAATGCAAAACTTCAAAGTTGAGTACAACTCTAAAATAATAATTTATTTTTTATAGAAGTGGTAGAAGTTTGAAAACAACTTATTAATGCAAAGAGCATTAAATTCAACTTTAAAGCAAGCTTTGCATTGTTTTATAATGAAGACATCCGTAGGACCTACATGTGTAGCAATTTGCATTACATATTCAGCTTTTTTAACTATTCAAAGGAAAAACATTTATTTTTTTTTATTTAAACTGTTTGAGCACCAATCATTGGACAACGTATGCTGGGGTCTGGATAATTAACTTAGAGAAAAAACTAATAGATAAGCATAGTTTTGTGTTCGAATATTTATAATTTTTGTTTTATTTATGTCAGTGAAAATATCGTTGGTTGTCACAAAAAAAAAAGAAATAATAAGACTATAAGTAGAAAGGGATAATATGGTGGAGCTAACGTGTTCTGGCTGATTTCGATTCAAGTTAATGTAGTATGCTCCCTTCATTTTGTTTTTGTTTTCCTTATTGTTGTGAATATTTGTTACTGTACTCTGTACTTTCTTGGTTGTTACTTATTTTGATCATTTTATTTTGATCATGTACTTACCACAAGACTGCTCATATTAAATAATTTTAAATGAAGTGCTCTTTCTAATGTGCCCTTCTGTCTTTCAATTGGCTTAAAAATAGTATTCACAGTTCTATCTCGCTTTATCTCCAGTTCAACAAACATTAATGAGTATAGTCGACCTATATTTTTCAGTCAGTCGTCTTTGATGCCATCACAAGTTGTATTCTGGATGCAGATGACGTGTTAAATATTTTCCGCGTCTGAGTTGCAGAATCTATACACTTTTTGAAAATATCAAGGCCTGTTTGATTAAGATAGTGGTTTATATAGTACCATTTTCAGTAGCACACCACGTTAAAATCCTTATTTGAGGGTAAAACAGTGAGGTTACCTACATATATTTTAAAGTGTACTAGTTCCTCTCGGCTTCTCCATAATTTAACATTGTGTTTTCATGTTTTGATTCTGCTTTGACGCAAACTGGAAGCAAGGTTCAGGCCCAATAATCTTTTTATTGGCACCTTGTCTCCATATCTGAGAAAAAGATCAGTTTTGTATTCCTATTTGTTGATAGACCTATTATTATTTTGCTATGTGCTCATGGTTTCTGTGTGAATTCCTGCACAATTAACTGGTTTTAAAATTGCTGAGACTATTTGTGACCTGTGCAAATTAATCTAAACGCTAATTAATTTATATTGCTAGCGTTTTTTGGTCCGTATCTTACAGGTGTGCTATTTGACTTAGAGTATGCTAATAGAGCAGGAATGATTCTAGAGTCAGTCATGGTTTGTTTGCTATCTGAAAAAAGATAAGCTGATAAATCAAATATAATCCTAGACATCGTGGAAGTCAAATATATTAAGGTCGTTTTGCACGTCAGCATCCCGATTATGCAAGGTTTATCTCTAAGTTGGTCCTTTGGGCTTACCAACGGACATATTTTTTATTATTTTATTCTTTATTTGGCTGGTTAGATCAAACCCAAACCAAGCTAAACAATTGAGCCAAACACAATCTAGAGACTAAATGATTTCAAAATTGTATTAAGTACTGTTCTCTATATCGCACTAGTGAATCCTGAGTTGTTTGGTACGAGGATTTGATGTTCTAATATTTTTGATTAAAAATAAAAAGTGCTCTAAAGACTAAACAGCAAAGAGGAAACGGTAACGACCGGCCCTATTACAAATTATAAATTTCAAAAGGAACAATGCAATAAAATTCGACAATTAATTGTTGTATTCCTATTTATTATCAATGTGAAAGTCGAACACAAAGAATAATGCAATCAACAAATTTTTTTTAAATACACTGTTGTATGAAAGAGGAAAATATGCATATTCATACATATTATGCAAGTTGATTGATTCGTAGCCTACAACAAGCTGTAACATATGTTTTGAATTTGATACAATTGTTATTGTATGATTTATCAACCCATCTTTATTGTATTTGTTCTCTTTATTTCAATAATGAGGAAACTGGATCATACGGTTGTTTAAAAATTGATTAATTGTGGTCCTCTTTGACATTCGCGTTGGTATCATAAATTTAAGATTCAATTAAGTATTTCTATAATTTCTTAAAAATGTAGACCTCTGCTTTGAGATGCTTCTTTGGAATCAGTTCAAACAAAAGACAATAAAAGTTAAAATATGTTCGGACGAAAAAATGAAAAAAGTATGCTTTTTACGTTTTTTCGCCCAAAAGGTGAAATACCAAATAGCAAAAAATTCAAAGATTTTATTGGTTCTGGTCAATCAATAAAAAAATAAAATTATGAATTTAAGATTCACAAATCTTCTTCTTCTTAGATTTTTTTCTTTTACATCGAATAAAAATATAAAAATTTCCTGGTTCTCTGGTCATGGACCTCCAGGGTTGGCTTGTACATTGGATCGTGGTCTTAAAGTCATTCTCGAGCTTAATCTCTCTTCCTTCTCCGTCTCAGTTAATCCGAACTTCTTCTGGTGATCGTTTAACTGTCCGACCCAGCTGTTCTTCAGTCTTCCTCGTCTTCTCACCTTTGGTACATCTAACTGGAGCATCTGTTTTGCCACATTAATTTCATCTGTGATGTAGATTTTTTCATACCATTTAGTTCGTTCCCGTTTCATTTTGTCTACGACTGGTTCTTTCACTTGCATTGAGCCTCGTATATGCGTGCTTTTAATATGGTCTGGTTTCGTCACTCCCATTGACATTCTCATCATTTTCATATCAGCTGCGGTAAGATCTTGTTCATATTTTTGATCCATCGTCCAACATTTTGCACTATAAGTCAACGCGGGCCGTATTACTGTTGAGTGCATTTTTCCTTTTAGTTTAGAAGGCATACGTTTATCACAGAAAACAGGTGTGTTTTGTTGCCACTTCAACCACGCCACGTTGATTGACATCGGTTGACATCGGTATGACAGTAGCCGTCCCTTGTAATAACAGACCCCAAGTATTTAAAGCTCTTACATTTGGTCATCACTTTGTTGTTTATCATTATATTAGGAGATGGAGCATCAGGATCACTGAACGGCATATGCAGATACTCAGTTTTTGATTTACTGATTTTGAGACAATTGCTTTCTAGTGCTTCCTTCCATTGGTTGAAAATATTTTGCAGTTGTATGATGTTATCACTACTCAGTCCTATGTCATCAGCAAAAAGTACACTGAGTAATAGTTTGTCCATAAAATTTGAAGTTAGGTAGTTCATTACGGTGTCAAACAAAAGTGGACTTAATGCACTTCCTTTGTGAACCCCAACCTTTACTGAGAATGATTCCGAGACGCCTGCAGCACATCTTATACTTGTCATTGCTTCACAATAAATGTCGATGATGGTATTTACATATATTTCTGGTACTTTATGGCTCTCAGCAGGTAACAATTTAACCTAGGTAATCATTGAGTAAAGCTTTAAAAGAGGAATTTAAAATGGAAGGGGAAATTTAAAATTCTTGAACTATGCATGATAAAAGTTTTATACAAGCTCTACTCAAGGAGAAAAGGCGTATGAAAAAATATTCTTTATTCAAGAAGACATATATAATGCTTTATACATGTTTTATATAAGTGTTTGAATAAAGTGGTAGATAAGTTGTTATTCAAGGCTTATTCAAAGACTGTCAAAATGTTACTTGAATAAAGTGCTTGAGTAAATCTTTTCTCAAGAGAATTACTCAGTGCCTATTCAAGAAGCGATGTCACTGAAAAAAAATTGGTGATTGTTTCCTTTAGTTATTTTGGTTAATTGGCCGCATTAAACTCCTTTTTTTGTATATTGCTGCTATTGAGTTAATCTTTTATCGGAAATTACAATTTATTTTACACATTTCGCATCTTTACAAACGCTTGTAGCTGGGATCGAACTCGTAACCTTTGATTCTCCAGGACCGCACGCTATCCACTTCTCTATTTAGAAGCTGTCATAAAGAAAATTGAAACTTAATCACTATTGTTTAACAAATTATTTGTACTCATTTCAAGTTTCGGACTACTACCACGACTATGAATTAATTTTTATTCAAACATTTTGATTAGGAATGCATATAAAAGTGTACTAATGGTTTCCTAAAATGAGAATATATGGGTTTTTGTTAAAAATAATATTGGTTATGATTGAGGACAATCTCGAAATGAAAATAATTTTGCGTATTCATATACGATATCTACGCATGTGTTTCCATTCAATTGTACGATTAAAAATGATTAAAGAATAAAAATAAAATAAAAAAAAGGAAAATAAAATTCATAAATAAAAACGTGCCTGGCAGGAATCGAACACAGACCCTCTTCCTCATCGTTTACCCTTACGCACTCGTTCATTAAATCAATTTCCACGACAGGAATAAAACGTTACTCAATACAGAACAAAAGTGTTACTCAAGCTTCGTAAGGGGTATAGTATGCTGTGATTGGCATTACTTTCAGTTGCACAACTGGTTAATAAATAAATGTTAGATGACCATATTAAGTTCTACGTTATATTTTCCATAAGTCAGTTGCAATCTGTTGCAAGTTTTGATATAATTTTTTCCCAAGCAAATTGCGCACAATATGGCGATTACATACATTTAATACAAAAAAAAATTGTATGACAAATTATCATCAGTTTATTTCGTCGCTTTAATAATGAAACAACGTATGCTATTTATACGTTGTTTTTATATAATAGGTGCGCTGCATTCCCCATAAGGGTATCTTTGAATTGGCGTTTTTACATTTTCGAATTATTTTATGACTGGGGGTAAAAATTAATAAATTATAAATTAACGTCCATGCAAATGCATGCGCACATCAAACTTTAAACTCAAATATCTCGAAACTATACTTTTGCGCATACGCCATTTCATTATTAAAGCGACGATTTGTTTGTTGACCAACTCAAATCATTATATAAATCATCATCAGAAATGGTAAATCTCAATCAATTTATAAACCATCATCAGAAACGTTTGATTAAATGGTTGCGGAATAATGGCAATTAATTGCAAATTTCCATTGACGAAAATATGTCTACCATTTTGAAATAATCTTTTGTATTAATCAATAATAGTTTGTTAAAGTTCTTAAAGGTTTGTTAACTTTTTAAACACATCGATAAGTTATTTAATAAAAAAACACACAATTGCGTGCGAATTAAACAACGAACTGTCAAAAATATTGACAGATCGATTTGTTGTAAATCTTTTAATATTCATTAAAAACAGCCGTATATAAGAAATATTACTTGAGTAACAATTTTCTTGAATACTACTAAAATTATTATACATAAATAAAGTCGTATACAAGGAACTATCCTTGGGTAAGAATCTTCTTGGATTCTTCCTAAAAGTTGTACTTTAATAAAGGTTTATATAAGGGATTGAATTCTTGAGTAAAAACATCTTGAATACTACCTTAAAAGTTATATGTGAATAAAACCTTATAAAAGGTATTAGTAACAGTTGAGTAACAGTTGCTTGAATATGCCCTAAATATTTATTATTGAATTAAGCTTTACTTAAGGAATTATATAAGAAACTTAGTGAATCTAGTCTTTTACAAGCTTTTTTTATGTAAAGTTTGAATAATATGGTCTTACACAATGCTTTTTCAAGTTAAGTTGGAATAATTTAAAAAATTTAGGCGAAATTGTTACCTGGGCTGTTGGCTTCGCATTGTTTCGTCTTTGTGCTGCAATATTGAATATCATACCACCGCCATTTGGTGACTCCAGGTCTTCATAGAGTTTTTGACATTCAATCGCTTTTGTGATGGCAACCACATTGTTCGAAAACTTTTTTGCATCCTTCACTATTTTCTTCAGTTTTTCTTTATCAGGTGAGTTATCTGGACATTTTTTCCATTCCTGAAATGTCAATTTTTTGTTCTTTACGGCTTCCTTAATCTCATCGCCTTTCTAAAACCATGGTTCTTTGTTGATATAAGGTCGCCCTTTTGACACTCCAAGCATCGCTCTGGCCTTAATGACACAACCATCCTGAAAAGCTTGCCAAATTCACAAATATCTTAAAGAATTGCATCTCATGGAGTAAATTTTTGAATTTGGCAAAAACGTAGTTATATATTTTGGATGAATTTTGTTCTTTTTTATATGAATCAATCACAATGTTTAGCATTAAATACCACACCACTAAAACTCAATAGCTTTGAATATCACCATGTTGACCGTTTTTTTCCATATATACTCAAAATGATTAATATAAATGCGCAGGTCTGAAAACACGCATTCTCTAAAATATATAGCTAAATTGGTAACCGTTGAGAGTCAAACCCGGCACTCTTGAGTTACCAGGCTAGCTAACTGTATCAACTGAGCTAGAACGGCAACAAATTAAAAACATGAGTTGTTTGGAAGAAATAGGCGCTTACCGAACAGGAAAGTAATGCCTCCCTAGTTAGTATTCGCAGATGTTTGGTTTACGTTTTATCATCCGTCTTTGTTCAACTTGAAAATAAATAGCTTGTCGGGTGCTTGTTTTTGATGAGAAATCAATTTTGAGGCAATATTAAAAAGTTACAGTAAAATGTCTTAGTCTAAATTGATGAAAACTTTGATACCGCAATACCTCTGTTTTTCCAGGTATTCCCATTTAAATCACGCCATCCATAAATATTTATTCTTGCATGAGAGAGCCGGAACCAACTCTTATTTATGTCATGTTAAGTTAATCCAATAATTTAGGCAAATGAATGCCGAGGTTGGATATTATTTAAATTGACTCAAATTGACAAACAACTTAACAACTCAACCCTAATTTATTAATCCTATATACATACATCCAATTGTTTTCGGTCTCAATCTATGACCGCGTTCGATTAAAAGATAAACCGTATTTTGTATAATTTCTTGTTCGTATCCTTTTTGTACAATAATTTAGTTTTATTTTTCTTGTTGATCCTACATATATTCAAATGGCGCCATTTTCGAATAAATTAAAAAATAGAAAAATCAACGTAGAAATATGTATAATAAAAAATAAATGTTCTTATCTTGGCGCGACAGTTTTAGGGAACAAAATCAAAGACAAAATGTAGAATTTAAAATGATAAAAATAAAGTTTATGGATAAACTATTTTATTGTTTTTTTGGACATTTTTATGAATGACCATGATTTTTTTTTGTTTGTTTTATTGATAACCTTTACAAGTATGATGTGGGATTAGCTTTTTTTTGTACTAAATACTAAGAACGATTTTGTAGTTAGAGATTTGTAATGGATTTGAGAAATTTAAGGGGTAATGAAATTATTGAATTAAATTTTATATGATCAAAGGTTAAAGGTGGAATTTTAACAAAAAAATAATTATTACAAAACATTTACTTTTATTTTAAGGTTTATTGCACAATTAAAAGAAAAATTGAATAACAAAAATTTTATAATGATTTTGTTTTTAGCGCAACTGAGTTCGATATCGTACGAATAAATTTACCTGTCACTGATTAGAATCGTTTAAAAATCTGACATACCAAAACCACTTAAAGCTTGTCCTGATCTTCATTGGAATATTTCCTTGGACATTTTAAAGTCAATCCTTCTGCAAGAAAATTATCCAAACCCACCTGATACATGCAGGAATAATAGGACCACCATAACAGAGCTCTGTTTTAACATTTTAAAGTGTTATTTTGCTAATTACAATCTCCCAATGTTTGCAAAAATGATCGACTGTTTTGCCGTTTACAAATGTTAGCTCTTTTCACCATATTATTAATAGTACGTTGCAGTGTAACTCCTAACCAAACGACTAATATGCCTGTTCCAGAAAAAAAAAATCTTCACTAGAACCCTTTATTCTGTTTTTAATAACATACATATTTGATATTATATTTTTATGTCTTTAAGTGATCATTTTGGTCAACAAATAGCGTAATAAAAACCAAAACTGAAATTTAAAGTTTAAATACAAATATAAAAAAAAATTAGTTTCGGTTACCGTAAAAAACAAAAATATAAACAACCAGAAATAAAAAAAAATTGACCATAAAATTTAACAAAAAATAAAAACTACAAAAAGTGACCGATATAAAAATTTAAGTTTAGCTTGTGTTTATTCTAGCTGCTGCTAAAACTTGGTATGACAGTTTATTTTACCTGTTTTAGCGCTACTCGAATTTATTCGATTTTATTCACAAAATCCACGTGTAAGTATTTGTAGAAAATATAAACATTCAACGAATCACTATAACTACAGGAAGTGTACCTATTAATGATTAAACCGGAAAAAAATTTCAATTGAAACTAAAGGTATATTCGAAAAATAAATGAAATTAACTTCTTACATAAAAAACTTATTTTATACTACAAATTTTTTTGCCAATGGCTATTAACGTTTGTTTAACTGGTATACTTTGATTATACCCAAAGGGTTAATATTATGAATATCTAAACTGAAATAAATAAATATAAACCGGCGCTACAGTTAAATTTATGATTGAATCAACCGGATTTTATTATAGAATAAAACTCATTTATGTAATCCACTGTAAAAACTAGTTAATTATATACCTAAATAATCGATCATTTCTGATCATCAGATTACAATCAAAATAAGATTGAAATATTTTCTTAAGATTAACCTCAGATATTCCGTTCATAGTCATCCCACATCAAGTCAAAAAAAAATAACACAAAACAACGGAATAAAATTTATTCTCACTTTAATCCAATCAAACTCATAACAGCAGAAGACATAAAATTTAAAAAAAAAAAAAAAATTAAAAAATGTTAGAAACAGAAGCACCAGCTATTTTTTTTTTAAATTTGAAAATGACAAATTGATGTTCCAGGTACTTCAATAATTTCTTTTATCTCAATTAAGATGAGGTTAGAAGAATAATGTCTTCATCAAAATCATGTTTCCTGTCATGTCACGAACATTTTTGTGTTGAATATAATACAAGTATTAGTTATAATAACTTGAAAATGTTATGTTAAAACAAAATTTGTTGGAGAAATATCGAAGATTTTAATCGAAAAAACAGTCGAGGTGTTTGCTATAATTTTAACATGTGATACTTTCATCACCGGTATGAAATAGATTTATTCTTTGTATTTTATTTTTTTTTTAGTGGTGGCAATATTTACAGCTTTGATCCTTATACAATTACATTTTCTCACAAGAATTTCAATAAAAAACCACTTAAGCTAATTACTCTTTCACATATCACTTTGTTAAAACCAATTTAATTTTTCTAAACATAAAAATTAAAACAAAAAAAATTGTTTCAAAATAGACAACCAATTTTGTTATTTTATTTTTAAACTTGAACTGCCAACTAACCAATAATTTATCTCTTACGATTATGATCATCAGTTTTCCGAATGGAAAAACAACAAAGAAGAAGAAGAAGAAGGAAATAAAGTAGTATGTACTAGAAAACTATAACCATTTATTAACTCATCTGATTTGTGTTTTTCATTCACTTGAACATATGTTTTATTTCCAGCCATTTCTCATGTAAATTTATTTAATTTTTTTTTATTATTTGATATTCAAATTAATAATTATAAAATGAAAAATAGTTTTCTTTCTGCGTTTTAGAAATAAAAAATAGTTAGGTTAAACAGTCTAGGTTACATATAAGATTTTTTTAATTTATTAATAGAAAAATTATAATATGAATTGTTTTTTTACTTTTAATTTAACATTTAATACATGTAACATAAAGAACAAGAAACAAAAGGAGCTTCTCTCTCTCTCTCTCTCTCTCTCTCTCTCTCTCTCTCTCTCTCTCTCTCTCTCTCTCTCTCTCTCTCTCTC
>OY856186.1:66362824-66641853 GCA_963693315.1 Diogma glabrata
GAACTGAATCGGAATCACTATTGGAAGCTTCAACTGGTTTCATTTTCTTTATAAAATATTGACATTATCGCTAGGTGTTTCCCATAACTGTTGGTAAGCTGGAGATATGTTGCAGTATTTCAACATTACACTGGCTCATCCCTTGTAGTGAAAACAATATCTGGCACGTAATTTTCGTAGGCGTTTTCAGCTGGATATGAACCTTCAATTCGCATCATCCTAGGTTTTCCGATTTCCCATTAATATAATACAAATGTACGTTCAAATATCTACGCTTGCGGAAGCTTGTCCATTCATCAATATCTATGGTAAACTTTAGATTAAAAGCCTTCATTTTGGTGATCTTAAATTATCTTGCTGTCCAACAGACCATCAGTTGAACAGTACATCATTCCATCAGTCCAGCAGTTCATCAGTCCATCAGTCCATGAGTCCAACAGTTCATCAACCCTGCAGTCCATCAGTCAATCAGTCCGTCTGTCCGTCAGTCCATCAGACAATCAGTCCATTAGTATTTCCAGTCGTCCATCAGCCCATCAGTCTGTCAGTCCATCAGTCATTCAGTCCAATGGTCCTTCAGCCCATCAATCCATCAGTCCATCATTCCATCGGTTCATTAGTCGAACAGTCCATCGGTCCATAAGCCCATCATTCTATCAATCCATCAGTCCATCGTGGCATAAGTCCATCAGTCGATTAGTACTTCAGTCCATCCATCCCTCAGTCCATCATTTCATTAGCTTATCAGTTCTTCAGTCCATCAGTTCGTCAGTCCATCAGTTCGTCAGTCCATCATACAAGGGTATTATGTAACTCTAAAAGACAGACACACAAGAGCATCTGAATCAATCCTAATTACATAAACAACACATAAACACTTCCTAATTACATACTGCTGCGACAGTAGCCACTGCTGATTATTCTGGATGAATATCTCGCACCGTATTTTAAAACTTCAGAACGCACGATATCATATCTATGTGTTGTAGCATATATGTACATATTGTAATTCCTGTTGTTATTGTGTACGCATTTTATATTTTTTTCTATGTGAGAAGTCAATTCACTAGTGAAAAAGAATAACAAATTATAGTTGCTATGGTTTTTCATATAATTTTACAAAGTATTTTAAACAACGTAACCATGAATAAATAGAATATGAATTTTGAATGTTTTGTTGTTGATTTCTAACTTTATAATTCGTAAATATCGATTATATATATACTATCATAGAAAAAATTGCATTTCCTACGCGAGATAAAAACGTTTTTCGTAAAAAACAATGTTTTCATCTCTTGGGAGAAAATATACTATTATCTACTTTTATTTCCGTTACATAATAAAAAAAATCTATGGTGAAAACCCATTTCGAGATTCAAATAATTTATTTAAATCAGTTGGCAATTATGAATGTTATTTGAAAAAGACCGATGTAAATTAAGCAAACGTCAAATCTGTCAATTCTTTTCTTTTGTTTTCGTTTGTCTTGCACGTTTTGTTCCCGTTTTGTGTATGTGAAATAATAAAAATTTAACGCACGTGCTATTAAGAAAGAAATTCTAATTAAAAATCACTTAAAATTGTTTTGATTTTATTAACTTAATTGATTTCAGTTATAAATGTAATTATCAATTTATTTTCAGTTTTATTTATAAAATATTTGTCATATAACCTAACTTTATTGTTGTTTGTTTTTATTATAGAAATATGTCAACATCGTTGGCGCAACAATTAAAGCGTTTAGCCGCACCACAAACAACACTTTTACAACATCGAAAAACACAAGCTTCATTATTATTTGATCCGAAGGAAGCAGCGAATAAAGATCGTGAAACCATTTATGAAATCGGATTAAATGGATTAGAAGAATTAATTTCATTAAATCAACATTTCTCAAAGTTTGAAAATAGTTTATTTGATAAATCATCGAAAAATTTACAACGTGCTGTCGAAACAAAAGAAGTTAATGAGAAATTAAATAAAACAATAAAATCATTTTTATTGCAACTATCACCATATTTTTTGTTACAACAATCCCACAAATGTTTGGAATGGTTGATTAGAAGATTTCAGATACATGAATATAATAAAGATGAATTTATGATGCTGGTGCTGCCGTATCACGAAACGACTGTGTTTGTACGCTGTGTACAGATAATGAATTTAAAGGTAAAATATTGTTTCGATTTTCATTAAACTGGTGGGTTTGTTGTTGTAACGACGGATGTGATGTACTCTGCCAAGTCCAAATCTAAAATCAGGAGCTCGGACGGTAAGACAAAATACTCCTTCGTCTGGTTGTTTAAGTTCTCTGGACATTTGAATATGTGATTTACATCATGTGTCGTGAATTCATATGCAAAACCCTTGCCAATCATTTCTGGCTCTAGTATGGAGTTTTTAGGCCAGTTTGATTTGTAAACTCGTCGATGTTTCCAATAGCTTGTTGATTTTTTTGCGGGTACGATGCTAATCTTCCGGTTCTATGTTCCGGTTCTTTAAACCACTTCCATACGTAAGCTCATCGATACTCCTGGTTTTTTTTTATCTTCCCTGACATCAGTTTGAAAGAGCTGAGCAGCTTCCCTTATGGTTCTATGTGGTGACACCATTAACAGGATGTCATTGATCTTTGTGGCAGGCCCAAATGTATTGTTTAGATAGCATCTCATTGTGTTTACGGACCGGCAATATATTACATTCCTCATGTAGGTGGTCTCTATGACCAATGTGGCATCCAGTAGCGGTTCTCAAAGCTTCGTTTTGTGTGGTTTGTATCTTCTTCCAGTGCGTATCAGAAACTTGAGGCGTCCATGTTGGTGCTGCGTAGTTTAGAATGGGTCTACATATAGCTTTGTAAGTTGTGATAATTGTGTTTTTGTCCTTAGCCAACTTCCAATTAGCACTTACAACAGGACACAATCATTGTTTCTGTTTTTAGTCCCGTGTTCACCTGTTGTGCGTGGGCATTGAGTCTAAGTAGTGGTTCGAATGTTACTCCCAGCAATGTACTCTTAGCAATTACCTTTACGAATGACCACGTTGTCAATGCGGATGTTTAGTTTTGTATTCACCTCCTTCGTCCATGTGGTGAAAAGTGTGGTAGTGGATTTTTCTGACGATAGTATCAGCTTTCTGCTTCTAAGCCATTCATTAAGGAAGTTTAAGTATTCGTTCAACATTTTGGTCAGTTGTTCCAGATTGCCTCCTGTGGAAAGGACTGTGCCGTCGTCAGCATATGATATGATGGTTATACCTTCTGGTGAAGTAGGCAAACTGCTTAAGTAGAGGTTAAAAAGTTATGGAGAGAGAACTCCACCTTATGGTACCTGTTATCTTAGTGTTCCCATTTTTATTTTATTTTTTTGAAATCCACATATGTTTGGCGATTTTACAATAGACTTTCAACAGCATTTGCTCACACTTCCAGATCGAATTATGTCACTGGTAATAACATAATAGAGCCTATCAACCATATAAATATCCGCGTACAAATACACAACGTGTAAAAATACATACATAGTTAAATGATCGGAATAATTTCATATCGCTCAGGCTCAGTTGTAGTGTTCTGTGTTAGTAGGATGGAAGAGAACAACATCCATAAAAGAAAGGTCAAAATAAAACAAAATACGCACTAGTACAAAGAGAAAAAAAGAATCCATTAATAAAACACAAGGGCACAAAGGCACTAAGACACTTAAAAAATACAAAAATCATGCACAAAGCAACAGTCAAAAAACGGAAAAAAGAGGGCGAAAAGTATAAGTACAAAAGATATCATGCAGAAAGCAATAGTCGAGCTATCAGTTGTCATTGATTCGAATATAATAGTTTTTTTAACTTACATTTACTGTGATGGAAATCAAAGTATTGAGCATTTTTATTCGCGATCTGTAGCATTCTTGTGATGGGCTCATTTCTACCATAATCTGTGCGATGGAAGTCAATTCTGAATAAAGAAACATACCTAGTTGCGCGATAATTAATATTGATGTTTATGAATTCTAAGATTGAGGAATTAACTGCACCAGTCAAAATTCGATGGACAAAAACAACGTCAGCTATTTCACGACGTTTCCGCAGACTGTGCAAACCAAGAAGCCTAAGTCGATCCAGATATGGAGGCAAGTTGTGTGGCCCAGCCCAACGAAGACCTCTAAGCGCAAAACGCACAAATCTGCGTTGGACAGCTTCAATTCTTTTGATATGTACGTGGTGATAAGGTGACCAAACTTGAGAAGCATATTCAAGCAGTGGTCTAACGATGGTTAAATAGAGAGCCCTGGAGACATAAAGTTCAGAAAATTCTTTAGACCATCGTTTAATGAAACCAAATGCAGAGTTGGCCCGACTAACAATGTTGTCGATATGGGATCTAAAATTAAGCTCACTATCACATAAAACGCCTAGGTCTCTAATTAAATGCGCTCTTGATATTATATCGCCATTGATAGTATAACCGCGAGTAGGTAGTTTAGATTTTTTCCTAGAAAATGTAATCATTTGGCATTTAGAAACATTTAGTTCCAAGAAATTTTTGTGCACCACGTGAAGAAATCATTTAAATCGCTCTGTAGACTATTTGAGTCCAAAGTTGACGAAATATTACGGGAAATTTTCATATCATCAGCATATACTAAAATTTTAGTCTTTAATTACAAGTGAAACATCATTAATAGCTAAAGTAAGATAAAAATCAGTGGTCCCAAATGACTACCTTGAGGTACCCCTGATTTAGCCATAAAAGGCTCAGAGAAGCCTGATCTAAAGCAAACAAGGTAATGTCGGTCTTTTAGATATGAACTAAACCAATTTACAATATGAGTTGGGAAACCTAAGGTGCGAAGCTTAAATAATATCAATTTATGTGACAACTTGTCAAAAGCTCTACTAAAGTCAGTAGTAATTGTATCCACTTCAAAACCTGATTCCATGAACTTTATGGTGCTAGAAAAAGATTCTGTGAGGTTAGTGGTTGTAGATTTTCCTCGAAGAAATCCGTGCTGATGCGATGAAAAAATCGGTTTGCAACAAAAATAAAGATAATCAAAAATTACGCTTTCAAATAATTTTGGAATGGACGATAGTTTGGCAATGGGCCTATAGTTTACAATGTCAGGTTTTCTACTCTTTTTATGAACGGGTTCTATAAAAGAACTCTTCTACAAAGAAGAAAAAATGCCAGAAGAAATGAATCTTTGAAAAAGCAAGGTTAGAGGCTGTGCCAAGCCATCAATGCATTTTTTCAAAACTATTGCTGGTAGCCCATCGGGACCTTCAAGAAAAGTCGTCCCTTAAATTATTGATTTTATCTCGAACAGATTCACCGTCAATATTAATTGATATTAAAGAAGTTTAAGGAGAGTTGCTTAAATAACTGAAATAGTTTACATCAGGTTCAGAGGTATTTTCTGTAAATGCCAAACTGAAAAAATTTGCAAACAAATTAGAAATGATTTTAGGATCATTTTTTTTTTTTTTTTTTTTTTTTTAATAAAATGTGATGTGTAGTAGGCATTACAATATGTGTCACAACAACACATAAAAACCTTTTAAGACCAAGGTCCCACAACAACATGCGTTCTAAAGATGTTAATGGACGCATATCTGTTTTTTTTTGTTTTTTTTAATACTTTTTTTTAAATAATGGATAACTAAACCATAAATCCTATCACATATAAAATATGACATAGGCCAATATTTCGTGATAGGATAGGGAAAATAAAAGTAAAATAAGAGATAAAAAGCAAATTTGTTTTAAAAATTTGCAGGAACAAAACTAAAATTGGTTTGCCAACAGTCCAGCTAATGGCATAATCCTTGAATATGGGACGCAGTATATTTTTCAATGATTAATGCTCAGATATATAGTTATATGAAGGCTCGTTTCTTCGAGCAAGCTACAGCGTTCCAGCATCAAGGAATATTCATTAGCTAAGATTGAGAGTGCTACCGTTGACTGAATACAGTTCATTCGCCAGCACCCCTAAGATATCACCTTGGCTAGTGATATCTCACTGCTATTGCCAGTGGTATGTGAAATCTCACGTTAACTCATATGCCAATAGCAGGGACTGGAGTACGCGGGGTTGTCACACCCGTGGATCAAAAAATAGAAAAATATTAACAAATTAATAAAAACTGATCCCTCCATGCCCCTCCATTAGAGGGATTGTTTGAGTATGTTAACATAGGAGGATATCCATCTGTTTTTTTTACTGTTAACAAATTGCCAAAACCGTTTAGGATCAGATATTAAGTCAAATTGCATTTGATGAATATAATCAGAATATAGACTCTCACAATGTAAAGAAAATTCATTGTAGGTATTTAGATATTGATAATAATCAAACTGGGATCTAGAAATCAAATACCTGTTCCACAGCTTATTTCTGCGATTGCTCAGAACTCGAAGACTTCTATTATACCAAGAAGGAGATGAAGAAACGATTTTATCTGCTGTAAACGGGACACATTGCAGAAGGCATTCAAAAATTTTATTGTAAAATTTAAAACACATTTCATTTACGTTACTATTAGTTTCAGATATAAAATTAAAATTAATGTTGCTAATCAAACAATTAAGTTTATTGAAATCTGCTTTTCGAAAATTAAATTTATATGTGTTTCCTGACTACGTTATTATTACCATTCTCAAAAGAAAAAACAAGTGAAAGTGGAGGATGGTAATTATCAATAATAGACAGGGTGTGAGTACTTTCTGAAACAAAACAATTATTTACGTTACTAGTGAAAATTAAATCTAGCTGTCTATTTAAATTATTTTTAACATCACTGATCTGTAGGAGACTACATGCCAAAAGGGTGTCAACAAATAACGTTTCCTTCGCGGACGAAGCATTACATGCAACAAAATCTGTTTCACCCAACAACGGAATCCACCGCAAATTAAAGTCACCACAGATAAGCAAATCATCTGTGGTATTCAGTAAATTATTTACGAATTCTACCGCGATCAAAAACTCTTGATGTTTCTCGATAGGACTACACGGACGGATATAGCAATTAACAATATATATGTTCCCCCGTCCCGCATTTATTTTGACACATAACAATTCCAAATGTTCAGTGCCAGGAATACGAAACAAAGAACTGTCATACACACTACAAACCGCCAAAAGAACACCGCAACCTAACGAATATTAGCCCTCGGAGTCACCATCGCGTCTAAAAACATTAAATTCAAATGAGAAAAATTCGTTGTTATTAAAAGTATTATTTAAATTAGTCTCGGTTAATGCAAAAACATCAAACGGTAGCATCTGAGACTTCAAATAAATACTCGAAGCCTTAGACCTAAGTCCCCTTACGTTCTGATAGTAAAGGGACAGGCACTATAATTTTTTGGCGCCTCGTTAGATGGTAATGCTACTATATTTGCTTTGTACTTATTAACAAATTCCTGAACGAAAGTATTACTAGGCCATGTTATTGGAGACAATAGACAATCGAACATGGCTTCAGGAATACTGATTTTAAAGGACGCAACACTACTACCAGAGCTTGTTATTTTTTTTACATTTAATCAATTTAAAATACGTATCGTTGAAGTTATTATCTCTTAGTTTAGATTTAACATATTCAACTACTTGATCGTTCGTAGATGAAAGGTGAAGCCGGGAAACAAATACTTGCCGAAGAGGGGGAACAACATTAACAGTTGGAGAGGAAGAAATGTTAATGGGGTCGGAATTGGTAGAACCAAGATTGAGAACAATATTATTCATTAAAGGGTCATTAATAGGGACAGAAACACGTTTAGATTTTATGCGAAGAGTTATATTTTTGAAAGGGTTAACAATAGGTTCAATATTCGTAGGCAAGATGTCAGATAGGGTGCAAGCTTTTGTCGTTTATTGGATGGAAATTTCTATAGGTGCAACCGAAATAGTATCAGAGTCACCTATTTTTACATTAGATTGAGGAAAAACGGAAAATTTGTTAAAGAGGTCATGCGTTGAAGAAAAATGTTCAGAAACATTAAAAAAATTCTTAATGACTTTTCCAAATTCTTGACCTACTCGGTTCATATTCCGAGCTAAAACACCTAAATTCACTTTCCTACAAACAATACAGTACCAACAAATCCCAGAATCAGCTTTATTAACAAGCTCAAATGTGGAAGTTAAAACACCGACACATTTAGGATGATAGAGCCTTTCACAAGTACCCGAGCACATATAAAGTAAATCGGATGTAACTAAGTTACATACCTTAAAATCACAGGATGGCATAATGAATGGTAAAAGACAAACTTTTTATTGTAACACAAAAAATAAAAAACTGTAAGCACCCTGTAATTATAATTAATTTTTAAAAGGCAAGACAATGGACCTTTCTTCTGTTTATTGCGATTTTGACAAAATAGATCTTGCACGCTTTTGCGATGACTAAAGGCGTAAAGTACTCCGTAATAGTGTTTGGGTTTGATCCCATTAGATACTCCAAGCAATGTACAAATTAGTTACTATTTGCTTTTGTTTGCTTCACTGTAATTTTCATGTTAAACAAAAAATTTTTAGTACATAAATTTCATCACTGAATATAACGTTACTTTTCACTGATTTGAATAAGTTGCGAGTTTGATTTTTTTTATTATGTTTTTGATTATAAATATACTCATTAATTTTCAATTTTAAAAATATATAGAATGTACTTATCTTAAAACCACCGCTTTGAAGTCAAATTTGATAGACAATGGTGATACCGTTAAACCAATCTTTTTTCAAAGTTGGTCCCTGTTTGATTTATTTAACAAAAAAATATTCTTTTTCACTGTTTGGATTAAATAATAATTAATTCAAGTAATCTTTTCAGAGGGACAAAAACAACAATACACAAATAAATTCTTTTTTCCGCTATTGCACTTATTTAATTAATTTTTTGACAAGTTCAACTATATAAAATCTAGAGAGCAACAAATAAACACGACCATACTGATCAATAAACCAATTTGATATGACTTCTTCTACTACTCTACTACTTTTCTACTACTTCTACTACTTTTTAAGTAGTAACACAACCAACGCTTTAATATGCCTGGCAAGTTGGTATTCAGGATGTCGTTTAGTAGTGCGGCGTGCGACACTGTCAAACGCTTTTCATAGATCAAGTGCGACTATGATTGTTCTTGCACATGGCTGTTTTTTGGTTCAGACCATCGCTGATTTGGGGCGGTGGTTGTGCTGTGTCCTTTCCGATTGCCATGCTGGTGTGGAGCTTGGTGTAGCAAGTGCTGGATATCATAGGCTGCAGAAGTGTTTCAATTAGTTTTGCGATAGGTAAGAGGATGGAGATTGGTCTGTATGACTTTCCTTCTTCAGGTTTTCCGGGTTTCAGAATAGAGCTCATTTTAACCGTCTTCCAAACATAAGCATGGCTGGTTTTATTTTTCTAATTGCCGTCTTAACTTCAAAATTTGTAAAATTGATATTCTCAGTGCTGTCATATTTAAGTCCTCATGTTTACTTAGTTTTTCTGTAAACTGTGACTTAAATTTCGCGGCGCACTTCCTAGAGTTTTCTATAGGAATTGAAGTTGAAGGGAATCATGCATTTATTTTCTGATTTCCGAGGATGAGTTAACCCCTTTATAATTTCCCATAGGCTTTTACTTTGACCGAATTTCGTTTTACTTATTAGTTCTCTCCATTTGTTCCTCTTGTGGTCTATGACTAATTTGTTTCTTTGCTGGTTTAGGTCCCGGATTCTGGGATCGGCAAAATTTGTTTTTCGGATGTCATCTCTAAGCACGGCCATAGCAGTTGCTTCTGATGGGAAATTAGGTTTAACATATTGTATTCTACCAGCAGAGATGTAGCGCGGTTCAGCTTTAATAAAAATATCTCTGGATTTTTTCTCCCTAGAGAGGGCGTCAAGTGGTAAAAATAGATTACTGAATTTGTTTTCAGTAAAATTGGTAAAATTTAACCCAGTCAGCTTTGTTAAAATTGATTATGATCGGCACATGGTCTGATCCCAGTGCATGTCAGTCGTCCATTTTGCTATCGGCATGAGTGACATGCTGGCATGGGAGACATCTGGGGATGAATAAGAATTGCTTGTTACTCTAGTCGGTTGTGGTTCATTGAGGACTCCAAAGTTGGAGTTTTGATCTGCAATATTTTCGCCTCACGCATCGATGTTCAGGTGAGAATGCTATAGATCGTGGTGTGGGTTCAAATCTCAGAGTATAAGACTGTCGTTATTAGAATTTGTCGCAGTTCTTGCTGTAGTCAACACAAAATGTCCTTGTTGGCTGTTGTTGTAGCGACGAGTTGTGGTGCTATTCTTCCGGCTCCAAGTCCAGATTCAGGAACTCTGCTACTGCCCTTGGGCGGTACCACAGATCTTCCTTCGTCAGGTCGGTTGGTTTCTCTGGACAATTGAAAAGGTGGTTAGCATCATGTGGCGTGCCCTCACATATGGGACACTTGTCAACAATTTCATGGTCAATTCTACTCATGTAGTTATTTAAGATGCGTGACCAACCGGATCTTAACTGCGCTAGGATGGTTCTGGTGCTGCGTGGCAGTTTTACCTCTTCAGCGGCGACTTGTGGTGGTTTGCTATTAAGAACTCGATTCGGGGCGTAGTTCTTTATTGTGTCTTCAACGGTTTTGATATGTATATTTTTCAACCCCCTCTTATACGTAGGCTCGTCGATGTTATTTATGTCTTCATTGCTTCTAACATCTTGTAGGTAGCATTTCGCAGTTTTCCTTATGTCTCTAGGTGGTGTTGTCATGGATAAGGTGTCATTGCAGGGATGCTGCTCTCTATGACAGGACCAAAGATATTGTTTGGTAAGCATTTCGTTGTGTTCACGGACCGGCAATATGTTACATTCCTCGTGCAGGTGATCTCGGTGGGCCATCAAGTGACATCCGGTTGCTGTACGCAAGGCTGCGTTCTGTGTTATCTGTAACTTATTCCAGTGGGTGTCAGCGACTTGGGGAGTCCATATCACATATGGGAGCAGCGTAATTTATGAAAGGCCTTCCTATTGCTTTATATGCCGTTATTATTGTGTTTTTATCCTTACCCCACGAACTGCCCGCTAGAGCTTTCAGTGCGTTATTCCTGTTCTTAAGTTTTGTATTTACTTGCTGAGCATGAGCGTTGAATTTAAGTAGTGGATCGAATGTTACCCCCAGCAGTTTTGGATTTTTCACAGTAGGAATTAGTATGTTGTCAATGCAGATATTGAGTGTTTTATTTACCTCCTTCGTCCATGTGGTGAAAAGTGTAGAAGTGGACTTTTCAGTGGACAATTTCAATTTTTTGGTTTTAAACCATCCATTCAAGGTGTTGAGGTAGGTGTTTAGGACATTGGTGAGTTGTTCCAGGTTGTTTCCTGTTGCAAGCACCGTGCAGTCGTCTGCATATGACGTGATAGTTATTCCTTCCGGTGGTGCAGGTAAACTACTTAAGTAGAGGTTGAATAATGAAGGCGAGAGAACTCCACCTTGTGGAACTCCTTGTCTGAGCACTCTCATCTTAGATCTAGAGTTACGGAACTCAACGTATGTTTGGCGGCCTCTTAGGTAGTTGCACAACCAGCGTTTAATTAGACCAGGCAGATTGGTGTTGAATATGTCGTTCAGTAGTGCAGCATGTGACACTGTGTCGAAAGCTTTTGACAGGTCAAGTGCAACTAAAATTGTTCTAGCACAGGGTTGTTTTTGGTTTAGACCATCGCTGATTTGGTTTTGGATTCTATGAAGCGCGGTGGTTGTACTGTGTGCTTTCCTAAAGCCTTGCTGATGTGACGCCAATTTGCAAGATTCTGTTAACCGAGGTAGTAGTAGTGCTTCTATCAATTTTGCAACCGATGAGAGGATAGAGATCGGTCTATAGGATTCTCCCTTTTCTTCAGGCTTGCCAGGTTTCAAAATGGGACTTATTCTAGCAGTTTTCCAGATATTTGGTATCTGGAGCGTATTTAGAGATATGTTGAGTATGGTAGTGAGAAAGTTCAATCTTTTGGGTCCAATGGATGGCCAACAAGTACAAAAAACAAAATTGTTCTAGCACAGGGTTGTTTTTTGTCCTTGTTGGCCAATGGTAATGGTAATCTTCTTGTTGGCTGGCGAATCGGTTTTTATGTTTCCGTTCAGTACTATGTTTCTCACTAAATTGGTTCTGACAATTCTTTTAAATGTACTGCATAATACAAACTTGTGCCGGTCAAAGGATTGACGTGTTCCTTTCTTCCACTCTGCTGAAAGCCCTTCTGTTCATTTATGCACAAGTTGTTCTATTTCTGCCTTTTTTTGTTTTGTGCTGACCAAACATCCGGTATGTCTGGTATCTCCCTGCTGGTTTTATTTACCCTTTCACAACATCTGTTCGGACAATTGTATTTGTTGCTCCCGTTTGTAATGTGAGGACAACCTTTTTTCATCAATATTAGCACTAACATTAAGAGTTTCACCCCTCTTGTTAATACAGCTTCTCACCCTTTAGGTTAACTCGTTTTAGTTTAACTGCTGCGGCCTGCGACACTATTCCATCGACGTCTCAAACTTTCGCCCGTTCTTCTGGAGGAATAATTATGTAGAGATTCTTCATTTCGCTGCAGGGTTTTAAATTAATCCTGTATATTATGATCACTGCCGTATTTTAATTACTTCCACATAACTTTCGGAGTCGTTTTTCCGCACCGCTTGTAATATTTTAACGGCTTTCTCCCTTATGCGCAACTATCAATATAGAAAAACGATTTTTAGCGTTCCGAATATTCTCGAAGTATTAACTTGAAGATGTTGAACAATGTTATTCGTATGATAATAGTTTCAATTTGATGTTTTTTTATTTGTGAAACCAATAAAACCAATATGTGGAGTAACTTTAGTCGTTTCACCATTTAGTAACCTCTTCTCAAAGTCTTGAATTTCACTTTGAATCTTTTCGACTTTTCCATCGCATGTTGTTGACAATTGTACAACTTTCTCATCTAAGTGTTGATATATAATATGTTTAACTCATGTATTTGTTGTTTAATCTCATCACTTTTTACAGCCAGCATTGTATTTGTAGTTATTTCTACCTTATTAGCAGCCATATCATTGTTTACTACCTCCATCTGTGAATTGATGCTGAGACTTTGTTGATCAAATTTTTGATTCTGATTCAAATTCATTTGTTGCATCATTGCCAAGCATAAAATCAAAATTTGCTGATGATAACGAAGTTGTAATCTGCAACTGAATTTTTCTTTTCCTTACTAGATACTGAATCACTGTTGGCTGTAGTTAAAAGAAACTGGTAACTCTACTCTTCTATTCTATTGATTTCCATGGCTTCTCGAAAGGCATTTCTTAAATACAATTTAAATTTATACCGAGAATATGCCAGGTAAACCCAAAATTTCTTTACAAAGAAAACTCGAAAAATTCTGAGAATAATCGACGTCATTATTTTTCATGTATGCACATTGGATTTCCGTCATTAAAATTAAGAGTATCGCCACATAAATTGTGATAATTTTTTGGACTTTTATTTTTGAACATGTTCGATGAACGCTTCGATACATGTTTGTCAATCCTTCGATGTAGCAAGTGAAAATTATTTTATTTTAGACTCGTTTAAATGGTTTTCATTTTTTGGAACACTCGGATCCCTTTCTGTCATTTTTAACATAAATGATGTCAAACTGATAGGTTAGTGAGGTGGCACATTTCTGTCTTATTTTTTAATGAGTATCAATTACCGACTTGGTCTTATAGTCTTTTTATTACTCACCAATACTAAGCATCACTTATGCGCCTTGAAAGTGTGTTTCTAGAAGAATAGTTGCTCGTCAGCCGCAAAGGTCCAATTTGACTTTCTAAGCAAAATTTTCAATTTGATTTCTCCACCAAACAGGGTTTCTATATTTCTTTATAATAATAATGACACAAATAGTGACTGTCCCTTAGCAAAGAATAACTCTTTCTCTCCCTAAGTAACATCTGTGATACTACCATTTGCACCTATTATGGCGAAAACCGATTGCCATGGTAATTATTTTGCTGTTGCGAGTATTCCGTCAGCGCTACGGTACGATACATATTAATATAAAGCCTATATATTTAATTTTTTTTTCAGGATGAAAATGACAAGTGGCATTGGCTTCAACCAATTTCAAAATCCGGAATACCATTACCAAAACAAACATTATTTAATCATGCCGGTAGTAATCCTGCATTTTTGAAATTTATCGGAAAATGTGTACTAGATAGCATCGTTGCCTTAGATGTTCGTGCACATACCATACAAACAGTTTATGCATTTTATTGTACAACTTTAATTGGAACAATATCCTCTTTACCAAAAGTTCAAGAAACTCATATATCAAGCGTTCTACCAGCATTATTAAAAGGATTATCGTCTGATTTAATTGATTTTGTTGCAGCATCGTACATGATAACCGGACTTCTTGTTTCTAAAGTAAAATTCAATACAAAACTAATCGATGCACTTTTGGTAAAAATATGCAACTGTCCTTACAATATTCTTCAAACGGATTCAGTAATGCTAATGGTTTTAATATTTACACATCAACAAGAAGAAATAACAGAAATTTCAGATGAAGCACTTGCTAAATTACTAGAAAACAAATGGTTCTCTTCGGTTTTAGGACAAGTAGCTCAAAATAACAATATCACACCATTGTACGTACAAATAATGTCATCATGTTTAAAAAAAATACAATTGAAACATAAAAATTGGGTTGCGTGTAAAAAATTAATGGAAAACTTCCTTATCGATATTGTTTTAAAAGAACAGGATGCAGAAATAGTAGTACAATGCGCTTTGGATAGTTATGCTTTACGTGAAAAACCTGAAGTTTTAAATAATTCAAATAGTGTTATAACAATTGTGTCAGATGATGAAAATGAACAGGATAATAATATATCATATATAGATGATAATAACTTAGATGTTTCGAAATGGTATTCAGAATATTTAAAAAAGTTAGAACGGCAATATTCTGATGAATTTGAAAAAGTTATAAAATCTATTATGAAAGGAGACAATGGAATTATATCTAAAGGAAAACGAACTGCATTAAAAGCTGCATTAAGTAAGTTATTTTTGTTTTATTTATTTTTTATTCCACATAATTTTATGTTAAAAAATTAAAGTTGCCGATTAGCACTAACGAAATTTGTGCTGTTGTCACTGAAAATATCACCTATCACGTCGATCAGTGATTCGAGAACCTATAAAATTCTCAGTAATCAGGTTGCTAACTCACTCAATGTAGCTCAGTGACACTTGTCAGCTTGCATGCTTTACCTAAACTACCTACAATTGTTGCCGCAAAACATTAAAATTTGTTGTGTATACCCTGAAATTCTGTTTTATAAATTTTTCAGTTTCGTGGTAGCATTGGGTGATTAACTGATGCTTTAGAACGTAACGAATCAATAATACAAATGCTAAACTGAAATTGTTTGTGTTTCAAGATCTAAAGTTGTGTATTTTAGTAAAATGAAATTATCTTTGTTTCTGATATTCCAAATGGTGATATTTAAAATAGCAAACTGGCTTCCTAGTCCATAAGCAATTTAGGTTTATGTCATCAGAAAGTGAATTTTGTCAGGTCTTCAAATGTTATCCCTCTGGAAGCTGGATTGGTAGGGTTGTCGACTGACAGGACGTGAATTTACAATATCTGATGTTCAATTGGCAATATAATAAATATAAGCCAACGCCGAGTATGCGCTGTAAACCAATCTAATACAACCTTAGAGTCAATCCATAACACAGTTCGACTGAGATTAAGATTTATGATTTAGTGCAGATCACTTACGTTTTGCCTAAATCTTTGTCAATAATCGTTGTTGTTGGCGACGTGTTTGGTCCTAATCCCCCGGCTCCATGTCCAGGTTCAGGAACTCTGCTACTGCTCTTGGGCGGTACCACAAATCTCCCTTCGTCAAGTTGGTTATATTTATATTTTTAAGACAAATAGGTGGTCTACATCGTGTGGCGTGCCCTCACATGCGGGACATTTGTCAATAATTTCAGGTTCAGATAATCCTTGTAACTCAGCTAACTTGTTATTTAATTTACTTTTTTGAAGTAGCAACGTATTTTGAGACATTTGGCTAATATCTCAGTATGTTTATATCTCTGCAATATTTATATCTCTAGAAATATCTCAGCTAAGACTATGAAAATCTTTTCTATTAAAAACGAACGACATGGTCGTAAAGTGATGTAATGGACGTCCGGGTACGGTAAAAGCGGTTCTCTCACGTGATGCTTAATCTAAAGGAATTTGTCAAAAGGCATCTTTTAAATCAATGGCGCTAGTGAAATGTGTGTCGTGAAGTCTTCATAGTAATGCATCGATGATCGGTAGTCCATAAGCGTCCTTAACCGTTTAATCGTTTAGTCGGCTAGCGTCAAGACAAAATCGTTTTATACCTTACAATTTTTGAACTATTGTGTATGACCGAACTGTGCTAGAACTTAGAAGCTATTACTCCGAGATATAACATTCTGTCGATCTTTGTGTATAGCTCGTTTTCAACAATTGGAGAAAAGGGGTAAAAACGTTGCTTTGTGAGCGAGGAAGTGTGTTATTCGAATTCCTCGTTCGGTAAATGAAGGAAATGTGTCTATTGCGTGTTGAAGTTTGGTTAAATTGTCTGAAGAAAAAATGTGCCTATTAGGAAAGCGGCTCTGATAAAAGAGTATGTAGGGTAAGATCTTCTACCATCCTAAGTTTAAATCGAAAATTTTTCAAAAATCAATTACCAAGTACAGCTGTTATCTAAAGTCGAGTGCGATAAAATGCGCACGTCGCTACAACAACAACAGCAAAAGAAATATTGACCCCAATATCTAAAAGACTTCTTAAGACTATACCAGCTTAGCTATAATTATATCAGGGAAAGGATGACCATCTAATTCTTTCACAGCTAAGCGAGAAGATGCTACAGTTTTACGAATGTAAAAATGCTTTAGCCAAAAACATGAATGTTGCAGGCCAAAACTATGTAAAATTCCGTTGATGGAAACGAGATGGAATCGATTTAGGAGCGATTTTATCATCTAAGAAGGCAATATTTTTAATTGGAACTAACACCTCGGACAGATCTATCGGTGGCTTTATTGCGTAAACTGGCGAAATTCGGGATCCATGTTCGATGTGGCTTCTTCCATCGCTGAAGTTGTCCTGAGAGAATGTAAAGAATGTCAAGGCGGTATCCCAGGTATCACCGACCTCTAAGTTTCCCTGGCTCCTATAGGACAATTGTAGAAAAAATGACCTCGACTCTAACAATGAACTTTTTCAAGCATGTGTCTCGGAACAGACGGTGGTAAATAGTTTGGAATGTCTATTACGAAAGCAGACACCTCCTTTCCTGTTAGATTAATGGGATTTCGTTTTGATGGAGGTATGGGGAAAGACGAACTAGAATCCATTCCATTTACAGATCGAAAATTTAGGCGAGAATGAATAATTGGATCAGTTGAATTCGAACGTGATGCATACGAAAAACTTAAATTACGTTTTGAAACATAATTAATTTGCCGCTAAATTTAATCCTGTCCTTTTTGCGAATATGGTATTCAATTAATAAAATAAAAAAATATTTTGCTAGGTATAATTTTGGAACTAGCTTAATGTGATTACTGATTTATTATTGGAGTACACATGGTTAATATTTTTTTTTAAATCATTAAGATTATATGCAGCAAAGGTAGACGTTTCCAGATTAAAGACCGAGTTCCCCAAAGATATTTTATTTAGTATGTGTGATGAACCAATAGGTGAATGTGAAAACATTCGTTTATTGGGTGTCACAGTTTCAAATGACCTACTCTGGAACGATCATGTAATGGCGATGGCAAAAAGCGCGTCTAAAAAACTCGGCCTCCTAAATAGATGCAAAAAATTTTTCACTCCATACCAATTGCTCCATGTTTATAAGTCCTATATTCGTCCCTGTATGGAGTACTGCTGTCAAGTTTGGGGTGCTGCCTCTGTTTCCATCTTGGCCCTCTTGGACTCTGTTCAAAAGCGAGCTATACGAATTGTAGGTGATCGAAATTTGACATCAAAACTTGATTCCCTACAACATCGTCGCACTGTTGCTGACCTCGTTGTTTTTTACAAATATCGTCATCAGCAGTGCTCAGATGAAATCAGCGGCATCATGCCTCAAACTTATTCTTACCCCCGTTCCACTCGGCAATCGGCTGCCGCAACCAGTGAAACGGTAAAGATCCCGCGCTGTCATACTGGCAGATCGCAGAGAGACTTCTTTGTCCGAACTGCGTACAAATGGAATAGTTTGCCGGAACACTTAGTCTCAGGTGGCTTCAACCCACAGATGTTTAAAAAAAGCGTTAATCTACACCTCAGAACGCCAGTTGTTGTGGGACCCAGGTCTAGACCTAGGTCTTAAAAGGTATTTATGTGTTGTTGTGACACATATTCTAAACCCTATTACACAACACATTTTATTAAAAAAAAAAAATAACATAAACCACTAACAGCGGTCAAAAATAAATAAAAAGGTAATCTCCATAAATCAAAAATATCATTTTGTCACATAAACGATTTAGCTATCGCGGGACCCTTGCCCGTATAGATGGATCAGTTTTTGTTGATTTGTTTATTTTTAATTTTTTTAACTTTTTTATTTTTGATCTACTGGTGTGGCAACCACGCACACTCCTTTCTCTGCTATTGACTGCTATATGACTTAACGTAAGCTGTTATTATAATTTTTGGAGGTAACCAACGTAGAATATTTGTAATTCTGCTAGCTTCTGATAGGGGTTTTGATAAGGGTTGTGAAACGCATTATCATTTGTAGAGAGCTTTCGCATGGAACGCTTTCAGTATTCAGCATATTCATGACCTTCCCTTTCAGCTCAGATAATTCAGTGTCTGATATATTAATAAAATGAACTGCGATTGTGAAATTGGATTTTGAATGGACTGCTAATTCATTAACAGATCTGATTGCGTCAATTGCATTGACATTCGGCATTTTCATTCGATTTCCTACTCTAAACCTTAGCATGTGTTTGTTCACCTGTTAGTGACTTGTCGGTAGTCAAACCATTGTAAACTAGTCAAATTTAACGGGTCAACCCGGCTCACCTCTAAAGTGAACATCCTGGAGAACCTACCTTTGGGAGTTTTTGTATTAAATTTCTAGATATTACGATGTGTGAATCATAGGATGAGAGAATATTTCGTCAACATCTATGTCAACATTCTAATCAACATCCTAAGTCACGAGTGTAAAGTCATTATTGATTGTTGTCAATCAATGCTAAACTTAATATCTGACGTAAAGTCAATATGTTGTTATATTTTTGGCTAGGAAATATAGACAACTTTAGGGGAATTTTTAATATGGATGGGTTTTTTGTGAACAGTTAAGCTTAAGTAGATATTGGAAATCACTTGAATTTTGCAATTCGAAATAACTTTTCATTTTCTCTAAAAATTCTTTAGAAAAAATTTTGTGTTACGTGTCAGGATTCGAACTACATTCATCAGAGACATATGTTCAAATCCCGTGTGTCTTACACAACTTAGCCAAAGCGGCGATGACGAAACATATTTTAATTTTGATGTTCAGGTAATTTCTAAATTGAAACTTCATCATTTTTCAGATTTACTTAAGTTGAATCTTTCATCTTACATATTGGAAAATATGGAGGGGCTGAAATCTCACAGCTCTGAGATATCAAGTCTTCGGTCTGGGTTATGGATTTTTATATAGTTTTCGGCAAAAAACTTTTATGAGGACATGGTTTTTAGGCAGCGATGTATATCAAACATAACTTTTTGTTAAAGTGGTTGTATTTTCATCAATACGTTGTCGGAAAATTATAACAGATCATAAATTAACATAATATAGTGAAAAAATTATACAATCAGCAAACTACTCAAAACCTCTAAATTTAACGTTTCGAGAAAATATTTCAAAATCACAAATTCATATTTCTTTCAAAATTCCAAAAATATTGTCAAAATTAAATAAAATCAAAAATTCAAACTTTTTTCAAACAAAGTTCTATTTCAATATTTCAAAAATTATTACAAAATCAAAGATTAAAACTTTTTCAAAAACTCTAAAAATATTGCATAAATTATAACAAAATCAAAAATTGAAACCTTTTCCAAAGTTATAAAAATTATAATATAATCCAAAATTTAAAATTTTTTCAAAATTCTAAAAATATTCCAAAAATTCATTCATGTTCAATTACATTTACGTCATAAAAACAGCTACATTTTTTTCCAAAAAATTGGCTTAAAAAATAAATGAAATCATTTTTTGACACACTCGACATTATTTTTTTGACAAACTTATAATGCCATAATTCTCTATAATAATAATAAAATTTCATGTCATACAAATTATTAATTTTATTTTTTTCCAAAAAATTGGGTAAAAAAATAAATAAAAATCTTTATTTTGACACACTTGACAATAGTTTGTTCACAAACTTATAATGCCATAATTCTCTATAATAATAATAAAATTTCATTTCAAACAAATAATTAATTTTATTTTTTTTCCAAAAAATTGGGTAAAAAAATAAATAAAAAATTTTTATTTTGACACACATGACAACATTTTTTGACAAACTTATAATGCCATAATTCTCAATAAAAATAATAAAATTTCATTCACACAAATAATAAATTTTATTTTTTCCAAAAAATTGAGTAAAAAAAAATAAAAATCTTTCTTTTGACACACTTGACTACATTTTTTTGACAAACTTATAATGTAATAATCTAGTTTTTGATCTCACATACCAATCCCTACCATTTCTCCAAATTCAATGTTCCTACTCGTAATCACTTAAAATGAACGTTTTTTAAGCCAAAAATATGAAAATTTGCTGTTTTTGACACACTTAATGATTTTTTTGACACACTTCCGGTACAGTTATCGAACACAGCGTCCTTTCGGACCTGTCCCTTGAGTATACCTATTTTTAGAAAAAAATTTTTTTTTTAAATTCCCTCCAGCGGTTTTCTCTGCAGCGTAGGTAATGACGGCCGGCCGGCAGACAGACATACGTTTTTTTTTTGCTGTTTTAGAATCAGTAGGTCCTAAAACGTCGAGAAATGCCAAAAAAAGTGGGGGTAAGAATTTCACTTTTGGCTCATGAATACCAGACCGAAGTAATTGCATTTCTTTGGGAGTTTTTGTATTAAATTTCTAGATATTACGATATGTGAATTCATAGGATGAGAGAATATTTCGTCAACATCTAAGTCAACATTCTAATCAACATCCTAAGTCACGAGTGTAAAGTCATTATTGATTGTTGTCAATCAATGCTAAACTTAATATCTGACGTAAAGTCAATATGTTGTTATATTTTTGGTTAGGAAATATTGACAACTTTAGAACATTCAACTTTTAGTTCCTCCATTGGGAGTTGATGCATCGAAGAAGAACCGATTTAACTAGCGAACTTACCCTGGCATCCGATATTCCAATTTGAGATTCAGGATCTATAAGCCTCCCTAAAGAAGTCTTCGCTAACTTATTAACCTAATAATTCCCAAGATGCCGTGATGGATACCTGTGATATGCTGTTGCATAATTTTTGACTAAAAACTAACTTCTCATAGCTTTTAGGGCAGTCTGACTATATAGTAAAAATATGAAATAGTTGCAATATCACTTAAGCTCTACCACCACTCGCTTCGATGTTGCATTTATGTGTTGTATGTACTGTGTCATTCATCAGTCACGCATGGACAAAATGTGTCAGATGTCCTTTTAGATCCCTTCATACTGTTTGATGATTATTAATACAGCCAAGCAAAATGCTGTTGGAGGGGTGCTGTATGCCTCTTCCTATGAAGAAGTGTGGACGTCGTTGAATAATCTTAGACTATTCAGTCTGGCTACAGCATCCACTCATCAATGGAGCACGCTCTAGTCTAAATCGATTCACAGTACTTTTCGTAAAACCTTTTGAAAAGTTTTCTTGTGTAACTGTACTGAGCCCAATCGGTTTCATCATGAGTTTTCAAGTCTCTGCTTAGAAGGTTCTTTGACCTTTGTTTTAGTTTGTCAAGGTTTTGTTCCACCAAGGCACCTTGTGGATGTCATGTTTTTTAATTTCGGAGTACGAACTCTTAAAAGCCCAGACAAGCAGATTGTTAAGCTGTTCAACAATCTGATCTTTAGCTCGCACCAAGTCCCTGAAACATACCCAATCCTGCTGTTGTGGATGATTAGACGTCACTGTAACCCTACTGATATCCAGGTTCTTATTCTGGGCATAGTTAACGATGTGCACCAATTCCGTTGTCGGGGACCCAATGGAGTTGTACAAAAGATACGTAGACAAAATATTTATCCGCCCTTTCTCTGTGTCTGCTCCGTACCAGCTGAAGATAACTCAGCGGAAAGTTTTGATGCATATCAAGACTTTTATGTCTATGCAGATTTTAATTTTTAAGAACCCCGTTAATACAGAATGTTCGAGCCCTTCATGGAAAAATCAGATACTCTGTTTTTAATTATGTAGAACTCCTAAACTATTCATATTATTGTGAGCTTCGTTTTAGCAAGGAAGGCCATCGGATTATATGCTTTCGCTCTATCTTCATCGAAAAGAATGTACAAGAGGTTTAGATCGAATTTTTTCCCTCCGTATGATCAGATCTGCATTTGGAAGTGTCCAAACCTTTTTGGCGTTCCAGATCATTCAACGAGGCCGTCTCAGATTGTCTATGATACGGAATTTAGATTTTGGTCAACTTCGTTGCTGAAAGCCTTGACCTTGGGATACAACCTGGTATTTCCTCCACCAATTTTTCAATAAAAAATCGTTTGAACATAGGCAATAAATTTTTCCTTTTTTCATCGACTGGACCTCTTTAAACGTAGGCTGAATGCCTGTTTGTTTCAGCATATATTAAAAAAAGGTTATTGGATCAAATTACTTTGATCCTGGCTGGTTATTTCATCGATTGATTCGACTATTCCGAGCAGCCCCCTTTCAGTCGCACCAGCACAGCTTTGTTCAGACCCGTATTTATCGTCGAATTCCAAGAAGACTTTGAGGCATTATCACTCGAACCCCTTGCCCTGTTTGTGCTTCAAAACCTCTCGGTGAGTTATCTCGTTGTTTTTTCTTTTTATAGGATTTTGTAGACCGCAGGTTTTGTGGAGGTACAATTATGGCCTGACAAATTATTGCGAGTCTCGTGACGCGATACCGGTTTGATCGGTAGATGAGGTAGAGCTCCGTCTAGAGAGTACGTCTGTTTTTTGGTTGTTAAGCTTTTTCGTGTTTTGAAGTATGTGTTTTTATTGTAAATTGGTCGGAATGACAGTCTAGTCAAGAAAAGACGCATGGCTTGACGATGTCAAAAACTCACAACTCTAAATACTACAGAGAGACACCGAGCCATTAGTTCGAAAGTGCAATCGAAATCTTAGTTTGAACATGCCATTTTATGCATTCTACAAATAAGCTTTTAAGTGTAATAAATGCTGGTTATCTTATCCGGCTTGAAGGACCATATAATGCTGTGACAGCTGTGACATTTTTAAATTCTTTATTTTAAGTTGTTTTATTTTTACAAGATGTCTTTGAAATTCAAAATGCTAATGAACATATAGAGTAAATAAAGTATAAGTAGTTCTTTCTTATATGTTTTAAACTTTTCCTTCTTTTCTTGTTGTTTTGTTTATTCTTAGCTTTTTTTCTTTTATTTGTTTTTTGCATGTTCAATATTTTTTTTGTTGTTATGTAACACTAATTATAAACTTGTAAATGTAAATATCTATTACGAGCTCTGCTCTTTATGATATTATAAATAAATTATTATTATTATTATTATTATGTATAAATAAAATTTTGATTAGCAATCCATAAAACAAATACATGCTGATTACTGGCTATTCTATTATACTACATACAATTTCGCGCGAATTAATTATTTTGCATTACATACTTACAATAATAGGCGTTTAATGCCGGTGCAATATATTTTTATTTTATGTTAAATAGATTGTAAAGGTGTTAATAGAACAAATACTTGGGCCTTGCTCGAGTTCGAATTTTGTTTGAAAAGGAAATGCAAGATAAAGATAAAATTCATTAATCCTGATTTTACAGACCGAATCAGAGACAGTTTGAGGAATAACGTTAACCGAATTTAGAGTTAGTACTATAAATTAACATCGATCGATGATCGGTACGGGCTATCAATTCGACATGTTTCCAATGACATCCACCAAGAGAGCCCGTTTGAAACAGGACTATTTGAATGAGTTCATGGTTCCATCGTTCTGTAGCACGGTTCCCATTACACCATGAGGAGGTTCATTTATTAGACGTTTGGCGTGGTTCTCTACGCCAATGTTTAACACAACAAATACAAACAAATAGTCCCGAGAAGCAAATAGTCCCTTTCATCCAGTAGCCTATTCCTCTGATTCTTGCCACATGATACACTTCCTTGTTGGTCACCAGCGGTAACTAACATTTATTTCAGGCTATGTTTTGAGAATGAAATCCCAAATGGGTTGGGATTGAGTTACACACCTTACTCTTGGAATATTAGAAATCATAAAAATAATTTAAAACCCTTAAAACAAAACAAAATTTTATCCGGTCGTAAAAAGGACTAAACTAACAAATCAAAACGTGGCAAGTGCGCTGCTGATGCTCTAAACAGTTTAGAAATGAGTTCAGAGGTTAGACAGACAATGAAATGTATAGAGCTCGATATACCTTGAAATTAGGCAACTTATTGGGAGTATATAACGCCACCAAAAAAGTGAGAAGACATCATTGTTACGTTTTAGGGTTGCTAAGGTTAAACTGCTCAATTTATATGAATAGTTAACAAACAACTATCAATCACCGGATAAGAAACTTTTACACATAACATTATTAAACATCACCTACTTCCGTTGTTTGATTTTGAGTGATTTTGATTTATTATATTTTTATGCAAACAGTTCCGACAGATTTACTTAACTTTATAAAATTATGCCCTCTGACCTATTCAAGTTACTTTGTTTTGAAGTGTAGAATGTATTTTTACTGCAATACAGAGAGTTAATAACTTTTTTTGTATTTTCAGGTTTTCTGTTAAAAGCAAATTACAATGAAGACGATACAAATGTCTTTGAAAATCTCTATCATCATAGCGCTACTCAACGTATTATGGCAGTCAAACATCTATCAGAAAACTTTAATCAACTTCAATTAACGTCCGAAAGTAAAGAGCTATTTCGTGACAGTATTTTGGAACGTTTAAACGATAGCAATCCAAGTGTGGTTGAAGAAGTTCTGAAAATCAAAACACAAAAACTTCTTACTTTACTTGATAAAAATGAATTAATCGACAAGCTCTTACTAATCATACCGAAAAGCTTAAAAGATTTATCAAATTGTGGAAAACAACTAAAACTAGCTGTAAAACTAATGGTTTCATCTTCAGTCCTAGATCATAGTAACTATACAAAAGTTTTTATTGGAATATTTCCTCTTCTTTTTCCAGTTAATGATGTAGATGTTAGTATATTTCATTTAATTTTAAATTCAAATATCGTTAAATTTAGTAAACTGTTAATGAAACTTGATACTGCACTAAATGATGTCCAGGATCATTCAGTTATAACTCAAAAAGTTCATGAAATTTTAGAACAATCCGGCGCAAGTTCTTTACCATTTTTTAATGATACAACTTTAGATATTCTTGAGAACATGTTAAAGATAGATTCAAATTGTGTTAACATTTTTTATAATCTTTTGCTATTGAGTTATTCGTTACCGAAGAATTGCGATGCTGCGTTAAGTCATAAATTTTTGCGTATTGGATTTAAGTATTTTAACAGTTCTAAAATTCTAATCAATAGCAAAGCTGTTACATTATCGCATAAATACATTCGTCGTAATATCTTAACGATTCATATTTATGTTTTATGTATCAATTCGGTTTTGAAACAAACAAATTTTTCTAAACTTCCTGAAATTTTTGATTTTTCCAAAGCCGATCATAATTTAAATTTAATTCTGTTCATTTTTGAAACAGTTTTGACAAAATTTTGCACATCAAAAAGTTCGATTGAAAAAAAGGCTTTTTCGCCAGTTTTATTAAATCTTTTGAACACAATTTGTCACAAACCAGATAATATTGCAAACTTCTTAAGTAATTTTGTAGCAGCACATACACTCGTTGATGGACCAATTGCAATTTCACTCGAATTGCAGCTATATAGTATCAAAATATTGACATCGATTATAGAAAAGCCGAATGCTTTTAATGAAATGAATATCAATTCTGTTGTACACATTTTATCGGGGTTGAACAACAAATATGCGACTATTCGAGAAGGTACAATTATTTTGATTGAAACAATTCAGAAAACTAAATTGAAAAATAATATATTCGAAGAAATTTTACAACGTAAGCATGAAATAATAATGGATGATCAACAAATTTCTTTAATTATTTATATGATTTTGTCACCACCTATCCGTACCCCTACTAAGGCATCTAAAAATAATTTTATTTTGAAAGATTTTATTCAATTAGCGATTGATGATAAAACCTCAGAGTATCTGGTTGCATGTGTTCTTGAATTATTAAAACACCTAATTAATACAAATATAGTGATGGAATTAACGACGATTGGTAATCGGATTTATGATGAGAATACGACTTTAGAAAATTCAACATTTTCTTATTACCAAAGTGAAATTCTAAAATATTTATTTTTACTATTTAATCGAGAAACAATTCAGTCAATAGAAGAATCGGAATCAGCCAAAAATTTTATATTTACCACTTTTAAAAAACATGATACGTTAATTCGATACGAAAATAAATTAATATCACCAGCAACTTTTTTACTTGATGTTATCGAAGATGAATCATATCAAGTTTTATCAGATGAATATAAAATTTTATTGGTTAACGCAATAGTTGAAACATCAACATATAGTGAGATAAACGATGTTACATTATCCGCACAAAGATTAATGAAAAAAATAGATATTGATGCAAAAATTATTGAAGATATGTTAATAGAAATGAAAAAATTAAGTCAAACCGTGATTAAGTATCCGGCCAATAAAAGAAGAAGTCGAAGAAGTTCAGTGAATTTAGCTCCATCGGTTGAAATTCTTCAAGCTAGAGAATGGAAAAAAGGAGTTTCACTATTAGAATTTCTTCAAAATAAAAACAAATTATTTAATGTTGAGATATTGATTCCACATTTTTTTGATTTATTAAAAGAATGCTTGAGTTTTGAAGAACAATCGCCTATGGAATATGTAAAACAAATGTTACTATCTTGTATACTTCATTGTGCTCAAAAACTTTCACCAGACGGCAGTTCGAAACGTAATGTTATATCAGATAACGTGTTTCGTATTGAATTAGTCGTTCAATGTATTCGAGCTTCACAAAATCCTCAAACTCATCATCATGCTTTGTTATTGTTGTGTCATAGTGCTTCTATGATACCTGAACAAGTTTTACATAATATGATGAATATATTTACTTTTATGGGATCGTCGATTGTTCGGCATGATGACGCATATAGTTTTCAAATTATATCAAAAATTATAGATACTGTTATACCGATTTTAGTTCAATCGAATGATGATCTTTCGAATACGGCACGAGCAAATATAACAGTTCCTGTTTTGAAAATATTTTCAGATATAATTTTAGATATTCCAGAACATCGACGTGTTCCACTATATGTAAAGTTAATTACTACATTAGGACCGAAAAAATTTTTGTGGATGTTTTTTGGAACTTTATTTGAATCTCATGTATCAGTTCGAGAAAAAGAAAAGAAAAACAATTCTCTTTCTAGTATGAGCAAAAGAGATAATAATTTGGAGGATGAGATACCGAGACGTTTGGCCATCGCTCTAACGATTGCACATGAATTTGAGTTAGAAACAATCCTTGAAACATGTATCAAATTTTTAGAATATATCTCAACATTACCCATCGATCGTCCTGAAACCATTTCTAAAATGGATATTGATATAACAGATGAATCAATATTTCTTGTTGAAGCTCATTCTGCAAAACAGTTACGACATTTTAAATACATAATTCTTCAATTTATTGGTAAATTAACTTCATCCCCTCAGTTTATAAACCGTATAGCTACACTATCTGAAGAAGAAAATAAAAATTTAAAACCTTTTTATCAATCGTTGTTGCTTCAAATATTAGGTTTTATACCGATTGTAACAAAAGCAACAGAAAAATTTTCTGATTCACCACAACATAAGTATTGGAAAATTATTCTTCATAATTGTTATGATATTTTGGATAACACCATATTAGTTCTCTCTACGAACATGTTCTTAATTGTTACCCACGGTTTATTGCAACACAAATTCATTAATATTCGAAAACGTGTAATTGAATTGTTGATAAATAAAATTCAACATTCAAGTGATTTTGTTGAAAAAAGTGATGTAAAATATTTATTGCAATTACTAGCTCCATTATGTTTAATAATCGACGATATTGGAAAAACCGAAAACATCGAAATGCACGTCATTGAAAAAGCAGCATTAATTGCAGTTAAACATTTGTCAAAAGAATTGTGTAAGGACTATCCGAAACAGTTCACTGAAATATTAGATAAACTTATAGAAATTGCTATAAATGCAGATAAAATACCTAAATTTTTATTAGCAACTGTTACACTATGTCTTGGTGAAATTTGTGTTAATCTTCGTGCACATGCTTTGTCGAGTTTATCTAAATTTATGCCGATTTTATTAAATCAATTAAAGTCTCATATCAACGCACCTCCAACCGATCTAGTATTAATCAACACAATTATTTCTTTACATAAAATCATAGAATCAATTCCCCTTTTCCTAAGCCCCTATATTGTTAAAATAATAACAATTCTCGCGCAAATTGCATCAGCGTTAATCGATGACGAAAAAATGCAATCACGTTTAAGCGTAACATTTTTAAAGCTTTCCTCTATAGTACCTGGTCGTATCTTAATTCCATCGCTTGATAAAAGCTATCAAAATTTATTAAAAAGTAAAAAATATACATCCATTCCGTTTGTAATGATAGTTATTTCCGATTCATTTCGTCATATGTCTTCGGAGGATCTGAATGCCCTTCAAAGTGATTTAACGAATTTCTTTATGAGAGCCTTACAATTTCGTTCAGATTGCGATGATGAGAAAAATGTTAATATAATTGAATCTGAAGTAGTTAAAGCGTTTGTTGGATTAATTTTAAAATTATCTGAAAGTACATTCCGCCCGTTATACTATAAAATCTATGATTGGGCTATACGGACAGTGGACACTGAGAATAAGGAACGTTCGATTACATTTTATGCATTATCCTATCATGTTGCTGAAGCGTTAAAATCAATTTTCACTTTATTCGCAAATAGTTTCATTCAAAATTCTGCGGATTTACTGAATCTTTGTAATACGTTTAAAATCGAAGAACATGAAAACGAATTATATTTTTCGGATTCTAAAACAAATAATATTACTCTTATTGAAAATATTATCAAAACATTATATCTTGTTTTTCTTCATGATTCTCAAAATTTCATGAACGTTCATCATTTCAATATATTAATGCAATCGATTGTTGATCAAGTCGAGAATGAACTTGTCTTGAATAATGAAAATTTAGAAAAACAGATTTCACTATGTATTGCACAATTAGCTATATCAACAAATGATGATTGTTTATGGAAACAATTAAATTATCAAGTTTTATTAAAAACAAGAACAAATAATCCAGCGGTACGTTTGTTTGCGTTAAATACATTTGTAGAGATTGCAAAAAAATTAGGCGATGAGTTTGTAACATATCTTCCTGAAGCGATACCATTTTTAGCTGAGTTGTTAGAAGATGAAAATCCAAAAGTTGAGAAATCTTGTCAAAAAGCTATTCAAGAGTTAGAGAAACTTGTTGGCGAATCATTACAAAAATATTTCTAAGTTTTTTATTTCAACATCAAGCAAAATTTATGTTACTAAAATTATTTTATGCAAGTTTAATAAAAGTTTGTATGTAAAGATGGTTAGAATTTAATATTAATTTCGTTTGTGGTCCTAATCCAAATTTCCTACGTTGTTGCAATTTTCTACGATTTTATAAACAGCAACATCTTAATTGATGATAGATATATTTTTCGACCTATGTACGTACGATTGTAAATTCATTTTCTATCTTCGGTTATGCAAAATGAGATATTCGTTCGGGTATAGATTTCCAAATTTTATAATGTTATTTGCTTTTGTTAGTTTTTCTTATTAATTAGTTAGACATGTTTAGCACATGAATATGAAATATTCATTATTCAGACTCTGAATATCCGAAGGTACAATGTCAACGATAAAGGAAGGAGATGCGGAAAATTGAAGGAATGAGGATATGGTGATAACCGCATACTAATTGTGTTAAATGATAATGGATATTTTCTTTAAATATCTGGGGCAAATTCATCGGGAAATACAGAGAAGGGCATTGAGCTCCGCAATTTGGCCACGCTATTTGATTACAATAATCGTTCTGGAAGGATACAGTTCTACAACCTGACACAAAATATATCCACACTTTATTAGTACAATATTAGCATGACAGTTAACTTTAATGTGGGGTTTGTGTGGAGAACTAAATAACATATGTTTTGCTTTAATGTTAAAATAATTATTATTTATTTTTTGTAATACATTTATTTAAAAAGTAATATTTCAGCAGTATATCGCCGTTATGCATCTAGTTGATGGCCTGCAAGAACACCATTAACAGGTTGGGGGTGTTGAGGATGTTTTTTAGTTCCATGCAAATCTTTCTGTCAAAGAAAGTATCTCCTCTCCACATCAGTGAAAAACGAGTTAGTTCTTATTAGAACCCTGCGCGGATACGTTTTTTCACTTCCTCATCCGCAAAAGAAAAAAAAAATTTATCCGCATCCGCAAAATCGTGTTTTTATGAATTTGCTTTACGTTCAGTCTCAACCAGTGAACACACAAGAGTTTAAGTTGCCAAGTAAAAGTCTATACAATTTTACGCGTGGCAAATAGTGCAAATAGGGCCCAATCTACCAGCACCCTTGATATCTGGCTAGGATTTAATAAACTTATCAATCTTTAATCTGAAATTAACATGATATTGTAACCTCATTTGAGGCCGTCAAATCCCTAAACATGATACCAGTTAAATAAATAACAATATATACAAATTTGCTGGTTGATTGCGAGTAAAACACCAATCAAGTTTTTGTTCACATTTATTTCAATTTTCAAATTAATTTATTAAATAAGGGTAATAAAAATTATTTAATTCAGTAATTATTTTTAAGACTAACCTAAGAAATAATCTATAATGCGTCCCAACTCCCAAAGGCTTTTAGCAATCAGGATATCATCCACAATATTATAACCGACAAAAGAAATTCTATTGATCCTGATCGTGTGGATGATATCCTGATTGCTAAATGCAATTGGGACGTATTATAGATTATTTCTTAGGTTTGTTTTAAAAATAATAAGGTTTCCATTTTACACGAAATTCAATTACTACAGTAGACGAGTTTTTTTTTCAATTAACCGGTTACTCGAGTACTCGAATAATTTTTAGGAAAAATAATTTCTTACCAAATGCTTTAGTTTCAAATAGCTTTTTTATTATTATTTATTTAAAACAAAAACAGTGCATTTTTTGTAACAAAAACAAAGTATAATATAAATATTATTATTATTATTATTGCACATTTAAGAAAAATTAGTTTTGGTTGAAATAATATTTCAAAAATACCGGCACATTCAATGTATTTATGGCTAGTCGACTGTGGATTTTCGTCATTGTGTTTCCTGATACTAAAAATACTCTTTCGCAAGAGGTTGATGTAGGACTTACAGTCAACAATGCATCATACTATGTATCCATATTATGACTTCTATTTCCTTTAATACGTTTAATTTCCTTATCAATGTTAAGTTCATTGCATTTAGCTTCTTTAAATTTGTTTTAAAGTTTCGATACAAATTTGTAGATCATCGTATTCTGTTAATTCATCTTCCAATATTTCAGCTTCTGAATATAATTCTGATACTTTACGATTTTCAATTTCATTAGTATTATTTTTGAGAAACAATGTTTAAAATAATTTTTAAGGCTATATTTAGACGAATAGCTTAAAAACTCATTTTCGTTTGGTTTAAGGCAAGTTCCCTGAAGTAAAAATATAAGTAGTGACACCATATCTTTATTCCTACGTTTTTCAATTTCATTTTTCAAAACTTCCAATAAATTTAGTGATAGTTCAGTATTTATATTCTTAAGTTTCTTCATAACGTATAGGATTGTAATTTTGCCACAAAGAATAAACACAATAAAATTCAATTAATATTTTTTATTTTTCACAAAGAATTAAGATGTTTTATGTTCAACAATCAATCGTAAACTGACATCTCGTCGCCTTTTTATATTCAACACAAGTTACAAAGTTTAATTTTATTTTTATATACAGTCTATTCCATTTAGAATGGATCATACTAAAATCCTTACAGATTCGGCCATTCTGATTAAAATCGACCTCGATTTATAATTTTTAAAATAAAAACAAAAGTTCATAAAAATACATTTTCTTACATATGTTTGTGCATATGTTTTGTTTGCTTAGATATAATTAAGATAATAATAATTAATAATTATTTAGTAATAACAATAATAACAAAATGTAACAATAATAATCCAACTTCATTTTTTTTTTAAATTAAATAAAAATAAATTGAAGCAACTTTAAGTGACAATATTTTAAAATTGTTATTCTCAAGTTTTATTAATTTCCATGTACTGTTTCATTCGTGAACAGTCATAAACACCATCAAATGGTTGTTGAGTTATTTGAAAGCCATCTATATTCTTTATATCGATCATTACCCAACACTTTATTAATAATATACGGCCCTAACTTTTTATTAATACCTATTGTTGTATCGACATTTTTCAACATAACAAGATCACCTTCCTTGTGTATAGTCGGGGTCTTTCTCTTAATATCAAACTTCATTTTATTATACGCCTGGCTTTTCTCAATATTTTCTAATGCAATTTCCCTATGTCTACTTATATCAAAATTTGCATCATCTAACTCCATACAGTTTTCTAAATATTCTTTAAGTTTATCATTAACTGTACCTTTTTGATTTCTATTCTACAATAAAATACTTGGAGTGACTTTAGTCGTTTTACTACAAGTATTATTCAATGCGAATGCAACATCATCTAACACTAAATCCCATGTAATTTTTAATTCTTCGTTTATTAGTTTTGCTAACATAGGTGCTAAACTCCTATTAACCCTTTCAACTTGCCCGTTAGATTTTGGAGAAGCTGTCGCCACAAGAATATGCTGTATACAACTCTCTGTCATAAACTGCTTAAACTGAATAGATGTAAAACAACTACCTCGATCAGTAATCAGTCTGGTTGGTCTACTCAACTGCTTAAAATAATTTCTAAAATTCGTTATCTTCTCTTTGGTGCTAAGTGACTTTGTACTAAAAAGTCTCACGAATTTTGATAAACCATCAATTATTATTAAAATATACTTTTTCTTTGATCTGGTGACATCTAACGATCCAAAATAATCAGCATGCAACGTTTCAAATGGTTGATTTCCCTTTGGAATCGGGTGCAAAAAACCCTCAATTTTTCCACTTGGCACACTGTACGTGATGTATTTTAAACAATTTTTTATGTATTTCGTAACATAATCTTTAACATTTGGAAACCAATAGTTCCTAGTTAATACCTCTACTGTCTTTTCAACTCCTACGTGACCTAATAAATCATGACAATTTTTAACAATTTGGTCTCTCAAGCTATCGGGTACATAAAACCTAATTCTACCTTTATCTAATTTTTTATAAATCAAACCATCTCGCAGTTCGTAAATGAACTTTCATTAATCTCCAAATCTTTTCTTAAGGCCTCTAATTTACTATCTTGACTTTGTAATCGTAGTTTACGGTTTGGGAGGTTCAATGTGCTAAAAGTTGTTATTGTTAAACGTACAAAACCTATATGTATGTATATAAGTGCGCTAAATTAAAACAATAGAAAACAACCCCACTCTGGCATGCCCTGCGTTTCTCTTATCGTGGACCAACAACTAGCAATGAAATTAATCAATCATTTTTATTTCATTTTCAAAGCCAACATATTCTTTATAATATCATATCAATTTCTAATAATATATAATTGTTATTATTATTCTATATATTATACAAAATCAAGATTAACATGAAGAAATTAATTTAGAAAATTTAATTTAAAAAAAATTTTTTTGGATTTTTTTATTTTGATTTTAGAGTCACTTATTTAAGCAAATAAATAATTAATAATTTAGAACAAAATTATCACAACTTACCGCGTATCTATCCATCACATTACCTTCCAAGCGCTTGAAAATTTTGATTAGATGGTTGATGTACCTAACCTAAATTTTTGGTTAATTTATCAAAACAATTATTTAATTAGTTAATTTTTCAAACAAACAAAATAATCGTTCATATACATATACATATGTATATGTTTCATATACATATACATACGTTCATATACATATACATATTTTAAAAAAATGTTTATTGTTTATAGCCAATTATTTATTGTTTATACCCCTCTCCACCTCGTCAAAAAGAAGAACAGCAAGTGGAGACCGGCAAGAGACCGCTATCTTAATAACGTCACTACTCCTGATAAATATCCTATTCCACATATTCAGGATTTTTCGCATTAACTTCATGGATGTAAATTTTTATCCACTATCGACCTCGTCCGCGCATATCATCAAATTCCTATTGATGAGCGCGATATTGCAAAACCTGCAATTTCAACTCCGTTCGGACATATACATATGTATTGTATATAATATATATCTTAAAAAAAATGAATTGTTGTGAAATTCTGAGATTTATTCCTTTTCAATTTTTATAATTTGCATGCTGTACTTTATGTAATTTGTTAAAAAAAAAATTCTGCAACTATTCTTGTTTAAAACCGTTTTACGGTTTAAAAAAAACCTTTTAATCATATACATTTATTCTTTCAATAATTCTTAAGAAACCTTCCCTTGATTTGATTGGTGTTTGGTATTCCTCTAAATAAAAAAAAATGCAACTTAGATTAACTTTAATCAAAAGAAAATTCCTTTTCTATAAGCTAACCTTTTCACCAGTGTGTGGTTTAGTAAAAAAAAACACGACACTAACTGAAACAAATTATTTTTCAGTTCGTTTCTTTATATTAATTAGAAACATTTGAACACAATTGAAACAAAGTTTAATTTTAACTTTAATTCAAATTTTTTTATGTTAATTTAATTTAGAATGAAACATTCAGATATCAAAAAGTTTTCACTTTTATTATATGGCAATAAAACAATCTTGCTGTTCAGAAAATGAATTTTAGATTTAAAATGAGATCGCCTTTACTAACGGGGTTCTTTATATGTTAACTATATTATTGGCAATAAACAAAATTGTATCTACAAAACAAAAATGATCTCTACAAATTTGCCCTAAAAATTCCCATAACAAATATTAAAATGTTTATAATAAAATATGAATATGCAAGGCGAGTCTACATGCATGTTTTTTACAAACAATTTAGCATAGACTGACGATGGTTAAGCAATCGCTACACTAGTAACATAACACTTTTGAGTGGTTTTATGTTGGTTGTTTTCACTCAATTATGAATTAACTGCAAAACTCACTTAATCTCAATTTTATTTCAACACACAATATATCATTGAAAGTAAAGAACTTTGATATCTTATATTAAACTATTTTATTTATATTTAATTTATGTTGGTTAAAAAAGTAAAGGTAAACAATTTTGATTTTATGATTTTTAATGTTGCTTATGTATCTTATGTTGCTTGAGTATCAAAATTAATTAAAAATATATTTTTGATAAAGCTTTTTTTAAAATGATATAAATTAAAACAATAACTGTAACTGTAAAACATGTAAACATGTAAAACGAGACAACAGCATCACGATGACAAGCAGCGATCCAATAAACTGGTGTTGTGCATTTTTCATCTTCTTCTACTTTAATTATTATAAACATTGATAATTAATAAACATTGCTTATACGTTCGCACATATGTAACAAACAAATGAAGGAGAAATTTTTGTTCGTTTTTGTGGTGAATATAAATTATTTATATAACGATTTATGCTGCCACATCCCCTGATTGCTTCAGAATAGCATTAAATGAAAAACCGTCTTTAACTGCACATTTTGCTAAAATTTCTGATAAACTTATTTGACTCTTTAAAAAGCACTTAATTGAAGAATTAGATGAAAATGACTTTTTTTGTGACTAATGTTTCGGAATCAAAATCATTAAATTTCCTTTTTGTGGCAATGTATAAATCGTAGAGTTTCAAATGGTTAGTACTGCTTACCTTACAGCTTAGAATTGTTCCACAACGATTACATTTATCTTCATTTGCGTTTAGTTTTTGAAAATAATTCCAAGCTTCCGATTTTCTTTTACTCATATTGCCTGGGTAATAATAATAACCAGTTCAAAAAATTATTAAATTAAACATTTAGACCTTACCTTATAAAAAACTATTGAGATCTTATCAAATCAAAATAACTATTGAGATTTTGTAATAAAAAATTATTTACTTATTTATTTATGAGATCACACATGACACTAACATATGAGAAGAATTGAATAGAAAACGTCAAAAATTAAAAATTTAGTAGTGTTTTTTCGTGTAGGGAATTTTCCCTATAGTAAGAAAATGGACGCCTAAAATTATGCATCAAATTTAAGTCATATTTTACAGAAGAAAAAAAAAGTCTTATTCAAACTCGAGGACTCGGTTCAATTAACCAGATATACGAAAACTCGATAGATTGATGAAATTGTCTGGTACTCAAATATCCGAGTACTTGGAATGGAAACTCAATTATTATTGCCTGGTGTAGAAAAAAGGCGGACAGATGGTGCACCAATGTTGACGCCTCTGACTTGATTAGTGAACTGTATAGGTTTTTTTTACAAATTGATGACATAAAAACGAAGAGCCAGAGGATTATCAAAGAATTTGTCGGATAATTAAAACTTGGGATGTTAGAGCATGCGTGTCCAAATTATCACGCCTAATAAATAGTAACTGTGATCGATGAGACTGCATGTCCAAATTATCACGCCTAGCAAATAGTACATAGAATCGATAATGAGGCGTGTCCAAATTATCTCGCCTAATACTTGGTAGCTATGATCGATGAAACTGCGTGTACAAATTATCACGTCTAGCAAATGACAAATGTAATGGATAGTAATGCGTGTCCAAATTATCACGTCTAATATCTAGTAACGATAATCGGTGCAACTGCGTGTTCAAATTATCACGCCTAGCAAATACCAAATATAATCGATGAAACTGCGTGTCCAAATTATCACGCCTAGCAAATACCAAATATAATCGATGATAATGCGTGTCCAAATTATCACGCCTAATATCTAGTAATGATAATCAAAGATAGTGCGTGTCCAAAGTAACACGCCCAATAATAATGCACGTAATCGAAGATAATGCGTGTCCAAACTATCACGCCCAGCAAAAAATACGAGTAATCGAAACAATGCGTGTCCAAATTATCACGCCCAATAATAATGCGAGTAATCGAAGATAATGCGTATCCAAATTATCACGCCCAATAATAATGCGAGTAATCGAAGATAATGCGTGTCCAAATCATCACGCCCAATAATAATGCGAGTAATCGAAGATAATGCGTGTCCAAATCATCACGCCCAATAATAATGCGAGTAATCGAAGATAATGCGTGTCCAAATTATCATGTCCAATAATAATCCGAGTAATCGAAGATAATGCGTGTCTAAATTATCACGCCCAGCACATAATACGAGTAATCGAAGAAAAATGCGTGTCCAAATAATACGAATAATCGAAACATGATGTTGTGTTGCCCAACATGGCGGCCACACAGACAACTCACTCCCTTTCAGTCGCTCGCAGGAATGTCATGAATGCGTTGGGAAATTATTGAAAATCTTCGGCATTCTGTTTTATGGCCCTCCCACCAGTTTAAAAGATTGAAGTCAGCTCTACTGCAAATTTTAGGCATATAATTCATTAGAAGGAGCCAGATTTTCTTCTTCCGGAACAAATTCAAATAATGTCGATTCTATTCTTGGACGTTTGGCTATTTGAGAAAATGGACCCGTACTTGAAGGCACTTCTTCAACATCATTTGGGCATGTTAGCATTTTGTCCTTAATCCAATTAATCGTAGCATTTTTTTGTTACTTCTTCGATCATATTTAGGTGTTTAAGGAGCGAATGAAGAAAAATCTCAGCGTAATGCTCAATTTCTAGTTTTAAGTTCGTCATGTATTCTATGTTCGTCTATGTGCCCACGTGTTTTGTAACAAGACTGTAACAGGACAACTGTAACACGTCATGGTACTGTGAGATATCTAGAGGCCTTAAAGTGGTTTTGATAGTCGACTAACGCTCTTAACGGGGCGTGTGAAATCTAAGGCATAGATAAATAGACCACGGGGATAGTAGAGGAATAGGAGTGGTTGCAAAAAATTATTAAACAAAACAGTAATTAAAAAACAGGATTGCGAACGGGATAAGTTGATTCAAATGAAACAAATTTAACAATTAACCATGAAGAAAAACAAAGTCCACTAACACTATAGATGATTATGATCAAGATAATCAAACAAATAATAGTTTATATTTAACAAATATGATAAATTATAATTTTGGTGTTCACTCAAGCACAGATAATAAATGACTCTGCAGTACAGTATCATCTAAAAAACGATTTCAAAAATTCACAGAAAACGAAATCTACAAAAATCACAAATTTCTTATTTGTATTGATTGTGGTTTGAAATCACTATTTACGCTACAAAAACCGCACTGGCCGATCAAAAATCACTAAATCCCGATTAAATCAAATAAGAAATATACTCGACCGCTTTATCCAAATAAAATTTACGACTGCCATGTTACTTAAATGTATAAATGTTACGACTGACATGTTATTTAAATCCATAAAAATTAATTTGTCTATACCTATAAATTAAAAAGATGCTACTAAATTATGTACAAGTATGATTTATATTATGTTTGACCTTTCGCAATGCCCGACTGCTCGGTCCACGAATACAATTTTATAACCTTATAGTCTATTAAATGCGCCAACAAGTGTTTAATTGTTTTGTTAATGTTCGGTGTTCTATATTTAAATATTCGTACAGTCTGAAATTTAAAAAATGAAGGTTTCTCCTGTTGTTTGCAATGGCACTTTCGGGTACAAAAATTCGGGGTCCTTTGATATTTTTTAAGTTTTTGATTAGCTGTCACTGAGGATGTTAAAAGGTTCTCCAAAGTGCGATCGACTTGAACTCAATCTGCAATTTTTCAGTTTTCATTTTTTGATTGTTGATTGTTCGTACTTGCCCCTTGGAGTGTTTCCTAATTTCTTTTACTTCATTTAAAATGATGTTTAATTTATTATCTATTTCTATTTCTTTGGCATCAACAGGTGACACTATATCTTGCTCCAAACATTCAATAGTGGGATCTTTTATACCCAATTTAGTAGTGGTTGGTAATTGTTTAGATAACGTGAGTAGTGAATCCAGTGGCTCACAATCAACTTCTGATGCCTCAACGAAGCTGCCGACAGTTTCAACCATTTGTGTTAACTTTTCAGAGCTGACATCATTTTGAAATTCAATGTTAAAATTATATTTTGTTACAGAATGCCCGTCGTCGTCGGAGCATGAATTGTCTGCCAAAAATTTTCCCTTTTTTGTGTCGGAGTATTTTTCTGTGGGTAATAAGAGTTTATGTATATCATTATGACAACTACATGATTTTATTTTATAAGTAAACACTTTTGCCTATATTATGTTTCAACACCACACAGGAATGTTGCGCCAACGTTATATCGGGACTCGCCATTTTTTTTTAGTCCGTTGTAATAGTTTGGTCGCCACGCTACGATATCGCCCGTAATCCACGATGATAAAACCACAGAAACCTCCTTTTGCCCAGCCTTGTTCTTGGTTTCCCCCACAGCATACATAATCCTAAAAAAGTTTATGAAATATTTGTAACTGCACTATGAACAATAATCAGTAAGATAATGTAATATATGGTGCTAAATAATTTCTAATCAAGTAAATTAAACAATGGTTAAGCAGGAACAACATGTTTAACAAACATTTAACTTAATTTAGTTACAATTAAACAAGCTTCTACAAAAAATTATATGAGCTAGGAGCAATAAGTGTAAGTGGTACTCAACATTTGTAATTTATTTCGTCATTTATTATTTATTTCGTTTTCTGAATGAATAATCGGAAAAAAAACATATGTCACTGCATCCTGATTTCTATCCGATTTCATGCCAAATAACTTGCATTTAATAAGATCTATGCTCCAAAAACACTCCTCGTCATCAAATAAATCAGTTTCGTAAATATCAAATGCACTGGATTTTATAGATAGTTCATAAAAATCGCGTTGATTCTTAAATTTATTGCCAAATACACAAATCTTGATAAGATGATGAAGATTCTGAAATTCGTCGAAGGTTACACGAACAAATTTTTGATAAAACTTTCCAATCATTCTTTAAAGTTTTCATCAAATTTTTATACACATCCTCTCTATCCCGTTTGAGGTATATTTCTCGTGTCCAAATTAACATATTTTTTCAATTCATTCTGCTCCTCTTCTGCAATAAAATGTATCGCAACTAAACCTAATAACAATTTGCGTCTTTTAAAAAAAGGAGACACTGCAGATATATTTGACATATTGATTATATTTATTTATGAAAATTAAATAATATTTAAAAAACACACAAATTATAAACAATGCGAACGATCTCCTACTAATTGACAACACACAAAAATATACACTCTTGACAGCTAAAAACGTTGTCGTAAACGCACTATGTGTAGTGAAAACGACGAGTACATGATATACGCGTTCACAAAATACACGTCGACTGCCATATTTGACGTTTCAGAATCGTAAAAATAAGATAAATGTAGAATTAGTCAACAGCTTTACACTGTGCGGGCAAAAAGTACGTTTGGGGGTATACGATTCACGTGTATGAGTACTCTTATTATTTACGATTGCTACGTAATTAAATTTGATAATATCTTTTGTTTGTAATAGTATATAGACATTTTTGTTTCCATTATCGATCTTGTAATTGAGTAAAACTAGCTTCCTGTATATTACTTTTCCTTCAGATGTGATTTCATTTTTTTTAATATTGAATATTTATTAAATGTTGTTTCAAATTTTAAGCAATTTTTGTTATTATTTATTTCAAATATCCTATAGCATTTTTGCGACAGAGGTTGGTTTGGTTTACGGAGCCTTCGTTTAATAGTATACATGTAGCTTTCAAACGCAAAGGCAGACTGTTAACGGACGTTTTAATCAACAATTATATTCACTTAACGGGATAACAGATCGTAAACACTGTATGATCTTTTTATTGCAAGGTTAGAGAATTGGAAAAAAACTTAGATTTTATGGTTTTTTTTGTTCAATTAATTTTTATTTTCACTGTTCATGTTTATTTTTTTTTTCCTCTAAAATAGAAATAAGAAAAAACATGGGAAAAAACTTCTATAATTAATTTTCTTTTTATCACTAAATTTTTGGATGGATATTTTATTTTTAAGATTTAAACATCGAATATAATTTTTTTGTTAATTTATTATTTCCTTTTCTTTTATAGCACTGCTCATGTTTTTACTTTGAGTCAACATGGAAAACTCATCTCATTTTCTTTTATTTATAATTTTAATATTTTTTTCATTTAACAATAAAACAAAAATTTACTTTTAAGTTTTAAGTTGTTTCGAAAGAAACAAACATGGAATTGATTTTAAAAACATTTTATAATCTTATTTTTTCCGTTTCTTTCGTTTTGTAACGAAATAGCAAGGCTACCAATAGTAATCGTTTCGTTGTTTTCTGAGTTTAAACACGTTTTTTGTCATTTTTGATTTCGATGTTGAGAAAAGTCATTGCTGAATAGAATATTTTTGAATTTGAATTTTTACTTGATGGAAAATGAATTGTTGAAATGTTTTGAAATGGTTAGGTTTAGTTAGTTTGGAAACAGATAGACGTTACAATAGTCCTATTGGTAGGTGTTTTAAGTAGTGTTCGACTATCTTTACGTAAGTAAGTATTAAGTCCATTTTGGCTTAAAAAGGTTAATAATTCGGATAACGCATTCAATTTGATATTGTGTTTCATACTCCACTGTTTCAAAAAAGTTTTTACATCTTCTCTGTTAGCATGACTCATTTCATCATCATCTAGACCCACATCACTTAAATAATTTTCATCAAGTTCTTCCAAGATATTTTCTGTTTCTATATTTTTGCTTAGCAATTCATCAACGGCATTATTTGTCAGATGGTTATCACTATAAACGTTATTATTTGGAACAAGCTCAGCTTCGAAACTTTCAGTAACTACTGGATCAGTCGGAATGTTTAAACGACGTTTAACTGACTGTTTTGAGAGTTTATTTATGGGCTTATATTTTGGCATTCTAAAAATTTATTAATTAAAATAAGTTTTAATATATATTTTTAAACCTTTTGGTAAAACTTTATAAGGAAATTTAAAAAGATTAACAAAATATTTATTTTAATTTAAGCAAATATTTAATTAATGCAGAACGAATTTTAAATAATCTTAAATAAAAAATGGCGAGAAACACGTGAAATCGACCAAAAACATTGAATTTTGAAAATTCATTTTATGGATCACATTCTATGTGTGTTCACCATAATGTAAAATCAATGATCAACAACGTGCTCGGAAAATTGACGGGATTGCTGTGTTACTGAGAAATACCAAAATGCTGCCGAGGAATCGTTAACGCAATAATTATTTTTATGCCGAAGTACAAACCCACATGTTTCAATAACTCAGAAAGAGAGAACGAAGTTCATTGTTGCTCAAAAAGGCCGGAATGTTACCCTAAAATTAATGAAACTGTTTTCTTTCTTTTTGAAAATAAAATTCATGTTTTCGATTAACATATTTTTCGGGCACATATCGGCTAACTTTGTTACCCAGAAATTCTCGATTGTTATTGGTACAATTTTAATTTACTAATTTCAAAATCCAAGTTAAAATGATTTCTGGAAACAGCTGGTATGTTACTATGTTACACAAAAATTTGTAAATGTTACACTAATATCAAACTGTATTTTTTTCTTTGTGTATATAAAACTCACATGTTATCGAGCTCGTAGAAAGAGAACATATAACTATGTTACCCAGAAATGCCCGATTGTTACTGAAAAATCGCTTTCACGTAATAAGCTGTTATAGTTGGACTTTTATACGAGATTGATTTTATAATAAAATCAATAACAAAAAAAATATAACACGGGATAACGATTTTCTCCTTGACGACTAATCTTAAGTTGGGACTCTCTTATTTACCTAAGACACTTTTACTTTAACATTTAAAATTTTAAGAAAAATAATAGAACATTATACTAATGATACAATAAAAGAAACCTAACCTTATTAATGTTTGTAGAGTTGTTTGATGAGTTCTTCTCTTACTGTTCGATATATTGATTCCTTCTCCCGCCACAATTCTTCCTCCGCAACAATACTTCCATTAACTCTATTCCTTCTCACTGTACAAATCTATATCAACAGCCAATCTCTCACTGACTCGATTCCTTTTCCTGTCACAATTCTTCCTCCGCAACGTTACTTTCATTAACACTATTCTTTCTCACTGCACCAATCTATATCAACAGCAATGGTTAATTTACTATCAATCCACAGGCACTTTGATTTACCAGATTGAACACCTGAAATTGTATTTGCATGTTTTTATATATTGACTTCTAGTTGTAAACTCAGAACAAATTAAACTTTGAGGTTAGACTGCCTATTCACATATTTCTTATACATTTCTTTTGGAGAAAAAAAATTTGTTAACAAGAAAATGACTCGATCTACTATCACATAACGTTATTTTTATTTTTTCTTTCATTTAAAAATTGAAATACAATAGAATTAAACTTTTATTTTTCTTCTGATTATTTAAACATTCAATTTTATTTTATTCCTAACATCCCACAGAATGAAGGATGTTTAAAAAAAACCTCATTTGTTATCAAGAGGGGAATTCGAGTTTAAGTTAATACTAGTATATATAAATGTACAAATTTATTTAAATTAACAAAAAAAAAATAACAGCTATTGTATAGATGACGAAAAACTTCTTTCTTGACGCTCAGCTCAGCTTTCCCTTTTTCTTTTAATATCATCCAGAATTCTGATCACTGTAATTTTCCCAACCAAAACTTCTCCGTCTTTAATTCTTTATCATTAGCAGGATTCTGATCAATGTAATTTCCACAAACAAAACTTTTATCCACGACTACTAAAGAATATATACTTTCCATACGTATATCTTTCATTGTAATTGTATTCATTCCAATTTATATAAAAAATTCTCTTCTATTTATTTCATTCCACTTTATTTATAAAAAATTCCTCTAACAAATTAAAAACTTGATTTGTTGGTATAGTAGTATAAACAAGTTTAAACAAGAACAATACATATATAAATCTAAAATAAACAGCAAACGTTTTGTTTTTCTTGTTTTCTATGGTAAATTAATTTCAATATGGCGATATAAAGTTTTAAATGAAAACTTTATATTATTTCAAATATTTTTAAAGTCGTGGATAAAATAGCATCTTGTATTCGTTTAGGATGAAGGCAATTCTTCACTCGGAGGATTCCCTCCACTCGCTACGCTCGTTCTGGGAAACTTCATCCTTCAATTGCCTTCATTCTAAGCTCATACAAGAATCTACTATTCCTTCTCTAATTATTTATCTTAAGCAGAATTATTAAACTGCAGCGGTCTTCATTGACGAAAGAAAATCATGTGGGCTTAGTTTAGATTTAATTCGATTTAGCTTGAGCGCTACTAGTTTCAGTTCATGAGATGGGTTATTTAGAGCTCGAGTATGGGGTTTAAGAGGGATTAAAATTGGGAATTGCTTTTCAGCTTCAATTTTCGCTGTGAGTAACGAGATCGATAGTGGACTAGGTTCAATGTACCGAATCTCACATTCAACTCGTACCTCTTCTTCTTCTAAGGGGCTTAAATCCATCCTGATGATCAACAAGAATAAAAAAATTAAGGAGTTTGAAACAATCGAACAACCTCAACAGTTGACTACGCGTTGGATATATAGTAACGAAATAGGTTACAACTACGTTGCAACAATTGAAAAAATTTGATAATGACTAAAACAAGAACTCTAATGTTTTAACACAACAAAAATGCGATACATATGTTTTATCCCCGAATATTAGCCAAAAAAACAAAACAAAAACAGCGATATATCAAATAATGAACAATCTAAAAATTTAATTGTAATAACTAAACCTATGCTAGACACTTAGTAACTCAAACTAGCTACGATTTCAATAGCGAGGTACCAGCGTTGATACTCTGAGTGTTTGTGTCAACAAGACAAAAAAACTGAAATGACCACAACAAAAATAATACTACAATAATAATTATAATAATATAAATAATGGGAGAAAAAAAATCACTGTCAAAAGACAAAAAAAAAAATGAAATGATCACAATAATAATAATACTACAACAATGACTATAATAATATAAATAGTAAAAAAAATCACTAACTCTAACAACAATAATATCAACAAAAAAACTCACCAAAATCGATCCAAGAAAAAAAATTCCAACATCAGACGTTTTTTCCGACACCTGAAAATTCTAATACTTATTAAGTTATATATATAAGAAAAATTACTACAATTGAGAAGAGATGACGAAGTGAGTCGCTCCAAGGATTATGACATGGGATAATAACTACTGCCCGTAATTAGGATTACAGAAATAAAAAAACAATATTACAAAGTTCCTACAGTTCAGATATCTTCAAACTCAAACCTGCAATACAATAATATTGAATTACAACTGGAGGAACTGTTTAGCTGTGCCCTAACTATTTCTAGTCACTTTACCACTTGAAGTTCAAATTACAATACAAAGATATCAAGTGTGACGTCAAAAATCAGTTAGGCTTCAATGATACTGTACTCCGCCCTTCAAAGTCGCTGACTCAAAATCGAAAAGCTATCAAAAGATATTGAGTCTCCTTTGAGAGGGGAAGAGAAAGAAAGATCGAATAGAAATTTGTGCACTAATGAATGCTGTGTGCCTCACACTAGTATTTTTTGCAAATTTCTGTTTGTCACAAGCCGCCACATTATACAAACACATGTTGCGTGCCTCGCAATCCTTTAATTGCACACACTTTTTCTGAATCGCAGCCAAGATAAAAAATTAAATTTAAAAGAAAAACATGAAAAACTTTATTTAATAAAAAAATTTTAAATTCGAGGTACATCTATTTTTTCTTAAGGTTTAGTTACGACTGCTCTTCGTTAGCTCGTTCATTTATTTTTTCTTTTATACATATTTACCATAGTATAACGAATATAAGGTATTCTTGACAGCTAATCGAAAATTTTGTGTGACGTCATCCGGCGTAAATATAAAGAAACAAAAAATGTTTTAATTTGAAAATTAGAGAAAACATAATTTTTACGTTATGGTTTTCCTTATTTTTTTCATTAACAATTTGTTTATTAAGTTTTCTAACTCTAAAGAACATTTTACGGAGTAGGAAATTCGACGTCCACGCCATGCTGCAGGGGTAATGCAGACAGATTTAGGTTGGTGTATCGCAGACAAGCAGAGAAAAACTGCTTAGTCTATTACGCTACATCACGGCGAATTGGCGCCTTAAAACTTCTTATAACCTTAACATCATAACAGAACCATTAACGAAAATTTGGGTTGGGACTGAGGTTAATACCATCACTCCGAAAAAAAAGCTTTGTTAAATTTGATAACCAAAAAAAGAATACCAGACACTAACAAAACAACAGAAGTTTTACCTGGACGTGAGAAAGAACCAAACTACCGAATCGGAACGTGAAACGTGTGCAGCCTGATCTCATGATGCTTTAATAAGCATAGAAACAGAGGCTGAGAGGCATAGGATGGGTATCATTTCTCTGCAAGAAATTAGACAGCCAATAATCGGAAAACAAAATTCGAATAGTCACTCTTTATGCAGTAGTGGTCATTCTTCTCGAAATGAATTTAGTACTGATTTCCTTGTTGGTGCCCACATACAAGAAGCCGTGTTGAAATTCATCCTGGTCAATGAGAGGATTTGCTACTTAGGGTACATAAAACAATATTTCTCTTATTGCCTTGCATGCACCTACTGAAGCTAAGACCGTCAATATTTTCTACATAGCACTAGAGGAGGTTATGAAATCAACACCAACAATGATAATGGTGAGAGAATGACTGAGTTTGCATTATCAAATAATTTGAGAATTGCTAGTACTTTCTTTTCGCATCGATCGATTCATAAGCAGACATGTTTTTAAACCGAATGGAAACTCTTGAAGTCAAATTGATCAAGTACTAGCAATAGCACGTTTCTTTTCGAGCAATTTGGATGTGCGTTCCTTTAGATGTGCAAATATTGGAAGTAACCACTTCCTTGTATGTTCTAAGATAAGGTTCCACTTTTAACGATCATTTCAACGATCTTTTACTCATTAGACTATTTAAAAGTTTGTCTTTTAAAGTCCAATCATTTTCAGTGAAGTGTAAGGAACAAACTATCTTATAATAAATACGAACATTTTCTTTTTCCACATGATTACTACAAATTGATTTATTTTTCTGGAAATTAAAAAACCTTATGTTTTGAGTATGAATTTTCACATTTGTTGAAAACTTTTGGTTTTAACGTAGTTCGGCATTTAAATTTGTATATGTTTTAATAGTAAAACAAATACTAAAGTTCATTAATTAATGAATGAATTAATTTCAAGCATTTCATTAACTAATAAATTAACTTATAAATCATACTAAATATATTTTTAATTTAAAAACAATAGCTTTTCTCATTGATAATAACAACAAACGTATTATATAAAACTCTGAATGACGTCAATCAAAATCAAAATGGCATCGCTGTCACTCTAGTGAGAATACCTTATTTTCATTTTACCATGCATATTTACATAAACGATCGTATTTCTCCGTGCGCATGCGCGGCATTTTATTATCTTTACATTCAAACATTTTTGTAATAGAAATATCGATTAGGGAGAAGGGTTTGGAAACCTTAAGTAAGCAGTTGGTTCATGACACCTTCCCCCTAAGTTAAAGATAAATCTCGATAAGATTGATCTTAAAACAAGAAAAGATTTTTGTGTTAAAGTTTTTTTTTTTTTGAGATTATGAACGAGTTAACGATTTGCCAGTTTTAATGTGTAGGTATTAACTTTAAAATATTACTTATTCACTTATTTTGAATATAATTAGAATTTTCGTTAAGCATTAAGTATACAATATTAAGTGTATAATTATCATTAATTTTCCATATATATGGAAAGATTCTTGAATACAAATATTAAGATTATTATATAATATAGAGCATTGAATTGAAATGATTAACCCTTAGGGGTTTTTTTTTTTTTTTTATTTAATTAGAGTTTAAATTAGAAATAAAAATATATTCATAAGGTAAAACAAGAAAGCTTAATCCATTTCTATATATTTATATATACATACATTTTAAACAACTGTTTGAATTTGGTTATTTACATTTTTGTTTTTATTCATTACATTAAAAGTTTATTTATATTTTTTTTTTTTTTTATAGACAAATGAACATGAAATACGTTAATGTTAACATTTATTTGGATACAGAAAGGTTTTATTCGACTATTTTACTGTCGTTTTCTTCATTAAATCTTTTTAATCGATTGTTATGTATAATTTTAATTTGCCTACCGATTTGTATTGATGTGTTTTCATTTGATCTTATTTCTTTTACAGTGTAAGGTCCTAGCCAAAGTGAATCTAATTTTCCTTTCTTTTTTTCATTTTTTAATAGAACTTTATCGCCTAATTTAAAACTTTTTGGTTTGGTATTTACGTCGTAATATTTTTTAGAATTGTGTTTAGAAGTTAATAAATTTTCACGAGCCAATTCGTATGAGCTTTGCAATCGACTCTTAAGATTTTGAATGTAATCATCGTAATTGTAATTTAGGGTTGGATTCTGAAAAAATGTACTAGGAATTCTGGGTTTTATTCCATATAATAATTCATATGGCATGAAATCAGATGAACTATGGAGTTGTGTTATAGACAAAAGTGGCATAAGGTAACCAAGTATCCCAGTTTGTTGGATCGCGTTCGACATAATTTCGAAGAAATTCTCCTAGAGTTCTGTGCGACCTCTCTAATGCGCCATTAGTTTCCGCGTGAAAAGCTGCTGCATTTAGTTTTTTGATTTTGAAAAGTTTACAAACTTCTTTAAATAACGTTGACATAAAATTTGAACCTTGATCTGTGAGAATAATAACAGGTGTACCATATTTACAGATAAAACTATTTACAAAGGCATGAGCAATTGTTTCCGTCTCCTGATTAGGAAGAGGGATTGCTAATGAGAATTTCGTTAGGTCATCCTGTATAGTTAAAATGTAACGGTTGTTTTGATATGTAGGAGGATTTATGGGACCGACAATGTCCAAGAATATTTTTTCGAAAGGAAAAGCCGAAGTGGTTGTTATACACATAGGTATTTTTGGATTCGGTAGATATTTATTTTTTTGACAATCCGGAAAATTTCGAATAAATGTTTTAATTCTAGAAAACATTTTAGGGAAATGAAAATATGGTTTTAAACGCTTAAATGTTCTATATATACCTTGGTGTCCACCTACTAAACTATTGTGGAATTCTGATATAGTAGTTTTTATATCGTTTTCATTTGTAAGGGTTGTAATTTGAGAAGAATTTACGGTTAAAGATTGATCGTTTAAGTTGTTATTATTATAAGATTTTTTTTTTTTTTTTTTTTAATAAAATGTGATGTGTAGTAGGCATTACAATATGTGTCACAACAACACATAAAAACCTTTTAAGACCAAGGTCCCACAACAACATGCGTTCTAAGGATGTTAATGGACGCAAATCTGTTTTTTTTTTGTTTTTATAATATTTTTTGTTAAATAATGGACAACTTAACTATAAATCCTATCACATATAAAATATGACATAGGCCAATATTTCGTGATAGGATAGGGAAAATAAAAATAAAATAAGAGATAAAAAGCAAATTTGTTTTAAAAATTTGCAGGAACAAAACTAAAATTGGTTTGCCAATAGTCCAGCTAATGGCATAATCCTTGATTATGGGACGCAGTATATTTTTCAATGATTAAAGCTCAGATATATAGTTATATGAAAGCTCGTTTCTTCGAGCAAGCTACAGCGTTCCAGCATCAAGGAATATTCATTAGCTAAGATTGAGAGTGCTACCGTTGACTGAATACAGTTCATCCGCCAGCACCCCTAAGATATCTCCTTGGCTAGTGATATCTCACTGCTATTGCCAGTGGTATGTGATATCTCACGTTAACTCATGTGCCAATAACAGGGACTGGAGTGCGCGGGGTTGTCACACCCGTGGATCAAAAAATAGAAAAAAATTAACAAATTAATAAAAACTGATCCCTCCATGCGTAGATTGAGGCAAAAAATTAGGCAAATCATTGATTTGAAGATCTTCGTCTTGATTTTGTATATTTTGAGAGCTATTTTCAAGATCTGGTTGAATAGGACAATCAACACTAGAATAGTTTGGATTATGTAATGAGAGTTTATTGGTTTCAATATTACTCGTTAAAGATTGTGCAAGATTTTGATTTTTAGAAGAACGTGGTAAAGAATTTGAACAATTAATAATTTCGTTATTATCAAGATTTGGATTTTTAAGAGAATGAAGTAAAGAATTAGAACAATTATTACTGTCATTATTGTTAAGATTTGTATTTTTAGAAGATTGAAGTAAAGAATTAGAACAGTTATTACTGTCATTATTGTTAAGATTTTGACTAAATTTGGTTTTTGACCTGGTAAGAGCATTAACATTTTTGTAATTATCTGAAGAAGAAGGTTCTATATTTATGCGACTTTAAGCGTCAGCATTTGTATTTTGTTTTCCTGATTTATGAATGATTGTAAAATCATATTCGTCCAATTTTATTCTCCAACGAATTAAACGGGAAGAGGGATTTTTAATATTAAATAGCCAAATTAAGGGTTTGTGATCGGTTATGACCAAAAATTTTCTTCCATAAACGTATGGGCGAAAATAATTTATAAACCAAACAATAGCAAGTAGCTCCTTTTCTATAACAGCGTAATTTTGTTCGGCTTTAAAGTTCTGCTTGAATAAGCAATGGGTAAATCATGAGAATCTATTTTTTGTGATAGTACAGATCCAATGGCAGTATTACTAGCATCGCAGGTAATAATAAATTCTTTTTCGAAGTTAGGAAATTGTAAAATTGGAGGATGGATCAAAGATTCTTTTAACTTATGAAAAGATTCATCGCAAAACGAGTCCCAAACAAAAGGTACATCCTTTTTCAAAAGGTTAGTGAGGGGTTTTGCAATTCCACTAAAGTTGGAAATAAACTTTCTATAATAACCCGTAAAACCCAAAAATGATTTTATCTCCTTGGGAGTTTTAGGAATCGGATATTTGATTACAGCGTCAAGTTTTTTACTATCAGGTTTAATTCCCTCCGAGGTAATGATATGACCTAGGTAAGTTATTTCTTTCCTTAGGAATTGACACTTGCTAGGGTTAAGTTTTAAATTGTGATTTCTGAGGCAAGAAAAAATTTCAATAAGTTTTTTATTGTGGTAGATTAAGTTTGTTCCATACAGGACAACGTCATCGAGGTATATTAAGCGTTTGAGTCCTGAAAGACCACTAAATACATGATTCATCAGGCGTTGAAATGTAGAGAGAGCATTTGTTAAACCAAAGGGCATACGTTTATATTGATAATGTCCTTCATTGGTACTAAAAGCAGTTTTTTCTTTGTCACCCTTGTCCATTTGAACTTGATGATAACCACTAGTTAGGTCCAAGGTTGTAAAATAAGTTGCTTTTCCTAGTTGTTCAAGAATGTCCGTGATGTTGGGTAATGGAAATATATCGTCAACAGTAATTTCGTTTAATTTACGGTAATCAACGACAACTCTCCATTTTTTTTCATTGTTTTCAGATTTTTTCGGCACAACGAGCAATGGAAAATTCCAAGGACTGCTGCTGTTTTCGATTATGTCGTCATCCAATAATTGCTTTACTTGTTTGTTTATTTCGGTTTTTGTTGATTCCGGTAATCTATATTGTTTGATATGGATAGGATGACTTTCTCCATTAGTACGAATTTTATGAGTTGCACTTTGAGTAAAAGAGAGTTTATCTCCTTCAAGATAAAAAATGTCATTGTATTCGCGACAAATTTCAAGAATAGATTCTTTTTCTTCTGTATTAAGTTCTGACAAATCAATAGACTTTTCGAGAGATTTTAATCTGTCACTGATAATATCAGAGGTAACTTTTTCATTATATGGATAAATGTTATAATTCTCAAGATTTGATGTTTCCAATTTTATGTCTTCTAATTCATAAGCATCTTCGGTTGTATTTACGATAGATATTTTAGCTGTATTATTGGTAGATTTGTTTATAGAATTTCCGATAAAAATACCGGGCGAAATTTCTTGTGAGAAGCAAAAAAATTCTTGTCCGTTTGGAATATCAACGTTTATTTGAAAAATTTGTTCCGTACGAGGAGCAATTATCTTCTTTTCTGATGGTTCTGCATGAAGATTTAAAACTATTAAAGAATTTTTATTTGGAATTTCTAAAGTGTCTTCAGCAAAATCAAGTTTACACTTGTTAGCTGATAAAAAGTCTTTGCCAATAAATCCGGCACCTGGAACTGGAAAATTATCGGGTATGATTTGAAATGGATGAAAAATAACAAGGGAATTACCGTTGTTACAAGGTAAAAATATTTGAGCATGAACCAATCCTAAAGTTGGAGTTGTTTCTCCAGAAATTGAAATACCTTTTAAATTGCAATATATATTTGGGTATCGCACTGTACATTCTTTAACATATTTACTCTTGATCAAACATATTTCAGATCCATTATCAACAAAAAATGGAAGATTTGTTGTATTAGCTATGTCAAGGTCGAAGTCGACAAATTTTTTATTTAAACTATCTGCATAAGATATGGAATATATTTGGGGATCTGGTAAATATGAGTTTAAGGCAAAAGAATTTATATTTTCGGAACTTTTATTTTGAGACATATCTGTAGACGAATTTAAGTTTTGGCACTCTGTGTTGAAGATTGGATTCGAGACTGAGTGCTCATTGGTTTCGTTTCGAATCCCTGTCTGTTTTCCGAATTCATAGAATTTTTCTTAGAATCATTAAATTTCTTCTTATAACAATCGTTTATATGATGCCCTATTTTTTTGCAATAAGCGCAGATCATATTTCGATGTGCAGAATTATTATCCGAAAAAATGGTATGAATTGACTTATCATGCTTAAAGAACTGATTTTTAAAATTTTGATTCGAATTTCTAAAACAAGATTCTGTTGAATGATTTGATTTTTTACAATTTTGACAAAACATTGTAGTTTTATTATAATTATTATTCGGACGGTTAAAGTTTTGAAAAGGTTTAGAAGAATTAGGTTTCGGATCACTCCGTTTAACTAATTGTTCTTCCTCAATGGCTTGGTTTACTGCGTCTTTCAGGTTTTTGAAACGGCAAGCTTATACTATTAATTTAATTTGATCTTGTAAACCTTCAGTAAAAGATTTTAAAGCCATTTTAGCATTAAGATTTCTGATTGCAACTGAGGCAAGTGCACCCTCACTTTCTATACTTGCATCGTTTAATTGGGATAAAATATTTTCAATTTTATTACTAAATTCAATAACGGATTCATTACGATTTTGTTTTATATTAATAAGGCTCAATTGGAGACTTTCAACAGATGTACGCTCTTTAAAATTTAAATTAAGTTGTTTTTTTAGTTCAGGCCAAGTTTCGTATTCATTGTATTTTACAAGTTGATACGCTTTACCTGTAAGTAAAGTTTGGTTTTGATTAGTGCAATAAAACGATCTTGATCATCTTTACTAAAATCTAAGCTATAAACAACTTCCACACATGTAATAAACCTGTGTAACCCTGAAACCGACCCATCATATTCAGGTACGATTTTTAAAACATGGTCCACATTCAAGATTTTTTTTTTATTGTCATTTTCATCTTCCAACTCTAAACCACTTTGATTACCGTTTTTTTTACCACGAGGCATTTTAATTAGCCATCATAAAATTACCGTACGTGGGAAAAATATAATTCAAAACACAAATCCAAAACTCACATTTATAAAATAAAATGTTTTCAGTTTTATTTTACCAACTATGAAATAAAATTGTTTTTAACCTTTGCTTTTTTTTTTATTTTTTAATAAAATTCAACACGAAATCTCATATAAAGAAATAAATTTTTATGACGTCACTCCGCTTTTAGTCAGAAAGAAAAATTTCACTTCACATATACACACAAAGAATAAAATCAAAATTCACAATGAAAAATACACAAGAATTTTATTTAATTGAATAAGATTTCAGAGATTTTAATAATAAGATTTAATAAGATTTTATTTAATAAAACTTTCTTAAAAAGAACAACTAATGCTAAAATAAATGCTAAAAGAAGTTATCTTCAGGAACAAAAATTCATGTTGAAAAAAAATTTACAAAATACCTGTGTCGCTTCACTGTAGAATAAACGGTTTCACTCTTTGTTCAGGCTTGATGTAAAAATACAATTTATTCCAAAACAACTTTACACATTGATCCTTCATATAAAAACTTTCCAAGTAAAAATGGAGTCCTGTATACACGGCAAACCAATTATTTTTCTCCTTTCGTTAAGATCACCAAATGCTTCAATTTTCACTGCGCATTCACAAAAATGTTTTATTTAAAAATTCTATAATTTAGATTTCCAGTTTTATTTTTTCAAAAAAAAATATTTATTTCACAAAAATGGCGTCGCGTTGCTTCTAACACGACAAATTTTTTTTTTTGATTTTTGAGACGACCAAATATGGCCGTGTGTCTGCTTGAGGCGTTTCGAGAAATATTTTGTTTTTGCAGACTCACAAAATACTTCCAAACATCCAAAACCGTTGTCACCACTGTTGCGTGCCTCGCAATCCTTTAATTGCACACACTTTTTCTTAATCGCAGCCAAGATAAAAATTAAATTTAAAAGAAAAACATGAAAAACTTTATTTAATAAAAAAATTTTAAATTCGAGGTACATCTATTTTTTCTTAAGGTTTAGCTACGACTGCTCTTCGTTAGCTCGTTCATTTATTTTTTCTTTTATACATATTTACATAAACGATCGTATTTCTCCGTGCGCATGCGCGGCATTTATCTTATTATTATCTTTACATTCAAACATTTTTGTAATAGAAATATCGATTAGGGAGAAGGGTTTGGAAACCTTAAGTAAGGAGTTGGTTCATGACACACAACTAAAAACTTTTCGTATTTTAGCTCCGCTTACTTCATAGGTTGCAACATTTAAATGATTAATTAAACTTCAATAATGGATAATGTTGTGGGTTTGTATTTTTAACAAAAACAAAAGAACAATTGTGTTACAACACATTATTTCTTTCACTATTCTAAGTGCATTATTATTAATAAATCTAATCAAACACATCAATATACTATATCGAATAACGTATCTAAATAACAAACATATGTCTCTTGGAATGCTTATTTTATTTTATACCCAACCAATTTAAAACAAAAAATGTCCACTCTTCATAATAGGTCGACGACTTCACACCCAAAACGTTACTATTATTCCTATTTCATTAACGATTTATATCTTTAGGTGGACACATAGGTTGAGTTTCTTTCGTTTCAGGAAATAATATAATTTGAAGAAATCTATTTTAACCGAACAAGAGTGATTGTCAAGGTTTTATTATTAAATTAAAGTTTAAAGTGTAGCTGATATAGCAACAGTTCTTCAATCACAATTATATTATTTCATCAATATTCACATAAGCACTAAGATTCACTTTAAATCACTAATTAAATGGTATAAACTTGTTTTTAATTACTACACACACTAGAATGTCATACCGTGACCATTTTATAATATTTTCAATTTTAGTTTACTTTGAGTGAAAATTTCTCAAGTGGATCGGAAAAAACATGATGTGCGAATTTTTTAGCGAAAATTGGTAAGTCGGTTAATTTAATATATCTAAAATTAATACAAAGTTTTAAATTTCAAAAAAAAATTTTATTCATAAGTTATACGCCTTCAAAATTTTTGATGGCTTCGTGTTTATATTTCGATATCTCCTGATGGAACAAATAAAATTTAGTTTTAGTACAGTGAAAATTCTAAGATTGGTTTATATTTTATAGAAAAAATTATATAATTAAAAAAATTAAATTTTGGGTCATAAAAATCGCCATTAGCAATAAACAAATAGGAAATTCAAGGACTTCTCAACGCTGCAGATGATTTTAAATTATTGTGTATTCAACAAAATATAATCAAGATGATAATTATGAAAACAAAAAAAAATATTCTTTAATGGTTATGTTATGATAATAGTTTTTAGGTGTGCAAGTGCCCCATTTTTACAAAGAAAATATGATATTTACATTCTCCAAATATTTATTTTTTTTTTAATAAATTTTTACAATTTTTTTTTCTTAAGATGAAAATATTTGAGGCCGCTTTTGTAGTTGCAGCCGTAAGTAAATTCATTCGTTCAGTGTTTTTTTTTTAAATTCCAATCATATTTCTTAGACATAAATGAAGAAAAGAACTAGTCACTTTTAAGGAATATGATTGGTTTAACAAATAAACTGAACGAATGAATGCACTAACTGCCGTCGTTAGTGCGTTCTGAAAAACTGAAAAAACGGTTTGATTTGTTTTATATATTTAATGACATTTATTAACTTTTTACTAGCAAATACTTTTTTCCTTTTATTATCTCCTGGCCGAATCATCGAATATTACCATTTTCTAATTTTATGAAAACTATTAAAATAATAATTAGGTAAGCTTTGTTATTTCACTTAATTTGAAAAATTTTGAAAATATGTTAACCATGGCAACAAACAAACTTCAACAAAAAACAAATATTGCTTTGGTTTTTTAAATTATTTTGTTCTATCAATTTCTTTCATCATCGGTTGAGGATTAATTCAGTAAATTATTTGTGATATAACATCACCCCGATGGAAAATCTCCCATCAAGAATAATATAAGAACTGAATCTAAAAAATTATGGTGCAAATTATGAAACTTTTTGCAATCCATACAATTTTAGAGCGATCTAGTTTCGAACCAATGAGAAAATTTTAAACTTTAAAAAAGTTTATCATTCTCATCAGGGCTAGCCGACTAGACAAACTCTACCAAAAAATGTCAACGCTAATGTATATAAACCAAAAATTAGGTTACAACTCTAGCGAAGTGTAAAAACAAAAAATTTACATAAACATACATTTAATAAATTCAGGTTTAGTCAATTAATTTCTCTGGTGATCACTGTTTTGTTATACTCTAGACATTCTAGTATTGAATAACAAACTTGTATCGGTGAGAGGAAGATGACTAGTCTTCACTTGTGTCTATTGACACATGATCAACAATTAATTCAGTAAATTATTTGTGATATAACATCACCCCGATGGAAAATCTCCCATCAAGAATAATATAAGAACTGAATCTAAAAAATTATGGTGCAAATTATGAAACTTTTTGCAATCCATACAATTTTAGAGCGATCTAGTTTCGAACCAATGAGAAAATTTTAAACTTTAAAAAAGTTTATCATTCTCATCAGGGCTAGCCGACTAGACAAACTCTACCAAAAAATGTCAACGCTAATGTATATAAACCAAAAATTAGGTTACAACTCTAGCGAAGTGTAAAAACAAAAATTTTTCATAAACATACATTTAATAAATTCAGGTTTAGTCAATTAATTTCTCTGGTGATCACTGTTTTGTTATACTCTAGACATTCTAGTATTGAATAACAAACTTGTATCGGTGAGAGGAAGATGACTAGTCTTCACTTGTGTCTATTGACACATGATCAACAATTAATTCAGTAAATTATTTGTGATATAACATCACCCCGATGGAAAATCTCCCATCAAGAATAATATAAGAACTGAATCTAAAAAATTATGGTGCAAATTATGAAACTTTTTGCAATCCATACAATTTTAGAGCGATCTAGTTTCGAACCAATGAGAAAATTTTAAACTTTAAAAAAGTTTATCATTCTCATCAGGGCTAGCCGACTAGACAAACTCTACCAAAAAATGTCAACGCTAATGTATATAAACCAAAAATTAGGTTACAACTCTAGCGAAGTGTAAAAACAAAAAATTTACATAAACATACATTTAATAAATTCAGGTTTAGTCAATTAATTTCTCTGGTGATCACTGTTTTGTTATACTCTAGACATTCTAGTATTGAATAACAAACTTGTATCGGTGAGAGGAAGATGACTAGTCTTCACTTGTGTCTATTGACACATGATCAACAATTAATTCAGTAAATTATTTGTGATATAACATCACCCCGATGGAAAATCTCCCATCAAGAATAATATAAGAACTGAATCTAAAAAATTATGGTGCAAATTATGAAACTTTTTGCAATCCATACAATTTTAGAGCGATCTAGTTTCGAACCAATGAGAAAATTTTAAACTTTAAAAAAGTTTATCATTCTCATCAGGGCTAGCCGACTAGACAAACTCTACCAAAAAATGTCAACGCTAATGTATATAAACCAAAAATTAGGTTACAACTCTAGCGAAGTGTAAAAACAAAAAATTTACATAAACATACATTTAATAAATTCAGGTTTAGTCAATTAATTTCTCTGGTGATCACTGTTTTGTTATACTCTAGACATTCTAGTATTGAATAACAAACTTGTATCGGTGAGAGGAAGATGACTAGTCTTCACTTGTGTCTATTGACACATGATCAACAATTAATTCAGTAAATTATTTGTGATATAACATCACCCCGATGGAAAATCTCCCATCAAGAATAATATAAGAACTGAATCTAAAAAATTATGGTGCAAATTATGAAACTTTTTGCAATCCATACAATTTTAGAGCGATCTAGTTTCGAACCAATGAGAAAATTTTAAACTTTAAAAAAGTTTATCATTCTCATCAGGGCTAGCCGACTAGACAAACTCTACCAAAAAATGTCAACGCTAATGTATATAAACCAAAAATTAGGTTACAACTCTAGCGAAGTGTAAAAACAAAAAATTTACATAAACATACATTTAATAAATTCAGGTTTAGTCAATTAATTTCTCTGGTGATCACTGTTTTGTTATACTCTAGACATTCTAGTATTGAATAACAAACTTGTATCGGTGAGAGGAAGATGACTAGTCTTCACTTGTGTCTATTGACACATGATCAACAATTAATTCAGTAAATTATTTGTGATATAACATCACCCCGATGGAAAATCTCCCATCAAGAATAATATAAGAACTGAATCTAAAAAATTATGGTGCAAATTATGAAACTTTTTGCAATCCATACAATTTTAGAGCGATCTAGTTTCGAACCAATGAGAAAATTTTAAACTTTAAAAAAGTTTATCATTCTCATCAGGGCTAGCCGACTAGACAAACTCTACCAAAAAATGTCAACGCTAATGTATATAAACCAAAAATTAGGTTACAACTCTAGCGAAGTGTAAAAACAAAAAATTTACATAAACATACATTTAATAAATTCAGGTTTAGTCAATTAATTTCTCTGGTGATCACTGTTTTGTTATACTCTAGACATTCTAGTATTGAATAACAAACTTGTATCGGTGAGAGGAAGATGACTAGTCTTCACTTGTGTCTATTGACACATGATCAACAATTAATTCAGTAAATTATTTGTGATATAACATCACCCCGATGGAAAATCTCCCATCAAGAATAATATAAGAACTGAATCTAAAAAATTATGGTGCAAATTATGAAACTTTTTGCAATCCATACAATTTTAGAGCGATCTAGTTTCGAACCAATGAGAAAATTTTAAACTTTAAAAAAGTTTATCATTCTCATCAGGGCTAGCCGACTAGACAAACTCTACCAAAAAATGTCAACGCTAATGTATATAAACCAAAAATTAGGTTACAACTCTAGCGAAGTGTAAAAACAAAAAATTTACATAAACATACATTTAATAAATTCAGGTTTAGTCAATTAATTTCTCTGGTGATCACTGTTTTGTTATACTCTAGATGGGAGATTTTCCATCGGGGTGATGTTATATCACAAATAATTTACTGAATTAATTGTTGATCATGTGTCAATAGACACAAGTGAAGACTAGTCATCTTCCTCTCACCGATACAAGTTTGTTATTCAATACTAGAATGTCTAGAGTATAACAAAACAGTGATCACCAGAGAAATTAATTGACTAAACCTGAATTTATTAAATGTATGTTTATGTAAATTTTTTGTTTTTACACTTCGCTAGAGTTGTAACCTAATTTTTGGTTTATATACATTAGCGTTGACATTTTTTGGTAGAGTTTGTCTAGTCGGCTAGCCCTGATGAGAATGATAAACTTTTTTAAAGTTTAAAATTTTCTCATTGGTTCGAAACTAGATCGCTCTAAAATTGTATGGATTGCAAAAAGTTTCATAATTTGCACCATAATTTTTTAGATTCAGTTCTTATATTATTCTTGATGGGAGATTTTCCATCGGGGTGATGTTATATCACAAATAATTTACTGAATTAATTGTTGATCATGTGTCAATAGACACAAGTGAAGACTAGTCATCTTCCTCTCACCGATACAAGTTTGTTATTCAATACTAGAATGTCTAGAGTATAACAAAACAGTGATCACCAGAGAAATTAATTGACTAAACCTGAATTTATTAAATGTATGTTTATGTAAATTTTTTGTTTTTACACTTCGCTAGAGTTGTAACCTAATTTTTGGTTTATATACATTAGCGTTGACATTTTTTGGTAGAGTTTGTCTAGTCGGCTAGCCCTGATGAGAATGATAAACTTTTTTAAAGTTTAAAATTTTCTCATTGGTTCGAAACTAGATCGCTCTAAAATTGTATGGATTGCAAAAAGTTTCATAATTTGCACCATAATTTTTTAGATTCAGTTCTTATATTATTCTTGATGGGAGATTTTCCATCGGGGTGATGTTATATCACAAATAATTTACTGAATTAATTGTTGATCATGTGTCAATAGACACAAGTGAAGACTAGTCATCTTCCTCTCACCGATACAAGTTTGTTATTCAATACTAGAATGTCTAGAGTATAACAAAACAGTGATCACCAGAGAAATTAATTGACTAAACCTGAATTTATTAAATGTATGTTTATGTAAATTTTTTGTTTTTACACTTCGCTAGAGTTGTAACCTAATTTTTGGTTTATATACATTAGCGTTGACATTTTTTGGTAGAGTTTGTCTAGTCGGCTAGCCCTGATGAGAATGATAAACTTTTTTAAAGTTTAAAATTTTCTCATTGGTTCGAAACTAGATCGCTCTAAAATTGTATGGATTGCAAAAAGTTTCATAATTTGCACCATAATTTTTTAGATTCAGTTCTTATATTATTCTTGATGGGAGATTTTCCATCGGGGTGATGTTATATCACAAATAATTTACTGAATTAATTGTTGATCATGTGTCAATAGACACAAGTGAAGACTAGTCATCTTCCTCTCACCGATACAAGTTTGTTATTCAATACTAGAATGTCTAGAGTATAACAAAACAGTGATCACCAGAGAAATTAATTGACTAAACCTGAATTTATTAAATGTATGTTTATGTAAATTTTTTGTTTTTACACTTCGCTAGAGTTGTAACCTAATTTTTGGTTTATATACATTAGCGTTGACATTTTTTGGTAGAGTTTGTCTAGTCGGCTAGCCCTGATGAGAATGATAAACTTTTTTAAAGTTTAAAATTTTCTCATTGGTTCGAAACTAGATCGCTCTAAAATTGTATGGATTGCAAAAAGTTTCATAATTTGCACCATAATTTTTTAGATTCAGTTCTTATATCGGTTGAGGAGTTTCATCTTTATACGCGTTATGAAAACCCATACGAATTTTATTTATCTTTTCATAAAATTATCTTTTCCGTAAAAACTCAGATGAGAAAAAATATTGAATTTGATTATTTGAAGATCATAAAAATGAGAAGCTCATGATCGTTGAATGAATTTTTCAATGATAGGATCTATTGAATGTCGTCAATTGAGGTTTTGATGTGAACACTGAACAAATGAATAAGGACATAAATGATCAGAAGAACGTTTTTGTTTATGGTCTTTAAAGCAATTAAAACTAAATGGGACTTGTTTTATTAATAAACATAGAATAATTGATATGTAATAGAATATAATATTTAGAAAAGAAGTAGGTATTCAATAGATGTAGACCGTGTTGCAAAATATTAATTGATAGTGTTTTGACGCAGATAAAATCTTATTTCTATTAAATTCAATTAAATTAAATTTGATGTTAATAATAAATTTGAACTCATTTGATGTCAATCAATCTGATGAGTTTTCGTATATGAAAGAAATGAAACATTCAACTTGTAAAAAAACATATATTAAAGTTACTAAAGTTATCCACTTTCAAATCTATCTGATGCATTTTGGCAAAGTAATAATTGAGGATGAAGGGTGCTTTATCAGCTATTCGGCAAGTGTAAAACGTAACAGTAGGTATTTTAAATTTTAATATCGATATAAAGTTATTTTATTTCAAATTTCGGTTTTTGTAAAAAAGAGCATCCCAAAACTTTGTAATCATATTTATACAAACTGTTGGGTTTTGTTCGGCGCTATAATGGACCGTAGAGTCTGCGGGCCAGGACAAGTTCTGTCTCGTGCAACTAGGGCATACAATGTCTATCATCGTGTACCCGGGTATTTTTGGGTTTTTTCACATACCCGACTACCCGGGTGTCTCAATCAACTACCCGGGTAATTTAATCGACCGTAAAATTTTGATTTTCAACAAGCAATCAAAAGATTCCTAATTTGAATTAATATTTATTGGGAAGTAGAACCGAGGACTTTTTAAGACTGAATGGACCTAGGTCTTAAGAGGAGTCAATGCTGGTAAAAGCTTTCAAATAACATTAGAAAGATTTCATTAGTTTCTGGAGTACATTTAATAAACGGTTGGCCCTGTCCACCATACAACAGGTGGTTTTTTCCACAATATTTTTTGTTTGTTTGGAGCATAAAACATTCGTTCGGGAATGAATTTTGACGACACTTTGGGAAAAGATGCAAATATGTATGGCAAGAAACTGATTAGTTTTCGAGCGATAGTGAACAAAGTGATGGGGGGTCCCCCAAACACCTGTTTTTTTTAAAGCTTAATAACATCTGTCTGTGATATTCGAATTGGATGAAACTTGGTACATAAACATTTTGTACGGTTCACAACAGTTCTGCATCCCAACTTCCGGTTTTTCATTTCCGGTAAAAAATTTTAGTGCTCCCAACAAACATTAAAAAATTGTGACACAATAAGCAGGTGTTCGGGAGGCCCCCCCACGACTTATCTCAATATTGTCCAACAACTAATCAGTTCTTTGTCATATAAGTCTCCATATTTTTTCAAAGTGTCACTTAAATTGATTAATGAATGAAGTCTGTATGCTCCCAACAAACTTTAAAAACCAAGTGCGAAAAGTCAGCAGTTGTATGGCAGACCCCCGCCACTTTGATCAATGTGTCCCAAAAGATGATAATTATTTTTCACTAATTGCAACTTTTTCCATAAGTTTCATCATAATCACTTCATTATTGTAGACTGCAGTGTGCTTAAAGGCACTGAAAAAACTTAAAAAAATTACAAACCAATTTTTTTTTACCGAAAATGAAAAACCGGAAGTTGGGATGCAGAACTGTTGTGAACCGTACCAAATGTTTATGTACCAAGTTTCATCCAATTCGATTATCAGGTACATTTGTGATTAAGCTTTAAAAGAAAAAGGTGTTTGGGGGACCCCCCACCACTTTGTTCACTATCGCTCAAAAACTAATCAGTTTCTTGCCATACATATTTGCATCTTTTCCCAAAGTGTCGTCAAAATTCATTCCCAAACGAATGAACGAACAAACATAAAAAGCATTGTGGAAAAACCCACCGGTTGTATGGTGGACCCCCAACCCTTTATCAAATGTACTCCAAAAGCTAATAAAATCTTTCTAATGTTATTTGAAAGCTTTTACCAACGTTTCATGAAAATCGATCAGTAATTGTAGGCTACAGTAGGGATAAATACCTAGAAAAAAAACTTTTTAACCGCAAGTGTCAAACCGGAGGTTGGTACGCAGAAATATTGGAAACAGTACTAAAACTATATATACCAAGTTTCCATAAGGTCATAAGTCGGGATTAGAAGTTATTGAAGATTTAAACTTAGAGGTGTTCGGGAGACCCCCGCCATTTTGTCCAAATTTAAAATGAATTCAGATCTTCCATTTTCAAGGGAACCTGGATCATTTGCCAAAGTTTCATCAAGATCCTATGCAGAAAGGTCTTGACTATATAGCATTTTTATACTGATGTATACGAGTAGCTGACTTATAATCCCCCATCCGCCAATCAGCTGATCACTTTTTTTCAATTGTTATGGTGTAATCATTCATCATACAAATTTTGAAGCGGCATCAAATTACTTTTGGAATTCGTTTTTTTACCAGTTTAAAACTCCCCCACAACCACCCCCCCACAAGTCTGACGGCTGACTCTTCTTTTCTACATCACAAATAATTAATCTATCTATAAAAATTAGATTTAATCGGCATCAAAACACTAACAAAAATGCAACGCTGCCTCCCGGTCTATATGATGCGTATTTGTTTGAAAAAATATTTAACTTTTGTTAATTTTATTTAATCGATTAATCAATTAATCGGTGTCAAAATTTTCATATTAATCGTTAATCGATATTTTGTCCCAGTCGATTAATCGACCATGCCCTATTTGCTACTGATTTAACCCGTAAATTTAATAGCTGACATATTTCCTTATGAAATGAACTGATATGCCGTTTAAGATTTCCCGGAATAATACCCTTAAATTTTTGATTGCAAATTTCAATTTTGCAACGCACACATTTTCCTTCTTTATTTGCTCCATCGTTTACCTCAAAAAATTCTAAAATGTTTTCAGTTTCTACTTTCTGATGCCCGTTTTCTTTTACTATTCATTTTAAATAAACAAAAAGACATTTCAAAAAATTGGCTTTTGTTCAATTAACTAACTCAAATGAGATTTTCTCAATAAAAATATTTCAGTTAAAAACTTATCTTTTCTTTTTTTCATCTAAAAAAATCAATCAAGGAGAGAATGAGAAACATGTTTTCAAGAATGAAATTAAAAGATGAAAACTTATTTGGGTGTATAGTTTTTTCTTTCATGAAAAGATAAAATAGAATTTATTTTTATCCGATCCTTATCTTATCTTTTCAAATGATTGAGAATTTACACACTCTGGTCATAGCAAAAAGAATCCCCAAATGAAGAAAACAACTTATCCTGTAAAGTTTTTTCATCTGATGAAAAAAGAATAATTGTAAAATTTTACTAAGAAGAGAAAATAAATACTAGGAGAAGGTAAATATCATATTTTCTTTGTAAAAATGGGGCGCTTGCTCACCTAAAAACTATTATCATAACATAACCATTAAAGAATATTTTTTTTTGTTTTCATAATTATCATCTTGATTATATTTTGTTGAATACACAATAATTTAAAATCATCTGCAGCGTTGAGAAGTCCTTGAATTTCCTATTTGTTTATTGCTAATGGCGATTTTTATGACCCAAAATTTAATTTTTTTAATTATATAATTTTTTCTATAAAATATAAACCAATCTTAGAATTTTCACTGTACTAAAACTAAATTTCATTTGTTCCATCAGGAGATATCGAAATATAAACACGAAGCCATCAAAAACTTTGAAGGCGTATAACTTATGAATAAAATTTTTTTTTGAAATTTAAAACTTTGTATTAATTTTAGATATATTAAATTAACCGACTTACCAATTTTCGCTAAAAAATTCGCACATCATGTTTTTTCCGATCCACTTGAGAAATTTTCACTCTTTAATAAACGGTATGATCGTTGATTTTAAATAATATGAATAACTAAGATGCCGAAGGTGCTTATAGAAGGTGCTTTTGATAATACCACCTTCGAATCAATCAGGACTGCGGCATCGCTACATGGAATTAGTAGCACGATCTCAAATTGGATCGTGTCTTTGTTGAGCTGCCGCATTGCCTTTGTTGAAATGGGTAATACTACTGTTTCAGTTTCATTCAAACGAGGTTGTCCACAGGGTGGTGTTCTCTCACCTCTTTTGTGGACTTTGGTAGTTGATAGTCTTCTTAAAAGACTGAATTCGGACCCTATTCTCAGGGTTACGCTGATGACATTGCCATACTGGCAATTGGGAAAGACCTTCGCACTCTGGTGGATCTGATGCAAAATTCACTGAAAGTGGTTGAAGAGTGGTGTGGAGAGCAAGGACTTTTAGTCCATCCTTCCAAATCACAAGTAGTTCTATTTACCAACAAGAGAAAGGTGCCTGCAATACCAAGTCTGTATCTTTTCAGTATGCAGTTGAGCTACTCAGATGAGGTTGAGTTTCTAGGCATTATTCTCGACAAAAGGTTAAACTGGAATACTCATCTAACAAAAAAAATTGACAAGGCTGTCATTTCTTTTTGGCAATGCCGTCGATCCTTCGGTCGTTATTGGGGCCTTAGTCCCAAAATGATCCTATGGATATACACAGCAATAATCAGACCAACACTTGTTTTTGCATGTGTTGTCTGGTGGCCAAAGACGGAGAAACAATACGTTCGTGCTAGATTAAATAAAATACAGAGAATGGCGTGTGTAGGTATTCGTGGCTCAATGCGTACCACACCAACACTGTCGTTGGAAACCATGTTGGGTCTGGCTCCTTTACATCTAGATGTAGAGTACATGGCTAAAAGAGCTGTCTACAGACTGCATTCTTATTAAGTACTGTACATAACTGTACGGCCTTGTTTTTACAGAATATTTGTTATCTCTTCTCTTGACTTGATCACCAGACCGCTCATGCTCCGACTAAAGCTTCAGGGTAACTGGGGGGTTTTTTGGTGAGTCAAGGAGATCTTGTGGGAGCGGTTTATAAAAAAAAACTTGAAGAAAGGGGACGAAATTAAAAAAATCTACTTACTCACCATGCCATGATACTTCACCGCTCTCCCTCTCTCTTTAAAGTCTTTTTACCACATGGTTAAAAGAATAATTACAGCAATATATAATTTTAATTTCATTTAAATTCAGTTTTATTATTTTTTTCTAATGTTTAGTAATAAGAATGTAATAATAATAATAATTACCGCAATATATAATTTTAATTTATTTTATATTCAGTTTAATTTTTTTTTGGTACTAATATTTTGATTTTAGTAATAATAAAGTAATAATACTTAACTTAATATTCATATATAAAAATATACTATTCTTACCTACTTATGGTTACCCGTCACCTACACTATGATATAGGACAGTACAAACATTTAATTTTTTTTTCAGTTATATTTTTTTTCAAAGGCCAACATTTAAATATTCTTTTTTTTTCAGTTTTATTTTTCAATGCACAATTTTTTTTCAGTTATATTTTTTTATCACCATACAATCTGTAAATAATATTTTTTTCTTCAATTTCACTTTTCACGTACAAACATTTAAATAATTTTTTTCAGTTTTATTTTCAATGTACAAACATTTTTTTCCTCTTATTTATTATTTTTGTTATAATTTAAAAATAATAGTTGAAAACTATTCAATCAACATCAAGATGAATGACTAACTGCTTTTCCTCATATATCAGTTATCTATATTTCATCAGAACCGGATTTAATTCGTGTTTTAGATCCTAACTCAATTATACAACATAAATTATGACACTTGCATAAAAATTGAAATAATAGATTCTCTAAATTGCAAAATCAAAACCAAATTGAAATTCTTTCTCATATTTAATGTTATCTAATCTATTCTAATTTACTATCATTATAAAAAAGGGAGTCAAGGATTTTACATAAAACTTAATTTGAATTGGTAGTATTTAACTTAGCAAAATAATAAATTTTTACTTAATTTTAGTTTTTATCAAAATTTACTCACTAACAATTTTACAAATTACTTGCATTACTTGCCAATACCAAAATCAAAAACCAATTGCCAAATTTCTTTTTAAATCTTTATTTCCTCAAAAATTTAATCAAGTATTTTTTTTGATTTCCCGTTTTATAAAACATTTTTTTCTTCTCTATCGCGTTTTAATATTAAATATTATCAGGTTGTTCCAAAATTAATAACATCAACAAAAATAAAAATAATGTAATGTAAGAATAAAACCACGGTTTGTAACAGCATGTGGCGGGGACGTGGGTAAACAGAGGGAAAACATGTGGTCATGGTCACATACTTGATAGATTACGGACAGATTGTCCCGAAATAGATATGCATAGTGACGTCATGACCAAGGTATATAACTTTGAGAAGCCCGCTGAACTGGTCATCTCTTCTAGAGGGGAATGTTGAATGGAAATGCAGGAGCTGGCGTGTATCTGGAAGCAGATAATATCATAAGCAGCAAGAAATTTCTGCTTGGACGGTTTTGTACTGTTCTTCAAGCGGAGGTGTATGCTATCAACGAATGCATTCATGTAATAACTCGTCTGCGTTTGCAAGGGAAACAAATATGCATCTGTTCGGATAGCCAAACAGCTATCAAAGCACTGGTAAACCCGGAGACTATTTCCAAACTCTTCTATGAGTGTAGGAAAAATCTTTGTAGGATAGCGCAGCACAACACCATCACTTTGCGGTGGGTTCCAGGTCATAGTGGCATTCCGGGCAACAAAAAAGCGGATGAACTTGCAAGGACTGGAGCGGGCATGAAATACTCAGGTCCAGAACCCGCCTTAGGGTTATTCAAAACGTTTGCCTTGTCATTATTAAAGGTGGATGCTGACCTCAAGATGAAGACCTTGTGGAATGCGTCATCAACAGGCAGACAAAGTAAAATGTTTTTTAGCATTTCAGAAAAAAATGTTAATTTTCTTTTAAATCTGAAGAGGAAAACTCTCAGCACTGTGGTCGGTGTCCTTACTGGACATCTAAATAAACACCTTTTTACCATGGGACTTATGGAAAGTCCTATGTGTGAGTCTTGTCTTGAAGAGAAGGAAGACTCGGAGCACTTTCTGTGTGTATGTCCAGCCTTTTCTAGTGTCACAGCTAGGATTTTTGGCTCTGAAACTGTAGAGGCTGGCATTATCAAACTGTCGCCAATACAGTTGGTTTTGGATTTCATTAAACTTACAGAAAGGTTTGAAAGGACACGGCCCTATGGACCGTAGAGTCTGCGTGCCAGGACAAGTTTGCCTCATGCAACCTGTCCATTCCTTTATAATCTAATCTAATCTAAGATGCCGTACCTTGAACATCTTATAACCTTCTTTTTAATTAAATAAATTAACAAAAATTTAAATTAAGAGACACAAACATGTAATATTTTTTTATTCTGGTTATCCAGTGACAACCCACTACAAGGAGACGTCAAAAAAAACGAAAAAATAAGAGAGCCTCTATAGTTGAGTTCATGTATTTATAGTCTATTCATAACATCGAAAACATAGACTTTTCATCGCTGCAGCTGGTCTCGTGGAGCTTCTTAACAAATAATAACATTAAAGGAAAATTTATTTGCCGTTGAATGTTATGCTTTCGAGTTTGAATAGAAAAAACAATCTGCAACTTAGAAATTTTAAAAGTAATAAAATAATCTGGAAATATTAATGACGGTTAGTTACTATGTTCATGTATTTAAATTGTTCGAGATATGTGGAATGACTGGGATGAAGATATAGGAAAATAAAAAAGGTTTATTGCAATACAAGTAAAGAAGTGAACTGCATTGGGAGCATCGTTATTTTTACCAGTTTAATAAAGAGGTGGATCTTCTACAAATGTGACTCCCCATAAATTTACAAAACGTAAAATCATTTCAGAATCTTCAAGAGTTTTTGATCTGTAAGGATTTTTCATCGTTGCGGCGGGTCTCATGCATTCACCATAACAGATACTAAATCCAAGTGTATGGCTCGTGTCTTCATACAAACAAATATAATTGCCCAACACTTCTGTACTAACAGGGTCTTGCTCTGTTAATCAATTATCTTAGTATTTCCTTATAGTGGGATTTAAATTAACGATGTTTATAATATATTTTAGAAAAATTAAATTCTTTACCTTTGTCCCGATCAACTTCCGTATACAGAATTTGTCTGGCTGCATTTTTAACTGCTGTAAAAATTACACTTTGATAATTTGGCCACTTTTCTAATAAATTTTGCGAACCCTTATAGGAGAGAGAATAGTCGTATAACACCTGTAAGAATTAAAAAAACAGTTAATTATTCTCTGTTATTAATTTTGTCGATTATGGAATTACCAAATCTGGATAAACAAAGAAAAAGGGATATTCATCGAACAAACTGCTGATTTTTTATCTTTTGTAGATAACCTACGATGAGTTAACGTAGATTTTAATTTGCATTTCACCAATTCAAGTTCTTCTGGTAGTGAAGCTGTACTTAAAATAAACAAGTCACTTTCAATATTATCGCCCTCATCATTTTTTTTAAATGATTTAGCAGGTTTTCACCAGATTCACCAGTTCATCAACAAAACTCTTTTGAAGTTTTCTCTTCTTCGACCGGTCGTTTTTTAATTTGGTTTGTAGAAAACCATTTCCTTTTTTATTAACCAGTATTTCCTGATTATAAATAAAATAATTAAAAAAAATTAAATAAGCTGGTAATATATTTAACTGAAACAAAAAAGTATATTACCGCATCCAAACAAGAAAATAACCCAGTCGCAATTTGTGCAATCAAGTGAAGCTCTTCAGTACTTGGCGAAAAACTACAATTTTCCTCTATAAAGGACGCTAAATAAGAAATAAGCTTTCGCCTTTGATTGTCGGTTAGTGATTTAACTGATTAAAAACTCCGAAATAATTCAAACCCACCGGATTTACGAATTATGTATGATTTAACTGCCTGTAATGATTATTTGTGTTTATCAGTAAGTAAAAAATTTGGGAAAGATGCTAACCTCAGGTGTATAAATTAAAGCTGGTCCTATACAAGCGTCTATTCGTGAAACATTGGTGCACTTTATTTGCGGCACATCAACTGGTGTCTGAATTTGTAACTCTTGGTATTGTTTGGTGCTAACATTCAAGATAAAATTGGGATGCGTTATATAATACGTCACATAGTCTAAAAAGAAGCTTTCGTCTAAGATGGCATCTAAAGCGTTTGAGAAGCAGTCAAAATTGTCGAAGGAGATTGATGTATTTTGAATAGCTAAAAAAATTTATAATTTTTAATAATTTGTTTTATAATCAGTTAAAGAAGTATTTTATAACTATTTGAATTAAGAATCAGTTAAAGAAGTATTTTATAATTATTTGAATTAAGAATCAGTTAAAGAAGTAGTATTTTAACTATTAAGATAATTGATTTTTGAGACCAAACTAGTGTTGTGAAATATTTTTGTTCATTTTCGCCTCATGAACGATTAAATTTAATATTACAATTATCTTGTATACGTATATATAGAAAACTAATTAAATAAATATATTTTGATAGAAAGGAAGCCCGCGCACAAAACATGACTGTAACCTTGCTAAATAGTCATGCTTTTGCATGTTATTTTAATAGGTATAGTAGTATAAGTTTCCTTTTTCAATATTATAAGAAAATAACAAAACAAAGCATGCATTTACGTTATCACGGTCTATTTTACGAAAGAAATAATACTAATTTTTTACATAGTTTTTAAGAAAACGTCATAATCCATTTAATCGAAAGTATAAAATGAAAGAAATAGCATGAATAATGTAATAATATTTTAATATTATTTATAACAACTTTCTGTAGGGATCGATAACGTCACATGATAAATTTTATGGCGCTTCCTTTTTAACACTATACTTCTACTACCATCCCGTATCAGCGCGATAAACTTAAGATTGTTATGACCCTAATTCGGAGCCAGATTGTAACGTTGCCACTGTATACGGCTTGGACGTTTACTACAAATACTTATATAAAAGTTATTTAGTTAGACCTATGCGGGATATCGAATCATCACCACCACAAGTTCCGAAATTGGGAATCTCTTACTAAATGGCTTCTTTTAGCCTATCATTTCACTTTAACCACTAACTATATTAACATTAGCATAAAGAAAATAAAAAAAATTGTGAAAAATTTACATATATATATTTATATAACAACTATAATAAAGAGAAGTTTTATTTTTCTTACTTGGATGTGACCTGTTGATTGAAGTCTTCAATCTCAGCCTTTTGAAACACTCAACAATATCACTGCCAGCTTTCCTTATACAAAACAATATTCTCCATCTTTCCAAATACCAAAAAAATATCAATAACAGTTCCAGCTTTTCTTATACAAAACAATATTCTCCATCTCTCCAAATACCAAAAAATATCAATAACAGTTCCAGCTTTTCTTGTACAAAACACACTATGGCGAGTAAACAAATCCGAAATGTCACAAGACTTCCACCTTTCTTCCACTAATTTACAACACATACAAGACAAGTATATATACATAGGTATGCAGCATATATATAATTTTGCTACGTCGATCACCATTCAAAATCATGAAAATTCTTTTTGTTGTAACACTTTTCGGAAATTTTACAATTTTTCTTTATTGATTCTATTTCCCTTTTATGTTTATAAGTTTCTAAAAACAAAAAAATGATTTTAATTGAAAAAGCTCAAACTTTGAAAAATGATGTTTCATCATTGAAAAATAAAACATGGAATGATCGAAAAAAATGTGTTTTTCTGACACATCATAATATAATTTAATTTTTCTTCTATAAAACAAATTTACATTTTTCACAATTAAATTACAAAAAAATATTTTCTTTAAATTTTAATCACATACTGATGATTTTTAGTTTAAAATTATACTCCTTGAGTTTTTAAAATTATACTAACTAACCAATATAACACATAATATTAAATTAACTTTAATATCTGTATTAATAGATTTAGTTTCAATCTTATACTGAACGAACTTGTTATAAAATTTCTCATTTTTATATTAATTTTGTATCCATGTATAGCTGCATCAACCAGATCATCTGTTTCGCTTTATTCAACGTTTGTGAAAACTCGTATTTTTTTAATAAAAAAATATTTAAATGTACAGTGGTACAGATAAACGTCATAATCAAAAAAATTATTATTGAATTTGAAAATTGTTATTTTTAGAACAAAATTGAAATAGTCCTGGCGCAACAAGATTTTAATTAATAAATGTCGAAAACCAAATTTTTTTCGCATTTGAATGAAATTCACAACACTGGATATAATACTCAATTATAATTATTGAACATTGTTTGCACTATAAAAAAACACTAAAACTTTATGCTTACCCGAAAATATGAAATTTAGATATGTAAGCTGTTCCTCGCTCAAATCAATTTACCCACGTTTTTTTGTTTAAATTTAATTTAATTTTAGATCTTTTCTCTTAAACAATATTCACAGGACTGACAAAAAATCAAACGATCATCAAAACGGACGAAAGATCCCGTTATCCACATAAAATATATATTTTTCTATTAATTTTATAGAGTTATTTGTATAAAGCAATATTTGTATATGGTAATCCGTATTATTTTAATATAAAGAATGGCTTAGAAACACTTTTTTATATTGTGCGTTATTATTTGTATCAAACGTTGGTATACAATTTGTATCTATATTGTGGATTTGTATAAAATTTATTTGAAACCCATATAAAATATTCTTATATTTTTGAGTTGTATGTTTTTTATATAATTTTTTATATAAATATATATTGTCTGAAAAACAGTATAAATATATTTATAGAATATCCGATTTTTTTTTAGTGTGCACTGGGTCATAGATTTGAGCCACACACAGCTTACGACTTACCTCTTCGTGACCGGCACGTTTTATCGCAGGTGTTCTTACTTGATATGTAAACCTGTCTTTCATTATCAACCATTTTAGGCCCAAAATGGTTGTACCATCCTCCTCAATTGCAACGACCAGGAGAGAAAATAGATCGAAATTGGTACGAATGCTGTACCCATGAGGTTGCAATGTCGGACTTTATTTACTACTACGGCCGTTTTATATATGTTTATTTTACGAGATTGTGCCGCATTGCACAATTTTTTTTTATTTATATTAACGATAAGAGTTTCCAAGGTCCAGACTCGCCTGAAGACAATTTAAAAATAATTAATAAATGTGGTACAAATGACCATGTCACCTAAGTTAAAATCTCGCGTTCGCGAGCCCTCCCCAAAAATGGCATGTGAAAACTGACTAGATAAGTCATAACCGACAAGATTCTACAGTACAGTTTCTCCCACCCTTACAGAGACAACCACAACTGTCACGATAAGGCACAAGGTCCAGTTCCACTGACCCAGCTGTGGTTCCTCAACCTAAAAATAAATTATTAAACTAGAACTAATGCCATTTCTGGAGAACGCTCCCGAGTGCCAAACTCTAAGTCTTAAACATCAATGAACATTGTTCTATTTATAAACTAATAATTATTTAGTAAGAACTATTTTGAAGTTGTATGAGGTGAAGCCTCTAATCCAGGTAAGAAAAAATGGAATTGATTCCCCTTTTCATTCCATTGAGGAAGTTCCTGGGCAAGGAATGGCACTACTGGTATGTACGTAAGTACAACGCAGCAGTGGCCACCCCTGAACAAAGCTTCCTTGGAACGAAGAGGGGAACCAATTGATTTTTCGATCGCATATCCAAAATGGACAGAGGCGACCTAGGATCATCATTAATGTTAAGGGGTGAAGCCCCATGGATGGCTTTTTAGGCCTACCATTTCAAGAGTTTTATTTACATACTACCACATAATACAAAAAAATTCATCAAATTGTACAATCATAACAGTGTACAAGATTCAAATTCAAAAATTCATAAAACAAAACCAAAACTGGTTTTACTCAAAATATATATCACAAAAAACCAAAACTGGTTTTAATCAAAATCGCGCCAAATTACACTAGTTTACAAGAAAAATCTCCCTAAATAAAATCCAACTTTCCTTATAGATTTTGACCGGCTGAACATGAATATCATATTCATTTTTTTAGGTTAGTTCTTGTTTTTTTAGACAAAAAACCGTTATGTTGCAGAATTTAAATTAAAACATTTTTTTTTTTCAAATTTTGACTTTTGACTTTTTTTGGGAAAACCTGAATAACTTGGTGCAACCTGCACCAATATTCGTGTTTTAAACTTAACTTAAAAGAAAGGAAATTGAATTAACTATAGGATCCAATAAATTAAAAAATAGAATTTACAATTAGGTATTGTTTGTTCAAAATTTATGCAGTTGAATGTTGAAAATTTTTTAAAAAACATACATTTTTGATTTTTTTTTTAACTTTTTTCGAGTGTGGTTTCCAGAATCCTTGATGGATTTTTACAAAAAATAGCTCAAAATGTTTGTTAGCATCTTTACTATGCATTTGTTTCATTAATACATTGAATTTGTTTGTTTTGTAAAATAAGCGATCCAAAAACCGAAATAACATTTTTTTTCCCCGAAAAAATTGTATTTTGTGAATATCTTAAAAACAAGAGCTAACTAAAAAAAATTAATATGAAATTCGTGTTCAGCAGGTCCAAATCCACAAGAAACGTTTGGTTTTAGTCAGGGAGAGGAAAAGTTCAAAAATTTGTAAACTAGTGTTATTTGCAACTAAAATTTAATATTTGGTTTTGGAGTGCGGTAAAATCACTATAGTATAACAAATTGGTTTTTGTATATAGTTGCAAGTTTCCAGTTGTAAATATTTTCTCTCTGAGGATGATCGAAAGATTGAATCACGTGTAAGAGAAATAATAAAATTAAAATTGTTTTTTAGAAGTTAGATTAAAATGTTTAATACAAAACAAAAATATGTATTTTTTTTGAATTTTGAAAAATAGTTTTTTAATGTAAAATCCAAATGGAAACTTGCAACTATATACAAAAACCAATTTGTAATAGTGTTATTTGCGCCAAAAAAAATTTATAACTCATAAAAAAACTACAAAGCCCTGGTCCCTGTTTCGGCGCCACTTGTTACTGTCGGACTTTTAAACAAAAATGTTTACACAGAATCCACAAAAGGAACAAGAAAATATGTATATATCTATACCGGAATAGCATATCTCAAACGCATCCGGAATTGGTTATCTCTTATCTAACTATAAATCTACGCTAACATTATTAAGAATCCAATTTTATTATTTAATCACAATCAGTAATAATAAAAAAACATAGAAATAATAAACAAGATCAAACTCACGGCTGCTCAGTGCAGGTTAAAGTCTTCAATGAACAATAAATCAGCATTTCCCAATATATCCGTTTCCATTCCAAAATTCCCAAATATATCCTTTCCAGTTCGAAATTTCTTATCCCCAATATATCCTTCTCAGTTTGTAATTTTGTATCCCAACAAACTCAAAGTTATTATTTTACAGTTTAAATCGAGAAAATAACTCTATTATTGTACTAACAACTTCAAAAATAATTATTGAGGCCTTGTTTTTCTGCTATGATTGTTCAAGGCTACAACTTTAGATATTAAACAATAACCTCACTAAATAAAAAAAACATTTCTAGCCAATTTGTATGTTTATTCGATTTCACTTTTTCTTTTTTTTTTAATTAAATTAATTTTACTAGCTTTGAACATTAATGGGCATTTGAACATTAATTAATAACTTTATAACATTTCAAGTTTATCAATGTTTTTTTTTGTCTTTACACCAAGAATATTATAAGTGAAACAAATTACAATATTTTTAAATATTATTTTTAGCTTTAGCTTTGATTTTCCATTTTTTCATTAACAACTTGTTCAGATTAATTTTAAAATATGATTTTTTTTATATAACTTATCGTTGACCGTTTTTTCTTCTTTTTTGTATTTTCGGTTTTTTCGGTGTCAAATAAAAACAATTATTTTTATGCGGTTTTCCCCAACATGTTCCCGTCAGTATTTGACCATTTTCAAGAGGTTCCTGATTTTTATTACAAAACCAAACGTTATAAAACTTATTTTATCACTTATACATTTACAAACTTACATTTTGAAAACTTTACACAAAACTACATTAATTATAAATAAATGAATAAATTAACATATATCACAGAGCTTAAAAATTATTCTACCGACATTATGCTCGTGCGTTATGGTACTAAAAATAAAAATAATAATAAACAGTTCAATTGATGTGTCGTTTTTTCCTTGTCCTATTGTCTTCATGTGTGTGTGTTCTGTTGAATTATATTTTTATTATGAAAATTATAATTCATTGAAATTTGTTCAGAACGCCATTTAGAAAATTAAAACACTTATTTACATAATTTTATATTTATTAGGCACGTCTTTGATATCTCGCATTCGTAATACAACTAACTTACTTCTTTATACGATCTTTGTTTTTTAGATTTTTGTTTGTACATAGAATATGAAAAGGATAGAAATTACAATGTTGCCATCTTATAGATATTAATATAAATTTTTCACAACAGTTCTATGTCTTTTTTTATTTTTATTAAAATTATTTTCGATAACTGAACAATATATCGGTGATATATTGTCGGTATCACGTTTGAAATTTATACTTTTTTCATTTAATATATGTAAAGCCTCTATTGCTAGCCGTCTCCCGTAATGATCTGTAAGGATCTGCACGGGTCAAGATTTAGCAGCACCAAAATTAGGATAAGGACCCTGTAATATTTGGGAAGGCCGGCGGTTTACAGTATCCGCGATTTTATATAAAATATAATAATATTTAACTTTAAACTAAAAATGAACACCAAAACTATATTTCTTTTTATTTCGTATATTCACATCATTTATTTTATGTTACAACTCTTATTCAACTATTCTCGTAACTAATCACTAACTAACTAAAAATTTTCACTTCCTCTCTATTTATCCGTATCTATCATTAATCCTTATTTTTGAATTATATTTATTTTCAATCCATCTCTTTTCTACATTCATGGAATATTATTGTGCGCCATATTCAACTATTCTCGTAACTAATCACTAACTAACTAAAAATTTTCACTTCCTCTCTATTTATCCGTATCTATCATTAATCCTTATTTTTGAATTATATTTATTTTCAATCCATCTCTTTTCTACATTCATGGAATATTATTGTGCGCGATTAGTTTACTTATATAAAAATTAAAGATTGTAACCAAACCAAACAATCCATGATTGTAGTTTTCTTATTATAAAATTATGTACAAAACGTTTCATCCTTTTTTACCTTATTTTAGTATCTAACGCGTATTTTGTTTCTAAATGAATTATAATAAAATAAAAGGATAATAAATATCGGGCGACAAAGTGGCGGTGATCATATAATTTACATTTGTTAGTTGCCAGTTTGTCGATTGTAATATAAAATAAAATGATAAAGGATGATCGATAAAAGAGATCGATTGTTATGAAGCTATCAAACAGGAGGTGAAGGCGAAATGTCGCTTACAACAACCCTCTTTCAGGAAATGATCAACCAGTGCCGTTTTTGGAATTTATCGATCATTTGCCTTAAGAAGATCACGCTTATAATTATTTAATCGTTTCTCAAGGTACTGCTTTGTCTGGCCTACATACGATAATTTGCAGTCAGAACATCCATCCGCACTCCCGAGGCACGGAATTTTATATACCACATTTGATTGCTTACTATGAGGCACTTTATCTTTTAATTTAGTAAAGACATTGCGCACCCATCTAGATGTTTTATATGCCATCTCTATATCCGGAGTGTAGGACTTTGTAATTCGTTCCACCTTCTCGGTATACCTTTGACATATGTAAACGATCTATAACTTTTGCGGACATCCTCCCGATTGTCAGTTTCACTCACAGCATTAGTACTATGTTTTTTATTAAAATATTTTATAATAAATTTGTTAATCGTCTTCACAGAATAATTGTTTGAAATAAGGATATTAGATACTAGAGTTTTGTTCGATTTGTGGAATTTAGGAGAGCTTAAATCGAACACCCGTGGTATAAAGTTCATCACAGTGTTATTTTTCTGATGTTGTGGATGGTTGCTGTAATAATTGAGGATTCTGTTGGATGAAACATCTTTTTCTATACCAATTCGTCTCCATTTCCCCACTTCTACTTCCCGACTTCTACTTACCATCACGTACAGGTAGGGAATTTTACCTTCCACTTCTGTCTCAATGGTAAATTGGAGTCTGGGGTGAAACGAATTTAACAAGCGTCTCATCCTCGGAATCCCTGGGAATTACAGCAAAAATATCATCCACATATTTTACAAAAAGTTTTGGTTTTTTACGATAGTTTCTAAAAACATAGTCGACATCTTAATAAATAATAAAATTGGGGAAAACCACAAAAAAAATAATTGTTTTTATTTAAGACCGAAAAGAACGAAAATACAAAAAAGTTTAAAATATGATGTTCTTTGATTTAGAGTAAACCGTGATCTGATTTGTGATTTTAAACACTTTCACATCATGAACTTGAAAAAAGTTCATCTCAAAAAAAATCTTTACATCTCATTTTTTTCATTCTCTTTTAGTTATATAGATTTTAGGTCTTTTTAATTTAAGGTCTTATAACCGGCAGGCTGGGATTAAAGATGCTGGGTGATTGATAAAGTGTATTTTGTATTACAAATTAAACGCAACACGTAATATTTCAATTTTAGTTATTTAAACTTGGCACAACATTAAATACATATTTTATAATGTTATTTTATTAATTATAAGTGTTTAATTATATATTAATGTAATTAAACATTTATAGTTAATAAATACTTCCTTGCTCTGCTGACGATTCCCGCGTTCACTAGTATGCGTCACACATTGATCATCCTTTCCTTGCACTGCATCTTGGCTCATATTCGCCAAGGCAGCTGCTTGCTTGTCGAGAAAATCTAACATTTCCAATGCTGTTGGTGTTTCGGACGTTCTGTTCAAGTGCCAGTGTCTGCCTGTTTCGTTTTGCAGACGATCATGCAGGATGACACAAATCATCATGTTCCAGTGAAGTGATCAACTGGGATTCTGTGTGCACGCAATTGCCCAATTTGTTCATGTGCACAATTCGACATAGTCTGCAACTCTGGCTGTTGCTGGTTTTGTGGTTTTGTAAGAACCGGTAAATTGAACAACTGATGTATGTGTTCTCGGCAAATTAATTACGGACGGTTTTGTTGAGCCTTTCCCATCCATCTTGATAGTTAGTTATCTTCGTTCAATTCCCATTCTCCAAAATCTCTTGCTACTTTTCCTGTCAAGGAATTTTTCAAATAGGAAAATTTTATCGCCGGGCTGATATCTTTGTTGTTGTGAACAGAAGCAGCGAAGCGATCACGGAAACCTTTCCACCTTCTGTACGCACCGTCGAACCTACCCCAAATATTTTTCAGCTCTTGCTGAATTGGAAGTTTCACTTCCACAGTCACTGGTTGCCTTTCTCTTTCTACGTTAGACCACGACGATTCAGCAGGCTGAGCTTGTAGAGGACGAATTTCATCAATTCTGATCCTCAACAATGTTAAACTTTCTATGTAGCTTTCCTCGATGTCGTGTAGTAGCCTTTCGTACTTATCTGCAGCTTGATCATCTACGCTGTCGATCAAACCCAAATGCAGGTCATTTAATTCTTTTCATCGCATTTCTATCGCACACCTGCTCGTAGCGACATGTACTTTCTGCTGATTGGTGGTGGCACTACTTGCTCTGCTGACTCTTGACCAGCTGAAACCTTATTGTCGGTCATTCTTAACCTATCCCTTTCTGCTTTCTGAATAATAGATAGATTACACTTGCTATCTTTCAGGAACCTTTCTTACCTGAAACAAACGTAAACAAAAATAATGCCGTTAATTTATAGGTATAAACTATTCAATCCCCTAAACATCTTGTTTCAAAATCAAAATTCACATTTTCTTTAAACATGCTTTCTATCTTTCATCTATTCTCTAAAGCCTTCTCTTATAGCTTTGCCTAGAGATTTATATAAGTCAACCCTCAGGTGTAATATAACCCTTGCTAAGTATAATTGATTATGTGGAACTTGCTGAAAATCTACTATTTTTCAGTCACAACTTCCCTTGCTTGCAACATAACTCTCAAAGATTCAACAAGAATACACTGTGTCTTAAAAAAAATTCAAGTTGATTCGTTGCTCATGTTAAAACAAATAAACCGCTTTGAAAGCGGCAATCTGCCAGTATATTTCTCTCCTGAGTTAATAAAAAATATCCTACACAAATATTTTCTAAATATACTTTAAATGCAAACTATAATTTTCCTTGCCTGTGTGAATTAATTTACATGTGACAACAGCGTCTTACTCTTCAAAATGTTTAATTTGTCACACTATAAAAGAGATATGATATATTTCTTGCTCACAAATTTTATTTAAAAAATAATAACTTTCTCTTGCTCTCATTCCTTTCACGCACACATAAAAAAACACACATTTCTAATCTATTTTCGTTGTGTGTTGGTGCATTCGATTCATCTCATTCCTTCCTTGCTTGCTTTCTCTTTCTCTTGCTGAAATATACACATACATATATATATATGTATATCACCTTTCAATGCTAGCCTTCATTATTTTTCCAGAATACTGATGAAAAAAATCTTTATTAGTGTGTTTGATCCTACTCCATTCTTCGTTTGCGTGAAACTGTGAAATCGCAAAGTAGGAGCCTTTCTTCTAAAAAGGTATGTGGAACAACATAACAGTGAAAATAATAAGCTTCCTCCGTTGAAAATCTCCACACACATGAGCTGAAAACACATTCTTTCTTGAATCGTCTTACTCATTGCAAGAAGTGCCTACTGACAAAAACGTCTCTTAATCAGCACACACAATGACACGTCACAAAGCTTTGATTCTCACTGTACATGCGCAAACTATTTGTCCCGCCAACAACCAGCATGTTGTAAGCATGTCTGTCATAACCTGCCAAATAATTTGCCTTTCATTTTTACTAGCTTTCTATTTGTTGGGTATAACCACATAAAAAAAATAAACTTGTTTGGTTATACCGACCTCAAATATTATTTATATTCTGTAAACGACACGTACCTTTTACTTGGTACGTTAAATAACGTACCAAGTTCCCAAGCACAGAGCTTTATATATATATATTTTTGTTGAACGTCGGTTTTTTGAATCCACTGCAGCTTCCGTGTTTCTTCAAGGTCACCAGTCACCACCGTTTATAGTTATTTTATATTTTTTTACTGAAATTGTTAGAACGCCCAAAACAATATATGAAAACACTAAATATTTTGTCACAATATAAATATCTCGTTTATTAAACATTTGTAAATCTTTAATTCTGACATCATAATTTGATTATAAATAACAATTTGTTTTATTTGAGAGTTAACAATCGAATAAAATAAAATATGTCGCCATTGTGACATTTATAATGTAATTTTTTGTGTCCAAAAAGCAAGGTTTAGCAACATTAAGAAAAAAAAAACATTTTTCGTTCAATTTTTCCTTATTATGAGTGTGTTTAATATTTTTGCTTATTATCATTTTAGATGGTTAAAGATTTGGTCGTTATTTTTTTAAATTTGAATTTTTTTTTATGGAAAGAGAATGAATTTACTGAGAAATGTTTCGCGATGGTTTCAATAAATTATCTAAATGTTTGAAGTGTGTTTTATTAATGAAGATGAAATTAGATAGACGTTACAACTTTCTGACATATACAGTATAAGAAAAAAAATATAAACTTTCTTTTATATAAACTTAGCATCACTATGATGTTTAGTATTTCATTCTATACACTTGCTTATATCTCACAAAACTTTTTCTTTCTTATTTATAGTGGACTGTAATCCATAACCTTGTGTTAATACTCACGGTTTGCAGCAAAATTCCACTAAACACTGAATCCAACTGTAATTCTTTCTGATTTTCTTGCTAATATTTTGCTATGTTTATCACTTTCATTTTTAATTAACTATAAAATCAAAACTATTATTCTAATTAGCGCACCAAAAACAAACTAACAATAATTTGTGTTGTTGTTGTTTGAAAAAACAAAATGGTATGAAACCGCTTGCTATTTACACAGAGATAGTTTTTTTTCATGTACACCAATACATACGTTTCGGTCCTTCTTTTTTGTCAACATCTCAAAAAACATCCATTTTTTTTAGTTTCGGCTCAAAGGATCAAATGTATAAATCTTATACTTATACCTCAGCATGAGCTGGAAAACCTTTCTTCAAACAAAATAAATAAAACACGAAATTTGTTTATTGTCGGGAAAAAATATATATAAAAAACCCCGACATTTATTCTTGCTTTACTTCTTCTTGCTTGTATATATATAACTAACTTTTTATAAACAAAAAATATCAAATATAAAAAATACAGAAGAAAAAGCTTCTTGTAGTGTGTGAATAAGCTGTTCACAACCTTGATTATCTAATACGAATGACAACTTAGTGTTGTCATTTGTAACAGTTACAATATTATTGTACCATGAAAAACTTCTTTCCACTTCACAAGACGTAATTGGCGCGTACTTGAAAAGAGTAACTTTTCTTGCAAAGAAAATGGTACCGAAATATTGCTTTCAGCAGCAAGTATTTGACCAATCTTTACGATGGCTTCATATCCTTTATTTTTTGAAGAATTTTTTCAAAATAGTTTTTAACAATGTCTACCTTTGTACCTGTCGTTTCAGATATTTTTTGTTTAACATTTTCAATTAGTTTTGATTAATGTCATGTTCCGTTCTTCCAATTGTTTTATTCTATCACATAAAAACCCATAATTTGATGTGATAAAAATCAAATCATTTTTCAAATCCATTTTTAAAATAATTTCTCTACATGCTTCTACAGAAATTGAGGTATCATTTAAGTCATTAGAATTTATTACGTTTTCTTATAAATCAAAATTATTACAAGCATAAATAACCAGTTTCAACCAAGTCCCCATCTTGTTAAAACAGGTTTTGGTGGTAACGGGAAATTTGTTGAAGCTATATCTCTCAATACTGCCACTATGGATGGAGCTTTTAAAAATAGCTTTTTTAAATTAGATGCAAATCTATCTACATTTGGAAAAATAGGGCGAATTTTTTCACACACTCTGTTTAAACCGTGGTCTCCACATGTGAGATGAATCATTTTGGGAAAAAGATTGACAAGAATTTGTTCTAATTGGGCTTTTATATGAATAATAAATTATATAAAAACACACGGGATAACGCTTATCTATCAATCGAATCTTGGGTTTGAGAAGCTCATATAAACAAAATGAAATTTAACCTAACATTCTAATCGTGAGTTTCCAAAGAAAAAAACTAGTAATAATAATATTAAAAGTAATAAAAAAAATAAACCTGCTTTTTTGTGAAGGTTGATTGTAGTCCTCTCTTGTTAAATGAATTAGGTTTATTGTTGTTAAAATTTATTGATTACCTCTGAAATAATCCTCAATTGTCCAATTAATGATTGACAATTGTAACTGGTTGATGATATGGGTATGTATTCATCTTATGTGTAACTGATTTAACTCCCAGTTAAACAATTATTTTATAGGTACTTAGATTTATGTGAAAGATCTCCTCTCCATCAAAAGATCTCCTTTCCAATTTCATAACTTCAGGTTGATCACCCGATCAAATTTTGGAGACCATACGCCTATTTAAAACATCGAAAAATCACCCTCATCTGTGATTATTTGTGGATACAATTAAATGACTTTATAGATTCAGTCCACAATGCAACAATTCTTCCAAACATAACATTTCTTTTTAAAAAAACTAACACAAATTTACAAAAGTGTATCACTACAATTTTTATTGTGTAAATTATATTTTCTTTTGAAATTTACACAAAAGATACAGTTTTATATATCACCAAGAATTGACTCTTTTTAAATTTATTATTATTTTTTTTCTTTTGGCATTCATTTGAATTAATGTTGAAACTCAAAAAATTAATCAATTAAGTTATTTCGCCATCATGGCATTTATATAATGTTTTCTCTGAAAGAGACAAAAACTACCAACATTCGCTTGTTTCGTTTTTCGTTCAGTTTTTTGTTTTAGATTCTATTGTGGATGCGTTTAATAATTTTATTTCGATTTTAGATATTTAAAGAATGATCGTTAATTTGAATTTGAATGAGTTATTGAAAATGTTTGAACGTTTTTAAATGGATTGTCGAAATGTTTGAAATGGGTTTTATTATTTAATATAAGGGTAATCAGGCGTTATAAATTTGCCCAGCTTTAACCATACATGGTGCTGCGTCTGTTACAAATAAAAGAACATTATCTCTATTAAAATCAGGCAGAATTTTAATTGAATTGTCGAAGAATCTAACAATAGAAGAAGAATCAGTTTTGTCGAGAAATTGAGTGTTTAATAAAAACACTTCATTATCTGATTCTCCATTTAAAACACCAACAATCGCATTAGCAACAAAACGATCTTTATTTCTCACTGCATTTTTTATTTTTGCTATTGTTTCGTTGTAACAAATTTCGAGATAATTTTTTCGTAACGTCGATTCTTCGGGTATAATTTCATTTATATATTTTTCCAGAAACCTCCTTAGCTCAGAATTTTGCACTCTGTGAAAAGGAATATGGGCTGACACTAAAGTACGACATAAATCTAAATTAAATTCTCTTTTTTTCGAATTTGGAATATGTGTGACGCTTAAATAATCGTTGTCACATATAAGAAAAACTAACTTATATGCAATGCTTAATCAAGCGCTATCACACATAGAAAAAAAATTTTCAGACTAGGTTGGTTGACTTGAACTATCTTAATTTAGTGTCATCTTGGACCCCTAGCTTGAGCTGGAGGTATATTCGCGTGAGTTAGTTTTATATAGTCAACCACCTCAGTCCGCTTGCTTGGTGACACATTACACACTACCGTCACTTCCCTAGTTGCACTCACACACACCAACGATACATTACACGGTCATTACAAGTACCTATGATTGACACTAAAATAACAAGAAAAATTATAGTAACAAAATAATACTAAATACCCTGGTCTTTTATGTCGTTGAAATAGATCTTCCAGCATTTTCCATATAATACAACAAAATTTTACTTATGGATCTTTCAACATTTTCCATATAATACAGCAACATTTTACTTATGGATCTTTTTTTCTTTATATCATATTACCATTTACTTTAAGAAACGAAACGCCTAGAACACAGATTTGGTTTTGGTTTTATTTTTCTTTATTTTCAAAAAGTCTCAATTTCAATATTATAATGATTTTTCTTTTATATTAAATTAGCACAACTAAAATGTTTAATTTTTCTGAGATATTCTCAGTTTCAATTTTAATATTGTAATTATTTTTCTTTCATATTGAATTGAATTTACACAATTAAAATGTCTAATTTTTCTGAGATATTCTCAGTTTCAAATATTATAATTATTCTTCTTTTAAATTAGATTAACTTTACACAACAAATATGTTTAATTTTTCTGTTTCCAATTTTAAAATTATATTTATTGTTCTTTCATATTGAATTGAATTTAAACAAGGTTACATCTATATCACAACCACCGGCATTTTCACTTGCCATATTTAATTATATTTCCATTAGATCAAAATAATCACAAAAAGAAAAGAACCTCACCCTGTTGGTGATAATATTATACAAACAACTCTGATCTGATCTCCAAATAAAAACCCGATTTATATAACAACATTTTGAGAGTATGATTAAAAAGACTCTCTTAAAATAAAATGAAAACATATCAGAGAATCAAAAAAAACAGTGCAACTAGTCAGGCAGTATCCCAATATAACATACAGGTGAAATCCTAATCGGAAATTTTTCGACAAAACTGTCGTAAAACTAACGTTAATCGAAATTGTAACAAAAGTGTTACATATGCTGGAGTGATTCTTCAAGAAATTTTTGTTTTGTTCTTTTTTTTCGTTTGAATAAATTTTGATATCAACACCTACATATTTCAACCGTTTAAGGATGGGCCGCTAAATTCGCTCTGGTGTGACGGGATAGGTTTGCAGGGTTAGGTAAAATCGATTTAATCTCTTCAGAAGCTCGTTCATCCATAATATTTTTGTAAAAAATAGTCAAATTAGCAACATTTCTTCTGTGCTGCAAAGAATCAAGATCGTTAGTAAGATTTGAGTTACCGATAAGTTTAATAGCTCTTCCTGTACAGAATCAAGATTTAGACTAGTCAAGTATGCTCCATATGTGAGAACAGTATGTTTCCATATGTGAGAACAGTATTCCATGCAGATTAAAAATATGAGAATTCCACTTAATATCATTTTCAATCTCAACTCCTAGAAGTCTGACAGACTCATTCTTCAAAAGATTTTTGGAGCCAAACGTTAATGGAAAAGGATTAGGTGTCGTTATTCTAGAAAAAACACAAACCTGTGTTTTGCCTGTATTGAATTCAACACTGTTAGCAATACCCCAATCCATAATTGTTTTAAGATCAGTGTTAAGGGAATCTATCAATTTTGATCTACAGTCACTAAGCGCATATATAATTTAGGTGCTTCATGAGACGCATGAAGCGTGCTATCATCAGCAAAACTATGTATGGGATGAACCGTTGAATTCAACAAATTATTAATATATAGATATAGACCCTAAATTTTCTATCAGATATAAAGCTCTGTGTCCAAGATATAAGTTGTTCGTCTCCATAGGATCTCAATTTGCATATAAGGTTGTTATGCCATACTTTGTCAAATGCCTTGGAAATATCAAGAGCAACACCGAAAGAAAGTTTCTCCAAAGTTCTCAAGCGACTTATTCTAGACATGAGTGACAAAAGACAGTAAATCGCCCGTCGCTCTTCCCTTACGAAATCCGTCGTCTTTCATTAAGTATTTTCGAAGACTCTAAGAAGCTCATTAAATTAAAATTGACATATTTCTCAAAAATTTTAGCAACTACCGATAAAATTGAAATGGGTCTGTAATTCGTAGGATCAGCCTTACTACCCTTTTTTGAAACTGGCTGTACACTAGCCATTTTCCATATTTCAGGAAAAATCCCTTTATTCTATGACAAATAGTGAGTTGGTTTTAGTGAGGATTGGGGCTAGGTCTCTAGCAAATGTTTTAAGTATAATTGGAGGAATAAAATCAGGACCTGTTGCCTTATTAGTATTAAATTGTAAAAGCATTTTTCGAATAATGTTTTTACGAAAAATTATCCGTCTCATTTTATAAGATACTTTAGGAATAGTTTTAGGCTGGAAATTAGGTTCTTTTAAAGTAGAGTTTATAGATAAATAATTCTCAAGCAAATTAGCTTTCTCTTTTGGATCAATGACAGGTACATCTCTATCAACAAGAGGTGGTAGGGAAGATTTACAAAAATTGCTTTGGACAGCCTTTGCAGCTCTATAGAAATTGTGCGAACCCGTCGGATGTTTAGCAAATTTAGATGCTTTTTTCCTATTAAATAGATGTTTCTCTTCATCTATTAGCTTACGACAAAAATTTCTCTTTTCTGTACTGTCTAAGGTTTTCATCAGTTTTGTTTTGATTAAACTTTTGAAAAGCCTTTTTTATTAACTTTTATTGCTCTTTTGCATTTACTCGAAAACCATAGATCAACCTTTGGAATGATCAGTTTATTAGGAATAAATCTGCGCATACCATCAATTATAGTTTCAGAAAAATCTGACGCAGCTATGTCTGGGTCTTCACCGGTAAGGCAATAACGTTTCCAAGGAAACCATTTGAAATAACTTTTAAGCCCTTGCCAATCCGCAGCTTTGTAGTCCCAAACATGACGAGGGTTCGTTTTAAATTGTTTCGGAATTTGTATATTTAGTTGTGTGGAGATCAAATTATGATCTGAACCACCCAAAGGCTTTAATATTTTAAATTGGACCAAATATGGATCGTTTGTCAAAAACAAATCTAGTAAATTGCTTCTTTATCCAAGAATGTCAGGAACTCTGGTTGGCTGGTGTATTATCTGAGTAAAATTGTGATAAAGAGCAAATAACTCAGCCTATTTACCAACCTCGTCAGTTTTAAAACTGTGTGTAAGCCATTCTTGATTGTGGGCATTAAAATCTCCAAGAACTATAAATTTTGCATTAGGATACTCAACCAACCTATCTATCTTTCAGATAGGTCATAAAATAAATTAGACTTCTCAGGCGAATTAGATGAACGATGGAGTCCAAAGACAAACAGCGTTTGATTTGGACAACTAATTTTTAGAGAAACCATGTTGTGAAATTTTGCATTTAACTCAAATTTATTTAATCTCACATATGCTAATATAAGCACAAACTCCATGCTTAATGTAAAAAGAGGATTCAAGTTCATAATTGGGATAAATGTATCTACTTTTATCTAAGGTCACACCACGCGCACTGATAATCGTTTCCGTTAAAAACAAAATATCAGGTTTGATATTTTCAAGATAAAGATGGACTGAATTAAGATTAACGTTCAGTCCCCTTAAATTCGCATAACTAATAGATAATTTAGCCATTTTAATTAAAAGCGAAAGTTTATTGAAACAGAACAACAATGCAAAAACTAATAAAATCTAAATTGATCAAATCTAAATTGACTAGTTCAACAGGGGGTCGATTCTTATCGGTTTTGTCCATTTTTCTTCCAATGGTGGACAAAAAGTGGACAAAATAAAAGTTTGTCTTTTCTTGATTCGGCAATAAAAAAACCGAACGAAAAACGTTTGTCTGAAATAGTATCATACAACTTAAATATTTTGACGTTTTGTTGTTATGAGTGACAATTAAACAAATTTTTATAAATATATATAAAAATTGTCCAAACCAAAGCAAAATTATAAATTTAATAAATAAATATATATAAATATAATAAGGTGTGCGAATTTTATTTAATTTAATTGTTGTTATTCCGTGAGTTTAAGTTTTTTTTTAAGAGTTTTCTTTGTATTCCGTGAGGTTAAAATATAAAAATCAATATAAATTAATTTACGTGTAAGTTTTTCTTTTTTAAAAGTGTTTAATATTGCATTGTTTAATTACTCTGTGTTTTGTTGTTTATAGTATTTTGTTTTAATATTGTTGTCTGCAGTTCGATATGCTTAGCCGTTTTTTTTTTTGTATTCTTAGCGAATGTACACTATTTTGTGACAAGGCCGTGGAGTACATCAATCTCCCACGATTCCTCAGCCTTTCTGGTGTTGACTGAATTGACGTATCCCGAGATAACGGCACAAATACTCTTTCTGGTGATATTTGCTCTCTTCGTCGTCTTCTGTTTCCTCTTTCCTGTGGTTGACTTATTGGTCTACGTTCAGTGGGAATGGAAGGGATTGGTTGAGCGGATGTTGTAGCTTGGGTGTTTATGGAAGGAGCTATGTCTATTGAAGTATTTGTTTCATGGGAGTTCATGGTGAACGTTGGATTAATTGGTGAATAGGAGGGGTGAGGAGGGGTTTCATTTTCTGTAGCCAATATGTGCGGTTGGGAAAGAAGAACTTCCTGCCCCAAACGCATAGCCGAAAGGTCATGATATTGCATAAAGTCAATTGAATCGTCATCAATTGCATCAGCTAAGGATGGCCCTGGCTCGGGAGATGTGGGTGGCGATGTTAAATGCGAAGGTCCTGGCTGGGGAGATCTGGGTAGCTATGTCGGGTGATGTGGCCCTGCTCGGGAGATCTTGGTTGCGATGTTGTATGCAAAGCCCTGGCTGGGGAGATCTGGGTAGCGATGTCGGGTGATGTGGCGATGTCGGCTGAATAAGAACCGAGGCGCCTTCCTTGCCGTTTAAGCCTGCCAAGGTCATAAGCTTGCATGTCGCAATTACATCTATTTCCAACGCATTGAAAGAAATATTTGTTGGTGGTCCACCACCAGTTTTATTAATGTCGGTAGTGTAGGCTCCTACTTTTTTCCTTATTTTTTTTTTGTAATCGATCCATGCCTATAATTGAAAAAAAAAAACAAATAAATTTAATTTCAAATTTTTCCAATATGTATCTTACTCTTTTCCATCCGTCTGGATCCTTTTGTTGTTGGGAAGTTCCCAGCAAATTACATTCTTCTGCTATATGTTCCCACATTTTTTTTCGTTTTTGCATACAATTTGCGGCTTTATATCTTCCTTCTAACAATTCAATGTGTCGAACACATAATGTTACCATTTCCTCCAACTGATTATCATTCATTCGATTATAAGGCTGGAAAGAGGAAAGGACAAAAGGTGGTATTATAATAAAAATAGGTATTATAATAAAATCTATATTTCACGTAAGCAACTGTTATACAGGCTATGAACCACCCATAGGACATGTATTTTATATTAAAAACTGTCCAATTCTCGGAGATGTGAATGCTCACAATAATCTATGTCACTCACACCTAAACACTGATTCACGAAGTGAAAACAATGCGGATTAAATTGACGGCTCCAATTTTGGAGTCCTTAATGAACCACAACGAACAAGAGTAGCAAATAACTCGTACTCTTTCCCAGATGTACCCCTTTTCAACATGTCACTAAAGCCGATTGCAGAATGAAGAACACAAAATTGCATTAGGAGCAGATCACGTGACGATCATGATGGTATGAACTAAATACAACCCAAAGATAAAACACTAATCATTATAGTCACAATTGCCATCATTACTCACGAATGAGACAGTCTCAAATATCCACTTTGATTATAATAATAAAATAAATTTCCTTTAAACACCGTTTTCTTATAAAAATATATTTATTTATTTATCTGCAATTAAGCTGCAACAGCTTATAATACATAATATGCAGACTTGACAAGAAACTTTACATTCAACAAAATAAAATAAAACAACAAACAAATGGACGCGACAAAACCACTTATAGAGGTAGACTCATTTAATGGCAACTCATTATATTTTCGAAGCCCCAAAACGAAAAAAGAAGAATTAAAAATTTTAAACCTGTTTTTAGATGACGCACCCTTCGAGAGCTCACCAGCTCAAGCTTTTCGGAAAGATACGGTGGACACCCGGTTAACAGGATCCTATGGCCTAAGCTTCTTAACTCGAAATATTTTCCAATACTACAGCCAAGCAACCTGTTTGCAAACAGCGATATATGATCAAATTTTCGAAGTGAATATATGTATCGGACACATGCATTAAAGGCCATTTTTACTTTGTGCATAAATTGTTCCTGCATACCATACAATGTCACAATAAAGGAAATGCGGAAGAAGGTAGGACATGAACAATTTATGCCTCAGGCCAATACTTGCAAAAGATGTTAAGTTCCACAGGGAACAAAGAGTAATATACACCTTACTACATAAGTTATTCACATGGTCATTCCATGACAAGGAAGGGTCAATAATAAGTCCTAGATCACGAACAGTGTCAGAATACGCTATGGGTCATTATTTAGTTTCACAGGGAAATCTGAGGTAGACAACTTACTCCTAAAAATGAGAAAAGACTGCGACTTTTTAGCATTCAATAGTAATTCATTTTCCACAGACCAACTAGCAATTCTATCAAGATCCTGGTTTAATCTATCAACACATACCACTCTATTAGCAAACACATCACTCACATATAGTTGCAGATCATCCGCATACAAGTGGAACTTAGGGAATTTCAAACAAGAGGATATATCATTTATAAACAGGGCGAATAATAATGGTCCAAGAACAGATTCCTGGGGTACCCCACAAGTAAGTCCCACAATACTATAACGAACATCCGCAACCTCGACAATTTGAGATCTACTGTACAGATACGAATAAATAAGTCGGCATGCGGATCGCGAAAACTTAAAACGCAAAAAAAGTTTCTGGCAAAGCTTCACATGATTTATACAATCAAATGCTTTTGAAAAATCGAGCAGTGCCAATATAGTAAACAAATTAACATCAGCACTACGCCTGATATCGTCAATAATATGTAATAAGGCCGAGGCAGTGATATGTCCCTGTCTATATGCTGATTGAAATTCACATAGAAAATTATTCTCGTCTAGAAACTTAGTCATCTGATTCTTTAGGACAATTTCAAATGCCTTAGATAAAGCCTTTATCATACACAAAACCATTATCTACCGTACAACCACATTACCAGCAATATCGGAAACTGATAAACACCTAGAACAACTAGGTATTACAATAAAATCCGGAAATACGGAGATAAATCTAGTCAATATTTATATTCCACCAGTAAGCAGCTGTGATATAGGTTATGAACCGTCCATAGGACATTTATTTTATACCAAAGACTAATTCTCGGCGACATAAATGCTCACCACGATTTAAGGCACTCACACTTGAACACCGATACAAGAGGTGAAAATATTGCTGATAAAAATGACGGCTCCAACTGTGGAGTCCTCAATGAACCACAACCAACAAGAGTAACTAATAACTCATACTCGTCTCCAGATGTTTCACTTGCCAGCATGTCGCTAATGCCAATCGCTGAATGGAGAACTGGAATTGCATTAGGATCAGACCATGTGCCGATCATAATTGCCTTAAGCCGTTCCTTAAACGAAATGAAATCCGAGAAGAAGACGTACATTAATTTTAACAAAGCAGACTGGAATAATTTTACCAATTTTACTGAATTGGAATTCAGTAAGCAAATTTTACCAATTGACTGGCGAAAGAAAATCCAGAGAAATTTTTAACAAAGCTAGATCTCGCTTCATTCCAGCCGGCAGGATACAAAATATTAAACCAAACTTCCCACAAGAAGCTTGCGTACTCTCTTCCCAAAGAGAACAAGCAAATAAATAAACTAGTAATGGAACATAAACGTAACAAATGGAAAGATTTAGTGAGTGGTTGTGCAATTATCTAAGAGGCCGCCAAACATACGTTGAGCTACGTAACTCTAGATCTAAGATGAGGGTGCTCAGACAAGGAGTTCCACAAGGGGGAGTTCTCTCACCTTCATTATTCAACCTTTACCTAAGTAGTCTACCGACACCACCGGAAGGAATAACCATTGTCATATGCAGACGACTGCACGGTGCTTGCGTCAGGATACAACCTGGATCAACTCACTAATATCCTAAACACCTACCTTAACACCTTGAATGAGTGGTTTAAAACCAAAAAATTGACACTATCCATCGAAAAGTTCACTTCCACACTTTTCACCACATGGACGAAAGAGGTAAATACAACACTCAATATCTGCATTCCTACTGTGAAAAATCCAAAACTGCTGGGGGGTAACATTCGATCCACTACTTAAATTCAACGCTCATGCTCAACAAGTAAATATAAAACTTAAAAACAGGAATGGGGTAAGGATAAAAACACAATAATAACGGCATATAAAGCAATAGGAAGGCCTTTCATAAATTAGGCTGCTCCCATATGGGCAAGATTACTTTAACTGGATTTTTTTTTATTATTTTTATCGTAAATTAAGAAAAATTAGTAAAAGGGACAGTTTTGATCGTTTATCTTATAAGCACATAGGAAATAAAGCAAAAATAAGTAAAAAATAAAATTTTTTGTCAAAACCAGTGCAATTTTGTATGGATTTTGCTTTTTTCAAAGGCCTGTATCTTGGACCCCGGGGCTCCGATACAACTCGTTTTGGTTTCATTCGCTTCAGTGAGTGATTCTCTATCAAATAAAAAAAATTCGTGGCGCTTAAGTAAAAGTAATATCCCCACGAACTGCTTACCAAACAATATCTTTGGTGCTGTCATAGAGAGCAGCATCCCTGCAATGACACTCAACCACACTCGATGAAATCCAAAAATCAAAATAATAATCAAAATAATAAAAATCTCATATATAAATAGAATTATAATAATAAAATAAATATATAATTGCAATTCTTACCTTATTTTTAAAACTTTATTTAAACTAATTTTATTAAAATTTAACACAAAATATTAAAGTTTTTAACACACAATTATAGATTCAACACAAAACGATTTAACACAAAATATTATTTGTAGTTTATATAGTTTTTACCTGTCACTCAAAATATTAACACAAAACGATTTAACACAAAATAAATGTAGTTTATATAGTTTTTACATAATCTTTAAAAATCAATCAAAAATCACTATAGATCATTATAGATCAATATAGTTTTTATAAAATCACAATAAAATAACACAGAACACAGAACTTTATTTAAAATTTATTGTTTTAAATGTAAATAAAATTTAATACTACCGTATTTTGGTGGTGACAAAAAATGGACAAAATTGGAGAGAAATCAAAATTTAACAAAAACTTAACGAAAGTGCTGCCCGAGTGAAAATATATGTTTTGGAGAATTGGATAAAAAGTGGACAAATTATGGAGAAAACATGGACAAAACCGATCAGAATCGACCCCCAGCTGGACAACCTGAAACTAAGTCTAGGTTGACTGCTAAAATAGACAATCTAAATTATGAAACCGTAAGTTTATGTTGGAACCATAAACTCTTGAGTCTTGACATAACACAGAGTAATAAAACTTTTCTGTCCACTATAAGTCCACTATGAACTTTTACTGAATTATCAGTCCTATAGGAAAACTATTAAAATAAACTAAAATTACACAAATAAATCAAAATTTAAGTAACAAAAGCAAACTTATCTCTGAATTAGAATTTTTCTTGGATTCAATTGGAATTGAATTAATATAAATTGCTTCCAAACAATATTTTAATTTATTTTGTAAACAAAATAAGTTTGCTCCTATGGTGTTTTTATCTAAAAAAAATCTTACCAAAGTTTTAAATAAATAGTTTGAAAATAAATAACACAAATTACAAAACTAAACTTTTCAAATTTTTAATTGTTGATTAAATTACTTAAAATTTTTATTTAAATTACTTAAAATTTTCACTAAACTTTTCACTTTAGCGCTTCGATACATGGTACTGTTCCAAACAGTCTTCCAAATTCGTTTACAAAGTCATTCAAGCGAGACGAAGTCGATCTCTTTTCTTTTGGCATTTTTTGTTTGTTAATGTAAAGAACATACTAAATTTATACCACGATGTTTCGACTTTTGACAGTTCAGTCAAATTAACCAACTATAGGAAAAAAAATGAAAAATTTATACAGTGCATTTTGTTGTTTAAATATTTAGCCGCAAATTTAAAACTGTGTTTTTTTTTCAAGAAATACGCAAAATATGCAAAAACAAGCAGATTTTTTTTAAAAACCTAAAATAATTGGTATACATTGAGCACGTCCAAATGATTTATTTTCTTCAGAACAACTTTGTTTATTTTTAACCAGTTTTTTTGAGACGAGTTTTTTTAACCAGCTTTTTTGAGAGAGAAATTGTTACTCCCATTAAGAGCCCTATACGTCAGACATGCTTGTATAGCTGCAAAAACGCTTGTATTGTGAGTGGATATAAATCAAGCATAGCTGTCAAAATTTATAAACTCACTGGGGTGCGTTTCGAAATTAACTATGGTTAACCATGGTTAACTTTATTCTACCAAATGTCGTTCCATAATTAACCAAAAAGTTTCAATTCAATACTTCACGTCACTATTTTAACTATGACATTAGTGACATTATTACCGTATGGTTAAGCATGGTTAATTTCGAAACACACCCCTGAAAGATTTAACAAGCCTTCAATCACTATTAAACACGATCAAAATACTTGTTTAATTACTATACACGCATGTTTGACAGCTGCGTTGTTAAAGCATGTATAGCGCAAGATAAGTGCCGTTAGAGCACAATCCTGAACTATCAGAATATCCGAAAATCATCACCTGCAGCATTTGCACAACTATCGCTCAGAGAGGAGTGGGAAATTTGTTGATGCCTATTCCAGATCAAGAGAGTTGCCATTCGAGAAAGAGAAAATACAAGACGACCTTCACATGGTGAATACCCTACTTATCCCATCACTGCTAAAAAAAAAGTTTTACATTAAAAGAACATATTACATATTACCATACTCTTTATTAAGGATAATAACATCATTTAAATCTTATGCTAATCATAAATTGATTTGGTACGAATTATAATAGTAACGATCTAACTAACTAATGAAAATTTGTTCCCTTTGTTTTGTGTACGTTGGTTGATGGTACGCCGAGCTCGTCGTTGCCAATCCCAAAAGAATAAATCTAAAATTAGATAAAAGAAATTTACACCGCAAATTACACGACATGTACGTGGAATACAACTTGACTATACCCTTTGCACTCCGTTACTTACTAAATGATTAATGAACAAATTCAATAAATTAATAAATTCAAATAACTATAATAATCACATATATAACCTACAAATGCGATATCATTATTATAATATACATTCACAAACAGATTGAGTGTCGTACCTAATATGTATATGAATCATAAGGATTAATAACTATAAATCAATAAATAAGTACCGATATACACTACTATATAATTCAAATATATTTACAGATTACATTAATAAATTACTTTTAGTTTCAATAAATACTGAATGTCACTAATCAGACAAGGTATTAGATACTTCACTAACTAAATTATTTTTATCAAACCCATATCAGATCTGGTACTAAAATTTGTCCATCGAATAAACAAATTAATAATTACCATGAATCTAACAAAAATATCAATATCACAACTTCAATAAATTCTCTTAACTAGCCGATTCACAAGAACAATAAATTAAATTAACGAAATTTTCTTATCTAATACTATATTAATTACTTACAATAGAATTAACAGATATGTAACATAACACTGGTACATCTTCATTATACATGCTTTTTGGTTGACATCACTAATATTCTTTTATCCTCCGTATCGATAAAGGTTAAGTTAGACTGGTTTTTCCACTAAAATATTTTATTACATCCAAGTTTCCAGGTTTCCAGATATTTACAAAGAAATTCACCAACAAATTGAGTTCCGTTGACAATAATGAATAAACAGATTATTTTAATCCCAACTGTACGTATAATGTATATGTATGTTTGTTCACAGCTATATTTTACTGCCGTGAAAATATATGTGCTTTTCACAATGATACAAATTATAATAATAATCGTTATGTATTCTGCCATGAAACGATATGTACGTTTCACAAAGATTTCAATTTACTGCAAATCTTATCACTTCATGCGGACCAATTGTATTAGTTTTATCCTTCGATAACCACAATAATTATACTCTTCGTAACTAAACCAAAAAAAAAACAATATCACAACTATGGACTATAGCTACTATGAATTTACTTTAAACTAATTTTAAGTTACTACTCTTTACTAGGTCCGAGACTTCAATGTCTAATCAATCATATTTTTCGTTTTTACAACAATTTCCTACGGGATTTTAATTAATGTTTGATATAAAAAAAATAGAGATAACTAGGAAGGTCGTCAACATAATCAATTCAAAAAAAAATCTCGTTTGATTTTTATATTTTTATATTACATGGAAATGATTTGATTGTGCAACTTAATCGTCACACATGCTTGCAGGTATATGGGGCCTTTTAGTCTTGGGCAATAAACACTAGAAATCAAAGATACTTTATGCCCGAATTACAAAGAGTTTTGTACGAGTAAGGTTCTGTATTATTTAATATATAAAAATACATAGATTATAATTATCAGGTATTTATTTCTTATTATCTCGCATTATGCCATATCTTACTCTGCCCAAAATCATTTTAATTAATTAATTAACATTAATTTTTTTCAATTAAATTATTATCTATATTTAACACTACACAATTTAATAAAATCAACTAGTCTTCTGATTAAATTTAATTATTAATTTAATTTAAACTTAACACAAACACTGATTTGACAACAATGACAATGTGTTTTCTATTTTCTGATACGTGTTGCGTGTTTAAGTTAGAAAAACGTTTATAAAGAGTATATTGGGCAACTGTGGATATTATCAAGTAATATCAACGTTTTAAAATGATGGTTTATATTATATGTTATAAAATAACATAACGAAAACGGTAAATTAAAACTTCATTTCGTTTTTATAAATACGATATACTAAACAGTTTTTTTTTACATAGTAAGAACAAGATTTTGTAACAAAAAAGCAACGATATTTCGAAACGTGTTAATAACATATCTCGAACGTATTAAAGTGACTCCAAATATTGATTTTGGTTTAAATGTTACCATATTATAACATGTATCAAAAAAACTTATGGGCAACCAATTTCTAACAAAAAGTAAAAGTTATTTAATAACCTAGGTTATTTTTTGTTGCTTGGGATGCAGCAATATACACTTTAACCCTTTATCTCATACATGACTTCTTGGCAACATCTTTTCGTTGTTATTGAAATGTAACTTCTGCTTTATTTTTTCTAAATTGTTTACTGCCATTGTTTGTTGAATCAATAGATTTCCAGTTACATGGGACCAATATCTGCGATAGTCTGGTATTTGTATCACAGACATTAAAATCAAAATTCTAATAAATTTTTGTAGTTCCAATATTTTAATTATTTTCGGGCTTATAATATTTTTGGAACATGTGTAATAGTTTGTCTGTTCAACTATGTGAGATTGTTAGTGGATTGTTCAAATTCACAAAAGATTCAGGTAATGATTCATCACCTTTGAAATTATTTCAGATTCATTTATTTGAAAATTTTGTTTTCGCCATAGAATTTTTGCAAATCTTTCTTTTAGCTGTTTGGCTTCTTGTTTTACTGATAATGGAGCCTCAGCAATAAATGGCTGCGACGCTACTGGCAACTCATCCACAAAACCAATCGGCATACTTTCAATATCAAACATTTCAGGAGATGAAGCAGGTTGAATTGGACAGTCCTCTAACATATGTTCAGTTATTTTCTGCACTTCTATGTCACACAGATCTGAATCATCGTATCCAAATTCGTCTTCACTGTCTGTCCAACTTTCAATAATCTCCTCTAATTGAGCATGTGTCAAACCTTTACTTCTTGATGACATGCTAAAAAGAGTAAATTATGCTTAAAATTTCCCAAAATAAACAAAGTTGCAATCACATAATCTTGCACATATGCAAATATTGCACATGACCGAAAAAATTAAATTTTTCACATGCTATAACATATATGCAATGTTTGTTTTTACTTGTATATTTTATTCATTTACGTTAACATTTTGAATAATTTCAATTTTGCAAACTAAAGTAATGTTACTTATTTTTAACACAATCAACTTACTTGTACACAAAATATATTAAATACACCTTTTTAAAACAATTTAACGGCAACCTGCAAGTACCTTTTCTACTAATTGGTGACAACTGATTATTTCTCGTTATTTCCCGCCAAAATGTGACAATTATAATAAGCAAAACCATCTGCATAGAATGGAAAGCACTTTACAAACAACACATATAATCAATAATTTCAAGCTTAAGCTAAACATTTTCTATTAAAAAGTATTACAAAGTAAACTTTGCATATATATGCAATGCTATGACATGAAACCATGTTTTGATGGTAGTTATACATTACACGGCACCCTATATGCCAACAAAAAGGTATGGAATCCAAACCTTTACCAAAAAAAAAAAAATAAAAAGAATTTAATTCTTTACCAAAAAAAAAAATCCCTAGCCAATCCTACAATCTGAGACAGGTGCTCGTTGAGGACCAATCCACCGCGGGGTCTCTTTCCGCTGATTAGCCGCAGAGATGGAGTTCTCCTCGGCTAATATCTCCGCATATGCGTGCATAGCCGAGAGGAACTCCATCTCCTCGACTAAACACACCTTCTGCTGCTTCTTCTCATTCCTCTTCCTGCTTTTGAGTTCGACCCATTGCCGACGAATGCTGACTCTCCTTCTTTCTTGCCCACTCACCGTTTGCTCAGGTGGTGGAAGTCTCTGGAACACCAGTTCCAGAAGTTTTTCCACCATCTGATCAATGATGGAAGACACATGAAACACACAAAAAAACAAACAAGTTTTCTTCCAGAAAACTTGTCTTCTAGTCCCTGTTTCGGCGCCATTTTGTAATGAAGCTAGATGCTTTGGTCATTGATACGTCTTTTTACTTTTGTTTTTTTAGGTAATGCTCGCCTTAGGTGGATTCGTTTATACCCAGCATCACTTTTTGCTTCTACAATCGCGTATCAATGTTTTGTTTTTTTATCGCTAATTTGGTTCATACACACACAAATACCATCACCCACAAATAAAGACTCTAAGCTTTCATTTTTAGATTATTTTTTGTAAAACAAAACATGAATATATTTATAAATATTTTTTAACAAACAAATTATCTTTGATAAATTATTATAAGTTATTTTAATGTTTAATGAAAAATTAATAGAAAAAGTTCATTTAGATTTTACTTGATTAAAATTTACTTGATCGTTTAACGTAATTAAATATAAAAAAAATTTGATACTGTTTTTACTGTGCAGCAACGTTGTCCTTGATATGTATTTTGTAGTATCTGCATATATATATTTGTTTATTTATTTTTGTTGTATTCATTCATATTATGATCTGATAATGCCGAATAAATTTGTATGTTGAAGTGAAGTTGACTTTTAATTTATTTTGTTTATCAACCCAATGATAAAAATTACGTTAGCGTTAATGTTGTAATTGTGATGTCAAGATAATTTAATTCCATTACCGTTCTTATGATATGTTTTTCTTTATAACATATACACAAACATTAAAATTTTTTTTAATTTTATTTTTCATACAAAAATAATATGTTAGCTTTTTTTTTTTAAACTAATTTTATGCTTAATTAATTGATTTTATTTTATGCCTTTTTTTTAACAAATATTGATTTTTCTTGATATAAATTTTTTTGTTTCGTTTAAAAAAAACTGTTCTTATGATTTGTTTTTTTTCTTTTTTACATAACATGCACAAACATATATATATTTTTTTTAAATTAATTTTAATACAGAGATAATTTTTTTTTGACTTTGTTTTAACAAATTCTACAATATACCTAATAATTTTTTTTGATTAACAAGAATTGATTTTCTATTCATTTTCATAAATTTGCAATACAATTTTTTTTTCATTTTTCTTTTAAAAAAAACTTTCTTTATTTGCACATCACTCTTTTTCGATTTGATTATCGACTCATTCTTCAATCCACTTTTTTTTCGAATACAAGAATGTAATTCCTTTTATACCCAAAAATATTTCTTAAATTCCTGTTTGTCTTCGTTAAAAAGAAAAAACTCGGAAATTTTTTAAAGCAAGACTACACCGCATAAATTTACATATAACGAAAAAATATTTTGTTACAAAATTTTCGAAATCGTAACACTATATTGAACAGATTCTGTTGTACGGTCGGACCCACCATCATCACATCGTTCAAAGATAACTGTGTAGAGGTCTTAGCCGAAGCATCGAAAACTGCACGCGTTTTAGTGGTTGAAATACTTGGTTTAATTACGGCATGATGGGGTAAAAATATGATAATTTCGTCTTTGATTCTTCCACTGGGTTAATGAGTCTCATATGACCCTTTGAAATGTAATCATCAATAAATTTCTTATACTCAGATTGCAATTCAGGATTTCTAATGAATCTATTTTCTAATATACGTAGTCGGTTGGTAGCCTGATATTTGGATTCACCTAGTTTGTCATGATTGTCCTTCCTTCATAGGTAACTGTACAATGTATCTGCTGGTTTCATCTCTAGCATGTGTTCTTATGAAATGTGATTCACAAACCGTTTCTTCTTTGGTTAGGAGTTTTGCGGTATGGATTCCAATTGCCATAAACTTTGAATTGACTGGTTTAGTTTTCCTAGATCTGTCTTAGAGTCGAATTGATCTTCAAAACTTACAAAGAATTGTATAACCTCAGTTTCAGGTTCGTCATACTTGCCACTAACAATCCATCCGAGGACTATTTCTTGGAAGACGGGAAGTGTTGGACTTAAATGTATCCTATTGTTTGTGAGAATATCGAAAAATATTTCGGCACCAAGCAGTGCATCAATTGGTCTGGATGTGTTAAAATAACGGTCGGCTAGAACAATATTTCTGGAAATTTTCCAACGTGAAATATCCACATCTTCATGCGGTAGAGATTCAGAAATGCTTGGGACAATATCGAGTGAGTCCTGATACACTTATATTTGATATAACATTTTTATCAAAATTTATTCGATTGGAAAAGCTTGCAGAACCAAAGTTTGATTGACTTCCTGAATCAATAAGTGCACGACATTCATGATAACGACCATTTTTGTCTTGTATGTATATGACTACCGTTGAAAGTAGACCACCTTTCACTTTCTTTGTTTGTGCACAAAATGTAAAAAGGTTTGCAGTCACATTTGAAGAATCGTTCGTTTGAGGTTGACACTTTGGAGTCACAGGATTGAATTTGTCGTTGTGGAGTAATATGTGGTGTTTTAAATTACAAACTTTACATCCCATCTGTTAACAATTTTTACTAATATGAGTAGTACGGAAACAATTTATGCACAGTCTTAAGGACATAATTTTCGAGAACCTTTCTGAAACGGATAATTTTTTAAATTCTGGACAATGAACAAACGGATGAAATGGTGTGTTGCAAAGTATTGTACGATGATCGACTGTTTATAGGTTGAGTTGAACAATTTAAATTGTTCTGCTTAACGTCTGATACAACAAATGACGACTCTTGGGTATTGGATTCACGAAATCCTGGCGTGTATGGCTTGGAATGGTATAGATTTGGTTTTACATTAACTTTAGGTTTTGGCACTTCATACTTTACTATTGTCTTACATAGTTCTGCAGAGTTCAAAATTCAACATTGTTTAACGAGAAACTCTCTTAATTTTTTATAGCTCGGTAGCTCATCCTCCCCTAGAATATTTTCCCATTCCGTTTTTAAGACATGCGAAAACTTTTTTGTTACGATATGAATTATCATTAACTCTGCCAATCCTGATATTTTATATCCATGAGTTTCTCATGAGGTTACGTTGGTAATACACGTGTTTAATAAAACATTTACTTCTGTAACGATTATGCAGTGCCATCTAGACCTTCAGTGGGAGCAAAGATTGCACTAACTAACGTTATAGATTTTGTTCATCTAGTTAGTAACCCGGACCCGCTTTCTCGACTTGGCTTAGACGTGTATTTGGTCGTGGGTTGTCCGGTTACTAGGTGGTCCTTGTAGTAAGCGGTATAAATGTCAACCTAATGAAAGATGAGCTACGTTCCTATCCCACCATACCTTTCGTTGAACCATGTTCCCTCTAGGTTGATTAAGCTTCCTGGTTTCTATTCATAACATAGACAACCATCTCCGCTCTAGCGTGGCCTCAGATCACACTATTAGCGTCATCCTTACTACTATCTCCTTATTTTTTTTTTTATTTGGTTATTTAAAACATTAAAACTTATAACTAAACTCACCCGTTTTTTTCTTTTCCTCCTGGTTGCACCTACACAAGTTTCTCAAAAAAAACCAATAAAACCCCAAAATTGTATTTATACCGTAGGAATATATATTTGCAATCTCTAAACTAAACACAAAAAGATTCTTAACATCAACTGGTTTTGGTATTCTTTTATTTTCTTTAGAACACAATTTCTTTCTAAATATACAGTTACTTATCAAAACGTACACAAAACACAAATAATTCTTAACTGGTTTTGGTATTCTTTTATTTTGTTTAGAACATAATTTTTTTTCTAACATACAATTATTTATCAAAACGTACACAAAACACAAATAGTTCTTAACTTCAAAATTACAAAAAAAAACGAAACATAAAAATTACTAAAACAAAACGAACCACAAAATTTACTCAAACTCAAAAAAAAAGAACAAAACCAAAGAAATCTACAATACACGACCCGACTCATCAACACCTTAATCGCAAGTCCCGACCAACAATTTTCTGGCTTTACTCGAAACCTCGGTTTAATATGAGCTTTTTATAAAAATGCCCTTAGCGAAAGTAATAACAACGAGTCCAACAAGAAAAAAAACAACGAAATTCCAGAAATTGAATCAAATTGTGGAAACTTTCCCACAATTAAACGAAAAACTTATTTAGTTAAAAAAAAAATGAAAGGCTGAATTTCAGACTTATGAAGAAAAGACAGAAAAATGAGAATTTAATAAAGTGAAATTGGATTAAACATTTGTTAATCCATAGTTTTATATTCATTGTTTTCTGAAAAATTTACCGAAAACGAAATGTGGGAAAATTTTATAATTTAAACTAATGCCATTTTGCGTTATTAGCAAAACAGAAATATAGACATAGGGTTTGAAAAAATGGAATGTCATGAGACATGAAAAATAAATGTTTAAATAAACTGGAATTCGGAACATTGGGACGAAGTAAAGTAAAAACAAATTTTTGACACAAAAGTGGTGTACCCCAGAATAGCCTTCGTCACACTTCTTCATAAGAATTTTTAATTATCGGTCGGAGACTTAAGATTGCATCAATATGATGATCAAAAATTATTCGTTTACCATCGTATTGATCACAAAGTTCTTTCCATGCCCTTGTGTAACCAGTAGATGTTAGTTGAATGCCTTCAATTTTTGAAAGAGCGTCACCTTTTAACAATTTTTTCAAATAGGAAAATTTGTGAATATTTTCAATCGCTGGGTTGTTATGAAAAACAACCTCACAACTTTCCTTAAAGGATAGTCATTGGGTCGGATTACCATCAAATAGTGTTACAGCTAGGCTAGGTATATTTGGTCTAAGCATTTGAGGTTGGATGCACTCAGTTTCGGAATTTGAAATTACTTTCACCTTGTTATGAATTTCATCTTTAATACAAATAATATTGGTTGTTACTTTGTTTAAGAGGGTCTCAAACTGGAACATTACATTGGTAAACTCAGAGCTTGCAATGCCAACATTTAACAGAGCATACTGCTTCCAAATATCCTCATGGTTAGAGGTTATTTGTTGAATTATTGACTGTTGACATTTGATTTCTGCAATTGTTTTGGATGGTTGGGCCGCTTCAGATAAATATTTTTCTACCACAGACACTCTTAACTTTAAAGTATTTACTTGATTAATTATACCGTCGACTGTCACTTTCGGACTCATGATTGCAAAGAATACCTGTTCTAACTGTCTTATATTAAATTTAATAAATATATGAATTTACGTGAAATTTCTTTTTTTTTCTGTTTTAAAAATCCTCAAATTTTACAGATTAAATTTAATTAATTATGATTTTAAAAATAAAACGTATAAAAATATTAGCTAATTACTATATTAATACTAATTATCTTTACTTTAATAATACAATAGGAATACCTTCACCGGTTAGATTGTTGTCTTGTGTTAAACGTGTTTTGTTGTCCTCTTCAATGGTTTGGCTAATATATGTGTATAGCTGATATAATTGATTGATATAATTGGCTTTGATTGATAATTGATAATATATAATTCATTCCGGTTGGTATAATTATTAATTATTTGGTTGATACTTCCTTTTTGGTTGATATAATTATTAAGTATTTGTTTGATATTTTTTGGTTGGTATAATTATTACCTATTACTGCATATTTTTAGTTAAAGTACAACAACGTAATTCTGGATTTTATAATCACGTTCAATCTGGTTTGAAGGACCAAAATGTATAACATAACAGTTCAATCAATGTTGGGTGGTTCAAGTTTTATTCTTGCAGATCAAATTTTCACCTTTTTTCATGATTCCGGTTGCAACTCTTCAAACGAGCATTAATAAAAATTAATCACTTCACAATTTTGCATAACTTTTCAAACGACAAATTAATCAAAATTTATTACTTCACAATGTTGCATCATGCGCACAAAATGGAGGAAAAAATTGAAAGACAATAAAACATGTGGTTTTTTGGAGTTCTTAAACACGAATGAATTTTATTTCACGAAAAAGAACAAAAGTAAAATTAAAAAACATATAAGGTGACAAAAAAAGTACATTTCGATTTCTTTCGACTTTTTTAATATAATATAGTGGACTGTACTGTGTGATTTAAAAGGAAACAAAACTAACTTCAATTCATAACAGTACTGATGCTAACAGTTTAACAGCCTAGGCAAGTGGTCGGCAAACTTATTAGCCAAAGAGTCAAATATGAACATTACAACGATTTAAAAAAAATTGGGAGCCAAATCTGCTTGTTTAGTAAACTTTTATTACACTACAATATCAATACAATACAATATTATCATGATAATGTTCGTGCTTGGAAAAGATTGTTCGCATATATATGTAGAACCGAAAAGGGAAAGAACAGCAAACGCGAGCTTTTTCAGCTGATCGTAAGAGTCAGGAATACTATTCCAGGCGTTGAAAATGATCATGTCTTCCTTCTCCAGGTCATTCAAAGCAAACCACTTGTACTGTGAACTAAGATCACATATTTTCTTCTCCAATATTTCCAATTCAACAGACGTTCGAATTTAGAGCGCCATATCTCCTGTTATATCTTCACAATATAACATTGAAATAAAATATTAGGTTCAAGATCCAAATCATAACTAAACTCATTTATTCATGTAATTCTATTTATATCTTACATATGTATGTGTGTTAAAATATAATCATATTATAACATAATTGGGTTTTCCAACCCAAGTTGGATTTTCTAGACGTATTATATGAATTGAATATCCAAACTAAAAATCAAAACAAAATTCTATTAATTTTTTAACCTAATTATTTTGATTTAAGTAAAAATTTTACCTTTTAATATTTTTAATATCCGTAACACAAACGTAGCAGGCGTCTTCCAGTCGATTTCGATACTTATGCGGAATGAATAAAAAACAGGTTGTCAGAATGTACGTTTTTAATTTTATGCGTAAATTCACACACATAAAGTGCTTTAAAATGGAAATTACACAAAAGAAATGTAAGATCACACAGAAATAGTGTGAAATAGCGAATTCCGTGTAAAAACGCACTTTGTGTGTAAAATAACTGAAATTTCTACCCAAAACATTTGCCATTCGTTTTTTTACACAGGAAATGGATAAATTCATTAAAAATTTGATAAATTATCTACTATTATAGCAGTGATATCACAATCTTAAAATTTAAGTTTTTAGAGTGTAGGTGCTATACCGGATGTTGTTATTTCATGACCCAAGTATGAAACTTGTTCTACGAAAAACTGACATTTATCTAAATTAACTTTGACATTAAACTGAACTAACCTCTGTAATACTTTCAATAATTTTTCATATAATTCCTTAACTGTCCGAGCTCCTATCAATATGTTATCTATGTAACAGTAAACACCTTCAAAACCTCTTAGAATATTGTCCATAACAGATTGAAATATGGATGCTGCTGATTTTACTCCAAACGGTAACCTCTTATATGCAAAAAGTCCTAAATGAGTGTTTATAGTTAATAAATCTCGACTATTTTCGCTCACTTGTAGCTGCTGATAAGCTCCTTTGAGATCCAAAACTACGAAGTATTTTGAGCCTACCAAACTAGCTAGCACTTCGTCTATAACAGGCAAAGGGTAGTGCTCAGATTTTATACATTTATTGATTGTGACTGAGCAGTCAACACAAATCCGAATTCCGCCATTACCTTTGTGAACTAATACGATCGGAGATGCCCACTCAGAAGTTGCCACTGGTACTATAATATCTTCTTCGACCAATCTATTTAGCTCTCTAGAAACTTGATCACGAATGCTAAAAGGGACGGTATACGCTTTAAAAAATATCGGCTTAGTCTTTTCAACTAGTTGAATATCTATCATAATTCCATTAATTGGGCTTTTAAGATTATTATCAAAAAGCACTTTAAAATCAGATTTAATTTTAGGAAAAACCGATTCTTTAAACGTGACAAGACTTATATTCTTAACACCGAAACTAGAACGCCAAGATGGAAATAATTAATCTAGCCAATCTCTCCCTAACAGTGGTATAAAAGGTTTGCTATCGACCACTATTAAATTTAACACACAAAATATCAAATTGTGTGGAATATTGACCCTCACTTTGATTTTCCCGATCAATTTTAATTTTTCACCCGTAATGACTTTTAAAGGTTCACGTACCTGTTCCAATTCTAAATTATTAAAATATCTTTCATAGTCCTGTAATGAGCATATTGTGACACATGAGCCTGTATCGCATTCCATTTGAAGCTGTAATCCTTCAATGCAAATATCCACTAATTCGATTTTTGAAAATTGTATTCCAGAAAAAATATCCGTGTAATGATTCATCTGTACTATCGTCTCCCGTACAGTTTTCAATTGCTCCTACTCGTGCTGTACTTATGCCACTTCTGAATCTGAATAACTGAAGTTCCTCAATTGCTTTCTTCCTTGCATCAACGGTAGGATATTTAGTGCTAAATGACGCGTGCTTTCTTGTAAATTATCTCTCTAAATTTGACTTCTTGTTATGCGCGAATTTCTCCTTACAAATAAGACGTGTCGGAAGTCCATTCAAGTTTTGAATAAACGCAAAATTCTCGGTCCACTCAACTATAAATTCGCGGTTTTCATCTTCCGTTTATCTTTGCTTTATTTTTGGTAGCCATGTTAATTGGGGTGCCTATAAAAATATTCCAAATATATTTTTTTCTCCATCAGTCTTTCTCCATCAATCCATCAGTACAAAATTATTATCATTATTAAATTGATGAAAATAAAAATTAAAAAAAATCTTTTTGAAAAATACAATTTTATTAATATATGTAACTGCACTAAAAAGAAAAAGGATTTGGTCGCATTACAATGTTGTATTAATGCAATTCTTTGATGATTTGATGATGATTCTTTGACATCGTAATTGATAATTTCCGTTTGATTGAATTTATTAGTGTAGTGAATTTATTAGTCCAATATGTTTTTTTCAGTAAATATGTTTCCAAAATATAAATCCAAATAAATGTTTCCAAAATACTTTCAAAAATTTGAATACAACAAAAGTTTTTCATTTAATATGACTTTTTAATTTATTGAAGATTTCTTTTGTCTTGATCTTTTCTTAGTATTACTTTTCATTTTAAATTATTTATTCAATATATTAAATTTTTTAATATTCTTAAACAGTGTTGCAAAACGAAAAAAAAATTCGTAACGTTATGCGTTTCGTTTTTATAACATTACTTTATTTTTTTCGGTACGTTATTTCGTTATGAAACACAAAAATATTATATTTTATTATGTTATAACGTTATATTTACGTTATTTTAAAGATGAATGAAAAGGTTAAAGCTAACCTACTTAACTGCTCAGAAATCGAAAATCTCTAATGGATAGTTATCTCTTGCATATGTATAATTATAAAAATATTAAATTTATATATTCATAGTAAAATAAAACTAAATAATTAAATACATTAAAAAAATTTGACTCATTTCAAATTAAAAATAATTAGTTTTTAACAAAACTATAGGCATTCTTATCAAGAGTTTTCTGCAAATCTGATAGTTTGTTAATGACTATAAGCGTAACTTTTAATAGATCTTCAGAATTATTTCTTATATCGGCCAGCATAATAATATTCTTTCTTAAAATTACTCAAAACACCTGTGATGCAGAAACAGCTAGGTAGTACAGACTTACTTGAAATATACTTAAAATCTTACAATATATTCATTATGTATTTTGTTACAAATATCAAAGAATTTCATAACTACTAAAACTATTGAAAAAGAGCAGATAAGTTGGATTTTATGCAACCGATTTTAGCGCTTTAATTTTCATATGATTATACAAAAAGTATACCAAAAAAACGAATAAATTATTAACGTTATCGTTACGTTTTACGTTATTGTAACACAGTTTAATTTTTAAAACGTTATAAATGTAATTATTACAAATAACGCTATTTCATTTCGTTATTTCGTTTTTGCGTTACGTTACGAGTAACGTTTTGCAACACTGTTCTTAAATTAAATAGTTCAATTGATTATATCCTTAAACTAAATAGTCTTTCACACAAACTTAATTTATTGGTTTTCGTTTAATGTTTTTGCATGAAATTAATTTATAAAACAATATTTTATTCATTTAATTAACTAATATTTGGTTAAATAAACCATAATGGTTAGATGTAAAAAATGTATTTATAACAACTTAATCAACTGTTATTTTTCTTTAAATTCCAAAAAAAACTTATCTAAACTAATGCGCTATAGTTTTCTATTATTATTTTTTTTTTGTTCTAATTAATAACAATATCTTATTATATTAACAACGTAATTTAATTTTTTTTTGTTTTCTTTTCATTTTTAATCTAAAATCACTTGTTTTTGATGAACTGATCAATTTAAAATTTGATACCAGAGTGACCAAAATAAATTCCTTTAGCCTTCAGTGAGTTGTGATAGTGGTAGCAAATACCATCAAACAATTCAGTTCGCGACCTGGACCGAGGTCGCATTGGAGAGCGATAATTTCGATTGAAATTTCTAGAGCGATTACCGTTTCGATCCTTAGATCTACTTCGGTATTGGTGAGGAGGTTGGGAGAAATTTTTGCCTTTGAATGGCATTGAGGAGTTGCACGTTTTGTGCCCCCAGTTTTTTGAATTTTTCCTCAAGTGACATGATTTCACTTGAGGAAGAAGAAGGAAGAGAAGAAGCGGCAGGGTTACATACCGTATGGAGCGTCCCTTAGGGACGGAAGAACATTGTCTGCTATCTCGGCAGTTTCTTGCAAACTGGTTTTAAGAACCGAGATAGTAGCGCGAACTGTGGGTTGAAGTTTTTCCTCCCAAAGGACTTTTAGAGTTTCCTCTGAAAATGGATCTCGGGATTCAGTAGTCATATCCCGTAAGAGCTGAGACGGCGTTTTATCCCGAAGGTCCATGCCGCATAATACTTTTTTTATGCGGTCTGAAGTGCTGCTGGATAGACGGGCTAAGAGAGTCTCCTTAAGCCTATCATAAGGAAAATCTCGGTCGGGCTCTACCAAGATATCACTGACCAATTTCGCCAGTGTGGGAGTGATCATACTAAGTAGATGACCAAACCTAGTGTAGTGGGACTTGATGTTTCCCAACAAGAACTGACCTTCTAAGGTGATGAACCACTGGTCTGGTGTTTTAGACCAGAAGGGAGGAATTTTACAGCTACATGCCTAATTTGTGACAAGGTTGCCGAAGAAGTAGCTGGAGGTGGTGGAGGAGGCGGAGTGATAGTTGGAGGTGGTGGAGGATTTGAAGGAGAACCTCCAAAATTCATCCGTGCCAAAGCGGCATCGATCCGCTGAGCGACCAGTGCCTCGAGCTGGTCTTCGATAACCGTGTAGATTTTTGTTCCGGAAGATTCGACAGTTTCTTCAGGTTCTGGTGGACCCAGCTGAAACTGCTGGGAACGCGAATGTGTGGCGGGAGAGCCTAGTTAGGACAGCAACTAAGTAAAAGAGTGTTGCGGCGATAAATACCTCCAATGCGTGTCGTTGCGCGACGATTGTTTAGCTTGTGACTGTAATTTTTTTTAATTATTATTAATCAATTATTAAATTTAATAATTAAAAGTAATATTATTTTTATAACAACTTTTATTAAAAATTTAAATTTCAGACGCGTTTCGGATATAAATATCCATCATCAATGAAAGAATTTATATTTAAATAAATAATAATTATAATGTAATTTTTTAAATAAAAGAATAGTATATTATTGAATTAGGAGCTAAAGTCGTACTTTTTGTGTTGAGTCTATAGTTTGGCGGCCGACCGTAGGGAGGCCGACAATTATAGACGAAACACAAAAAGTCACTTTAGCTCCGAATTCAATGCACTATTTTTTCGGCAAACGTTTAAATTTGTTTAAAAATATGAAATTAATGCATCAAATTTTTTAAAAATATGTTTTAGGTAATAAATTTTCTGAAATTAATTTTTTTTTATTTTTATTCATTAAAATGAACTGAAATGCATTCTGTTTTGAACAAATTAATAATATCATTTTATTTTACTTTACTGCCGCCGTAAAAATATGAAAATTACTTTACAGCCGCCGTAAAAATATGAAAATTACTTTACAGCCGCCGTAAAAATATGGAAGTTACTTTACAGCCGCCGGCAGAAAAAGTAAAAATGACGTCACTTTTGCAGCCGCCGGCTAAAAAGTAAGACTTTAGCTACTCCCCAGCGGCAGTAAAGTTAAACTTTACAGCCGTTAGCCGAAAAAATTAATTGTGTGGGTAGATTTTTATTTTTGATTATTAGTTTTTTTTTTATTTGATTTATATTAAATTTTTAGATTAATTTCACTTAATTAAGCACAATGCTATTTTTAATTATGTTATTTGAAAGCGCAATGCTTATAATTTGATTTTACTAATAGAACGTTATTGATCGCAATGATCTAAAGGAAAAAATATGGAGGGGCTGAAATCTCACAGCTCTGAGATATCAAGACTTCGGTCCGGGTTAAGGATTTTGATATAGTTTTCGGAATTGCATATTGAAGATAATACGTTGAAAATTTGTCTCATTCGATTTTATATTATTTGTCGATACATTTTAGTTATATAACAGGTCGTTCAATAAGTCCGTAGGATAAGTAAGAAAAAAACAACATTTTGACAAAACTCGATTTTTTTATTCAACATAGTTGCCTTCGAGGGCGATACAACGAGTATAGCGATTTTCCAACTTTTCTATACCACTTTTATAGTACGATTTCTCTTTCTCGTCAAAATAGGCCTCAGTTTCAGCGATTACTTCATCATTGGACTTAAATTTCTTTCCAGCAAGCATTCTCTTGAGATCTGAAAACAGGAAAAAGTCGCTGGGGGCTAAATCTGGAGAATATGGTGGGTGGGTAAGCAATTCAAAGCCCAATTCATTCAATTTTGCCATCGTTTTCATCGATCTGTGACACGGTGCATTATCTTGGTGAAACAACACTTTTTTCTTTTGCAAATGTGGCCGTTTCTTTGCGATTTCAGCCTTCAATCGATCCAAAAGTTCACAGTAATACTCGCTGTTGATGGTGGTTCCTTTTTGGAGATAGTCGATGAATATTATTCCGTTCGTATCCCAAAATACAGACGCCATCACCTTACCGGCCGACTGTTGCGTCTTTGCTCGCTTTGGATTCGGTTCGTCAACTGCTGTCCACTCAGCTGACTGTCTTTTGGATTCTGGTGTGTAATTGTGAAGCCATGTCTCATCCATTGTCACATATCTACGATAGAATTCCCTTTTATTGCGGTTTAACAGTGCCAAAGACTCCTCCGAAGCATCGATTCGTTGTTGTTTTTGGTCGACTGTGAGCTCACGCGGCACCCAATTTGCACAGAGCTTTCGCATACCCAAATGTTCATGTAAAATGGTAAAAACACTACCATCTGCTACCTTTACAATGTCAGCTATTTCGTGCACCTTCAATTTGCGATCGTTCATAACCAATTTGTGTATTTTTTTTATGTTTTCTGGAATAACAGCCTCATTTTGGCGTCCACTGCGCTCTGCATCTTTTGTGCTGGTACGACCACATTTAAATTCAGCCATCCACTTCTCTACCATTTGTCTCGATGGAGCAGAGTTTGGATAATGTTTATCAAGCCATTGTTTGGTTTCCACTGTATTTTTTTTCATCAAAAAGCAATGCTTTATTAAAATTCGAAATTCACTTTTTTCCATTTTGTTTCAAAAACAAAAGTTGCTTCACACAAAATGCTATAACTCACGAATAAATAGTCAGATTGCTGTCAAATTTATACACGTATCGTTTGAAGGTTAGTACTAAATAAAAATCATATGGAAAAAAATTCTAGTAACGCCATCTATGTGTCATCCTACGGACTTATTGAATGACCTAGTATCTTGTAAAGACGTAACGATATTTTCTAAACCGTAAAATTATCGCCAATAAATCTTCGTGGGGCCCTATTCCCGAACACATATTTGTCAATCGACAATATTGTCGATTTCACCAAAATGCTTAACAACTTTGTTTAAAAATGGTATTCTGTAACTCATATTTGTGTCAAACAAATTATAACAAATTTTTACAAAATTATAACAGATTTTTAGTACTAGATTCGTACTTTTGACAACTACCTTTTTTATTCTTAAAAGATGCAATAAAATAAAAATATGTTTAATAAATAAATATGTTTTAATGATATTTATTTAAAAATATGATTATTTAATATTATTAAAGACTTAGTTTTGCGTTATAAATTAATTTTTCCGCCAATTGATGAAATTTGTATAAAAAAGTCAACACTCAAAACAAAGCATAAAGCAAAATTGTGATTTTGACAGTAACTATATTGTTCTTGTCAGATTCACAATATTGTGTTGAATTTTTACCAAATTGGTGTTACACAATACGAAATTCACAATATTGTGTGAATTTACAATATTGTGATGACATTTATGTGTTCGGGAATAGGGCCCCTGACCATTCGCACCAACCATAAGTACATCATTTAAAGACAAGTTAGTATTTGATTTTGCGGATGCGTCAAATACTACCCGTAATTTCGTGGTAGAACTTGACTCCTTTATTACTGCATGATGAGGCATATATTAATTTATTTGGTCATTTTTATCATTATTCTCATTTACCAGACTCATAGGACCTAAAGTTTTATACTCGTTTATAAATTGAACATATTGTTCTTTCAATTCTGGTTTATTATTCAATTGTTTTTCAAGCAATTGAAAACGCTTAACAGCTTGATATTTTGAATCTCCTAAGCCCTTATAATCATCTATAAATGGTAAATTTACAATATATCTATCCGAGCTATCTCGCTGATGAGTTTGGGCGAAATGGGTTTCGCAAGCTTCTTCTTCCTTTGAAAGAAACGATGGGTTGCGGGTCTACCACCTCCTCCCATGGCTCCGGTTCTCCAGGTCGCGTCTTCCTTCGCAGCGGTGTCTCCCCCTGTATGGTTCTGAACCCTTCCTTTCCCTTTCGAAATACAGGTTTCTACCTGATACATCCATCACCCCACCCTGATTCTTAATCTTGTACATCTTTAAGGTAAAATTCAATTCGAAATTCAAATTTAAATAACCAGCAAATGGTTTAAACAAAAAAAATATCAGCGTTCAAAATATAATATAAAATATATATTTAAAATATGTAATATTCAACACACATATATGTCCCCACATCCCTATATGGTCAAAAGAATATGAAAGAAAACCGGTTTGCCAACGCCCAACACTAGTTGACAACACCCAAATATACAAAATCTATCAAACTGGTTTATACACAAACCACACTAAAAAAAAACCTACACAAAACTGGTTTATTCCAAAAACAAAATTCCTACAAAAATTTGCGCCAAAAATACTAAAGGAACCGTATTTACGGTACCAAACAAAAATCAAAATTTTAAGCCTTGTTTCGGCGCCACTTATGGAGTTTTTGGACTTAACATATAATTATTATTATAACAACAAAAGAAAATTTAAAGAAATCGGGACGAACAGATTGTTCCAGACGAACTACAGGCTTGGAAATCCCTTATCAAGAATTTAATTAATCTAACATTTATTTAATATAGGAAGAAAGTAAAATAAAAAGAATTTCAGTATTCATAATATCAAATATGTTTTAAAAATAAAATTTAAGAACTTAGCTTAATTATTGGTGGTGTTGACAAGGTCATCTATTCGGTCCTTCTACTGCTAGTTTATTTATTCCCTATTTCTTCTTTGAAAGTTATTTAATATGTCAATAATTCTATGATTCACACTTTCGACATGGTACCGTACTATTGCATTAATTCTGATCCGCTTGACGAATAAATTAGCGTTCGCTCAATATGTTATATTTGTCCAAAACTTTAGTCTTCACCAAACATGCCGTAAAGGTTTGGCAATGAATATTCATAAAAATTTCCCTGCTTTTTTTTTTCTTTATTCAACAAATTCTTTTTTTTTAATATTAGATAATATAGTTCCTTATTAAATAAATAAAAATAATTATTATTACTCTATATTATGAGTTCTTAATTACTAATTAATATTGATTTATTTAATTTTTTAATTTTTTTTTATATTGATTTATTTAATTCAACTCGTTTAATATATATTAATTAATTTCTTTATTTGTGCCGTGTAACTTAAGTGTATGATAAAAATAAAATTTATGCAATTTGAAGTTAAAGATAAAAATTGACTGATGGAATTAACTTTAGGATAATTATGCTTGTTTTGACTTTGTTAACCATCAATATCCTCCATATTTATTTTTCACCATAACGTCATGATAACACTCATGAATATTAATTTCAATATTTAATAAAAATAAAATCCACAACAATGTTTCATGCAGGAAAATAACTAAAAATCTTGTTTTTATTTACTTTTTGAAAAAAAATAATTATAATTCTTTTTACTTTTTATTATTATAATCACAAAAAAATTTGAATATTAGTTCTTCTATTCTTTTCTTTTAAACAATATTTAATTATGGAATTTAATTGTTTTAATCTAAACATTGAGAGTTGTTTTCTTTTTTTTTTTTTTTTTATTCAAAGTTAGGCATGTTTAGTGTTAATTATAATAAATTATAAATTAACGTCTCTGAATATCCGAAGATACCATGCCAACTAGGGATAAGAATGGAATGCAAATTAAGATTCTTTGAGAAATTTATGAACGTTAACTTTAAAGCCTTGAGGATTAAATTCATCAGGGAAAACCCAGGAAGGTAAGGCATTCCAAAGATGAGAGACTCTGTTGAAAAAGTCACGTTGGAAGGCTACAGTTCTACACCTAATTATTTGAACTGTAAAGGGATGCGCTGCTACGTTTGCTCTGGTGTGACGCGAAAGGTTTGATGATTTAGGTAAAATCGATTTGATCTCTTCAGAAGCTCGTTCATCCATAATATATTTATAAAATATAGTCAAATCAGCAACATTTCTTCTGTGCTGCAAGGAATCAAGACCGTTAGTAAGACTTGGGTTACCAATGAGTTTAATAGCTCTACGCTGTACAGAATCAAGGCAGTTGAGACTACTCAAGTAAGCTCCACCCCATATGTGAGAACAGTATTCCATGCAGGGACGTATAAAAGATTTATAAACTAAAAGAAGTTGATCGCTATCGAAAAACTTACGACATCGCCCCAAAAATCCTAACTTTTGAACAGCATTCTTAGCCAGATTAAAAATATGAGAATTCCACTTCACATTCTGACGATTATGGAAGATTATAGAACACAACAACAATAGAACTTTCAAGAAAATTCCCGTTAGTTCTACAAATATAAAAATCAATAAAAGATAACAATGCAACCAAAGTAAACATTTAAGAGGAAGTATTTGTTTTATCGAATAAGGATTGGTTAACGAAATAAAAATTGGTAAATAAAACAAGAAACAAAACAAAAGAATAGATTTCACACCTAGGTGTCAATATTTGAAGATCGTCTTATTGTTGAAATAAAGGAAGGAACAACAAAAAAAAAGGGTTTGTTCATCTAGAATATTGCAGTAATATCGAGGCTATTTCATGTAGTATAAATAAGAGGTGTTCTTCGAGGACATTATTAGTATAAAATTGTTAGTGATACAAAAAGTATAAAAATTTAGCAGTGATAAAGGCGAAGTAAAATTAAAAGTGTTATAAGTAGAAAGTTAAAAGTGATATTGTGAACAAGTATAAAAGAATTATAAGTGGTGAAACATTGTTAGTACAAGAAGAACTAAAAGGGGAATAGTAATAGGAGAAATATTTTTATTGTAAAATCTTGAACGAATAAAATTATAACGTTTAGAAAATCCATTGTATTTTAAATTTCCTGATTTAGTGATCGAACTAAATAATTGTAGCTCGGCTAAGAAACGTTACAACTGGTGTCAGAAGTGAAATTGGGAAATAAGATGGAGTTGAATGGATTAAAAGTTCAAGATCTGAAGAGTGAATTGGAGAAAAGAAATCTTTCAACAACGGGAACCAAGAATGAGTTGAAAGAACGATTAATAAAAGCTATGGAAGCAGCTGGATTGGATCCAGAAAAATATCGTTTTGGGCAAGAAGAAGCAGATGAAAATCCAGATGCAGGAAATATTGAAGATAAAGATGGTGCTGTTGAAGCAACGAGGCAAGTCGTACCAGCAAACAACGACTTTGCACAGTTAATGGCTATGATGGAGCAAATGAGTAACAGCATGAGTAATGAAATGAAAAAGTTAGATGTCAACATCAATCAACAGTCTGCAAACATCGCTTCAAGTCGAGAAGAAATTAGCTTGGTTAAAACACACATCGACGAGAAACTTCTACAGATGGCAGCGAATCTACGCATCGAAGTAGAGAAAATTGTGGATGAGAAAGTCGAGAAAGTGCAAAAAGAAGTTGAAGTTCTGGAACAGAAAGTGCAATCGAAAGTAGATGACTTTAAAGTAGAAGTAGAAAAAAGGCTTCTAGATGTTGAAATAATAGCTAAAACATCACATCCGGTTCAACAAATACAGGGCATGAAGTTAAAACCGCCCACATACGATGGTACATCATCGTTTGGAATTTTCAAATTCCAATTTGAAACAGCAGCTGATCAGAACAGTTGGAACGAAACACATCGTGTGGCAGCTTTAATAGTGGCACTGAAGGGTGAAGCAGCAGAAACAATACAATCAGTTCCAGAACAAGATCGAAGGAGCTACAATGAGATCATGAAGGCTTTAGATCGCAAATATGGTAGTGACCACAAACGGGAGATATACAGACTTGAGTTGAAGGGTCGCTACCAGCGAATAGGAGAAAGTCTGCAAGAGTTTTCGTCTGCGATCGAACGTCTGGTACATATGGCACATGGAAATATATCACCAGACTATATGGAAAGAATGAAGATAGATGCGTTCATCGACGGCCTAAGAGATCCAGAGACGCGGAAGTCAGCTGTGATGACGCCTAAAGCTACATTTGCTGAAACAATAGCTTGTGCATTGACTAGTGAGACGGCACAAGCAATTGTCAAACCAACAATCAAAGTACGTCGTGTAGAAATGGAAGAAGAGGATAGCTTTAGGCCCGAAAGAAGATCCCGAGAATACAACAGTAGAATAAGATGTTGGGTATGTGACAAACTTGGTCACATATCTCGAGAATGCAGAGAGGCCAGACGAAAACGGGGAAGATCAACATCACCAATCAGACGGAGATCATCTGAAGATAAGGCTCAAGCGGGAGAGGATGGTCAAATAGTAGCGGAAGGGTTAAACTAAAACGAGTCAGCTTTAAGGGGCGTAAGCTGGCTCCCACAACCGAATGCCCTATAATCTCCATCCCTATTTCAAGAATCGCAAGAAATGGTGACAGTTTAACGATTGGAGCTGAAATTGATGACAACAACTGTACCATTACACTAGATACTGGAGCAACTCGCACAATAGTCCGTACAGATTTACTAAAAGGGGAATTACAACCAGCAGAAAAATATCGAATACAAACAGCAACAGGGGAAAGTGCAACTATCAGGGGTAGCAAAATTGCTGATATAAAAATAGGAAATACGCACTTTCAGCATGAAGTTCTAGTGGCAGACATCGTTGATGAAGTAATTCTGGGCATGGACTTCATGAGGCCGAATGGATTTGTAATAGACGCTGGAAATGGAGTACTCAAGTATGGTAACGTAGAGTTGGCTCTTCAGATGAATGGTGCAGAATCAAGCATGAGATTGGAACATCGCGAAAAGCTGTCACCTAATACCGAAACAATCGTCTGGGGAAGTGCACATGGAGATGCAGATGCATTGTCAAGAAGGCCATGCCAGGTGGAATGCAAGCACTGTAATCGGGCGGAAAGTAAAGAAAACATTATTGATGTCAGGCTTCTGCAAGTGCTTCCTAGTGAAGACTGGACGCATGAAGTGGTAAGGAAGGAGCAACTGGAAGATCCGAGCTTGGCACCAATAATAAAGTGCAAGGAAAAGGGAGAAAAACCTACATGGAGTGAGATTGCCGATAAAAGTCAAACATTGAAGGCATATTGGGCACAATGGGACAGCCTCTGTATTGAAAATGGATGCTTGAAAAGAATTTGGGAAAGTCCTGACGGATCAGAATCAATGATAGTAGTTCCCAAAATAAGAATACCTCAAGTATTAAAGGAATATCATGAAGGAACCAGTGGCGGTCACCTGGGTATTAACAAAACCCTTGCTAAAGTACGGCGTAGATTTTATTGGTCAGGAGCACGTCAATCGGTAGTGGAATGGTGTCAAGCATGCGATCAATGTGCGGCTGCAAAGGGACCTGCAAGAAGAAGCCGTGGTAACATGAGGCAGTATAATGTAGGAGCACCATTCGAGAGAATTGCGATGAATGTAGCTGGACCATTTCCGACTTCTGATAACAACAACAAATATGTGCTAGTCATAATGGATTATTTTAGCAAATGGCCAGAAGTGTGTGCAATACCAAACCAAGAAGCAACAACGATCGCTGAAGCAGTAGTTAGCAATTGGATAAGTCGCTACGGAGTGCCGATGGAGATTCACACAGATCAAGGAAGAAATTTTGAATCTACCATATTTCAAGAGATCTGTCAGATACTTGGGATTAATAAAACTAGAACAACTGCTTCACATCCCCAATAAGACGGCATGGTGGAAAGATTTAATGCTACTCTTGAGAAATATCTAGCAAAAGTAGTAAACAAGAATCAACGTGATTGGGACCGTCATATTCCGTTATTCTTGATGGCTTATAGATCAGCAGTGCATGATACAAGCAAAACGACGCCAGCTACAACCATTTTTGGAAATGATTTACGGCTACCTGGTGATCTGAAGTTTGGAATTATTCCATCGTCATCATTATGTGTCCAATATTATGTTAATAAACTTCAAAAAGAACTTGAGGAGGTACACACGTTTGTCAGACAGAAAACACAGATATCCAGCGATCGAATGAAGGCTCGGTATGACATTCGCGCAAACAACAAAGGATTTGAGGAAGGACAACTAGGCTACACAATCCACAACGGAGAAAAGGATTATCTCCAAAACTACAAACATCTTGGGAAGGACCTTATACCATCATAACAAAATTAAACGATGTCGTTTATCGAATAAAGAAAGGTCAACGAGCGAAGCCAAAAGTCGTTCATCTAGAAAGATTAGCACCCTACAGAGGGGGAGATTAAGATTCTATTCGGGACGAACAGAAATAAGTGGGGGAGAATGTGACGATTATGGAAGATTATAGAACACAACAACAATAGAACTTTCAAGAAAATTCCCGTTAGTTCTACAAATATAAAAATCAATAAAAGATAACAATGCAACCAAAGTAAACATTTAGTAGGAAGTATTTGTTTTATCGAATAAGGTTTGGTTAACGAAATAAAAATTGGTAAATAAAACAAGAAACAAAACAAAAGAATAGATTTCACACCTAGGTGTCAATATTTGAAGATCGTCTTATTGTTGAAATAAAGGAAGGAACAACAAAAAAAAAGGGTTTGTTCATCTAGAATATTGCAGTAATATCGAGGCTATTTCATGTAGTATAAATAAGAGGTGTTCTTCGAGGACATTATTAGTATAAAATTGTTAGTGATACAAAAAGTATAAAAATTTAGCAGTGATAAAGGCGAAGTAAAATTAAAAGTGTTATAAGTAGAAAGTTAAAAGTGATATTGTGAACAAGTATAAAAGAATTATAAGTGGTGAAACATTGTTAGTACAAGAAGAACTAAAAGGGGAATAGTAATAGGAGAAATATTTTTATTGTAAAATCTTGAACGAATAAAATTATAACGTTTAGAAAATCCATTGTGTTTTAAATTTCCTGATTTAGTGATCGAACTAAATAATTGTAGCTCGGCTAAGAAACGTTACAATATTATTTTCAATCTCAACTCCTAGAAGTCTGACAGACTCATTCTCTAAAAGATTTTTGGGGCCAAACGTTAATGGAAAAGGATTGGGTGTCGTTATCCTAGAAAAATGACAAACCTGTGTTTTGCTTGTATTGAATTCAACACTGTTAGCAATACCCCAATCCATAATTGTTTTAAGATCAGTGTTAAGGGAATCTATCAATTTTGACCTACACTCACTAAGCGCTAAGGGTGTATATAATTTAAGTGCTTCATGAGACGCATGAAGCGTGCTATCATCAGCAAAACTATGTATAGGATGAACCGTTGAGTTCAACAAATCATTAATATAGATAAGAAAAAGAGTTGGTGACAAAGCGGAACCCTGAGGAACTCCTGCATTAGTTGAAAAAGTATTCGATGATACACCGTCAACATTGACCCGAAATTTTCGATCAGATATAAAGCTCTGTGTCCAAGATATAAGCTGCTCGTCTAAACCATAGGATCTCAATTTGAATATAAGGTTGTTGTGCCAAACTTTGTCAAATGCCTTGGAAATATCAAAAGCAACACCGAATGTTTGTCCAAAGTTTTCAAGCGACTTGTTCCAGATATGAGTGACAAAAGACAGCAAATCTCCCGTCGCTCTTCCTTTTCGAAATCCATATTGTCTCTCATTAATTAATTTGGAAGACTCTAAGAAGCTCATTAAATTAAAATTGACATATTTCTCAAAAATTTTAGCAACTACCGATAAAATTGAAATGGATCTGTAATTCGTAGGATCAGTCTTACTGCCCTTTTTCGAAACTGGCTGTACACTAGCCATTTTCCAAATTTTAGGAAAAATTCCTGTCTTATATGACAAATAGAAGATTTTAGTGAGGATTGGTGCTAGCTCTCTAGCAAATGTTTTAAGTATAATCGGAGGAATAAAATCAGGGCCTGTTGCCTTGTTAATATTGATTTTTAAAAGCATTTTTCGAACAATGTTTTTCCGAAAAATTATCCGCCTCATTTTATAAGAAACTTTAGAAATAGGTTTAGGTTGGAAATTAGGTTCTTTTAAAGTAGAATTTAAAGAGAAATAATGCCCAAGCAAATTAGCTTTCTCTTTTGGATCAATAATAGGGACATCTCTATTAACAAGAGGCGGTAGGGAAGATTTACAAAAGTTGCTTTGGATAGCCTTTGCGGCCTTATAGAAATTGCGTGAACCAGTCGGATGTTCTGCGAATTTAGATGCTTTTTTCCTATTAAATAGATGTTTCTCTTCATCTATTAACTTACGACATAAATTTCTCTCTTTACGGTACTGTCTAAGGTTTTCATCGGTTTTGTTTTGATTAAACTTTCGAAAAGCCTTTTTTTTAACTTTTATAGCTTTTTTGCATTTACTAGAAAACCATAGATCAGTTTTCGGAATGATCAATTTATTAGGAATAAATCTGTGCATACCATCAATTACAGTTTCAGAAAAATTTGATGCAGCTATGTCTGGGTCTTGGCCGGTAAGGCAATAGCGTTTCCAAGGAAAACATCTAAAAAAACTTTTAAGTCCTTGCCAATCCGCAGCTTTGTAATCCCAAACATTGCGTGGATTCGCTTTAAATTGTTTTGGAATTTGTATATTTAGTTGTGTGGAGATCAAATTATGATCTGAACCACCCAATGGTTCTGATATTTTAAATTGAACCAGATATGGATCGTTTGTCAAAAATAAATCAAGCAAATTACTACTTTGACCAGGAATGTCAGGAACTCTGGTTGGCTGGTCTATTATTTGAGTAAAATTGTGATAAAGAGCAAACAACTCAGCCTGTCTACCAACCTCGTCAGTTTTAGAGCTGTGTGTAAGCCATTCTTTACTGTGGACATTAAAATCTCCAAGAACTATAAACTTTGCATTAGGATACTCAGCCAACCTATCTATCTTCTCAGATAAGTCATGAAATAAATTAGAGTTCTCAGGTGAATTAGGTGAACGGTAAAGTCCAAAGACAAACAGCGTTTGACTTGGGCAACTAATTTTTAGTGACACCATATTGTGAAATTTTGCATTTAATTCAAATTTATTTAACCTCACATATGGTATAGTATCCCTAATATAAGCACAAACTCCATGCTTAATGTAGAATGAGGATTCAAGTTCATAATTGGGACAAAGGTATTTGTTTTTATCTAAGGTCACAGCACGCGCACTGATAATCGTTTCCGTTAAAAACAAAATATCAGGTTTCATAGTTTCAAGAAAAAGATGGACTGAATTAAGGTTTATATTCAATCCTCTTATGTTCGCATAGCTGATAGATAATTTTGCCATTTTAATTCATAGAGAAATATCAATGAAAAACATACATACGAAAACCACAGTAATGCGAAAACAAACAAACTCAAATTGAAATTGAAATTGACTACTTCAACAGCTGGACAACCTGAATCTAAGTCTAGGTTCACTGTTAAAATCGACAATTAAAATTATGAAATTGTAAACAAAATATTATTTTAGAAACATCAAAACAAGATGTAACTCAAAGACAGGAAACTATACATAAAGTGTACTTAAAACCTGTTATTGAGTCAACAAGACCACAAGAAAACTAACAACAAAACCAGAGATGGGTAGGTCGCAAACGTACCGTCGCAAATTACGTTTTCGACGCGTCGCAAACGTATTTGTTACTCTGCTTTTGCGACGTCATTTGTTACGTTTGCGACGCTGTTATTTTGTTATGTAAAACTACTATTTGTAATTTACTTCGTTAGAATTTAAAATTAAACTGCTTTTATTTAAATATATTTTTACTATTAAATAATATCACATATTTTTAGCAAGTTAGCATATATTATATTAGCAAGTAGATTTGCCGTATAAGAAGTACAACAAGTGTTCCAAATACCGATCGTTTTTAGTATTGATTGTGGTATTTTTCCATCCATCAATTAGTAAAACAGAATTTTTGCTTATTTTATTCCGCTTTTATGAATACAGTCATCATATGCAGTCTCTAATATTGGTAGATAGAGTTTTTCACGTGAGTGGAACATATGATGAACGAGGTTTTTTTAATGAATTTTAGAGTGATCAGATTCCACAACATAAAAGGGATTATTGGATTTAAAAAAAATTCACAGCTATTTATTTATTTATTTCCTTCAGATGAAATTTTGTCCATAAAACTTTCATCTATTTTCTGTTGTTTTTTAAATTTAGTGTGATTGTTCATATATTCCAGAAAAATTATAGTCCCTATGGTCCAGTCATATTGTACACTATAAGAGACTCCGAAGCTAGTCTAAAATAAAAGAAAACTATATTCCAAAAACAACACAAATAGAGGGTGACTGATGCTACGTAACCAGTCAATTCATCAACAATTTACAGCTCCATATTTTGTAGTTCAGATTCACAATCCGTTTCAATTTGTAATTCTATTGGGGTTGCTTTAGTGTTTTTGCAATTGTCATCAATGATTTGAATTCTTTTTGTGCATATGTAACCCATTTAAATATACAAAATATTGGTTACTTATATAGAGTTGTAATAAATGAGATAAAAACTCAATAAATCACCTGTGCAATCACACTTCTGTAAAAATCACATGAAACTACATTTCTATTTTCTTGTTTAATAGAAATAAATTTTAAATCCTTCCCCAATAAATGTAGAGGACGACCGGTCATTTTGAGTACATATTTAAATATTTTTATAAAATTGTTTTTGTACCACACTTTAACTTTTTACTCAACACTGAAAAAAAATTTATTTTGAACTAAAAAATTGGGTTTGAATACAAAAAGACGAGAAACTAGCTGTCAAAGTTTGCGACGCATTTGCGACATTTGCGACGCTTTTGCGACACGTCACGTAACAAACTCTTTGCGACACGTCATTACCCATCACTGAACAAAACTAATAAAATAACTACAATTCTACATAAAAATAAATAAAATAAAAATTTGAATGATAAGAAAAACTTATCTGAATTAATTTTTTTTTGCAAAATATTCTTATCCTATCCCTTATAATTTTCTTTCACTTATTGTGTCTTTTCAATATTTTTTCGGTCAATATTTTTTTAGAAAATCCTTACCTATAAAACAAAAAGAAAAATTATTAATATGTATTGTATTCCCTAAAAATTAAAAAACAAACATGGAATGGATAGAATGAAAAGAAAAAATTCGTAGTGGACTAGCCACACCTTTTTCACTCAAACAAAATAGGGTTGCCAATCGTGATTTTTTCTTCGTTAAGTCTTCGTTGTGTTTTTTTTAGATGTTATTAGAATAACAGGAATTTATTTGTTGCTGGATTGAATTTTTGAATTCGAATTTTTAAATTTGAGACTTTTCTTTGAATTTATTCTTTTGATGGACACCGAAAATTTTTAGTAATGATTTGAAATTACGATTGTTTTATTTGGACGTAGGGGCCGACGTTACATTTTTTATTGGATAGGATTCAATTTCCCAAAATTTATGAACAAATTTGTTTAACTGATCATTCTTGTCGACGGGAGAAAATGTTGAAAAGTTATATAATGGCTCAGTGTAATTTCCACTGAGTATCCAACAAAATTTAGTGTCCAATACATAAGGCAAACCATCTCTAATATGAATTTTGCCAGAATTCAAAATTTTTACAAAAATCTCAGCACCAATTAGTACATCGATTGAGTTTGATATATTGAAATTGGGGTCTGCTAATTCTAAATTAACAGGAATATCCCATTTTGATATGTTTATATTCCGCCAAGGTAATTTATCTGTAATTTTAGGAACAACTAGAAATTCTAATATAAGTCGTTATAACTATTTAATCGAGATTTAATGGAAGTTGTAATTTTGTATTTAATATTTGTCGTATTATTATTTAAACTGGATATTGGAATATTTATATCTTTGAAATGACAGTTTATTTTACTGGCAAAATCTATGGAAATAAAATGAGACTGGCATCTAATAATACTCTGCAGGTGTGATAAGTTCCTTTTATATCAGCTATTAAAATAATAGCTGTCGAAAATAATACTTGTTTAGGTGGGTTTATATAAGTCACTTGAATTGACATAGCTGTTTGAGATAATTTTGTATCATTATCGGAATTAATTGGTATTGAAGTACTAGTATTACTCTGATGAATTAAATTATTATTTGCTTGAGTCGACTTTTGATTGTTCGCAAATGTATTTCTATCAGATTCTGAAAAATGTAACAAAGTGTTGTGTTTACCTTTACACTTTTTACAACTATTTTGTATCTTACAACCTTTAAGTGTGTGATTGTTACGTAAACAATTAATGCATTCGTTGCATTGTTTAATGAATTGTTGTCTTTCAATGACAGATAACTTTAAAAACGATCCACCATTATAAATTAAATGTGATTGTTTACAATTATAAGAAATAATCTTACTAGTAGATGCACTACCACTAGGTTCTACTGCAATGAAAGTTTTTGTATTTCTAGTTTTATTTGGAATAACTCTTGATTTTTCTTGGATGGAATTAGATCTTTTATTTCTTTCTATAGATTCAAGGACATGACACCGCTTTTGCAAGAATTTTATTAGTAATTTCCAGGTTGGAATTTCATCAATTTCAAACTCATTTTCAAACTCCTTTCTTGTTGTATGATCTAATCGTTTTTTGACTAAATTTAAAAGAATTATTTCAGAAAGACCTTCAAGTTTTTGGTTACAAGCTTCTAAAGCGCTAATGTTTGAGGTACATTGATTAACCAACCTTTTTAAATCAGAAGCAGACTCATTTCTACAAAATGGAAGATTTAAAATTGCATCGACATGATTATCAATTATTATTGCATTATTATTATATTTGGATAATAATTCATTCCAAACACGTTCAGAGGATAAATTTACATGACCAATGCTCTCTCTTGCATCATATGTTAATTTTTCAAGCAAGAAAGTAAATATAACAACATCATCAAGAGTTTCATTTTTATGAATAATCGCCAAAAACGTATCCTTAAATTATTGTTTGTTGGCCGAATATATATTTTGGTTTTATATTTCTGCCTGACCGTTGTTGTTATTGTTATTCTTTGTTGTTTATGTTATACATGAACAACGTAATAAAGTCATCGATCTGTAGTTGTGGTAGTTCAACTATTTATTTTTCAAGATATTTCGGGACTTTTTTGGTCCATTCATCAGTTCTACAATGAGATTAATTACACAGTTAGGTTAGTTACTAAATTATAAATATTCGATAGTCTGTTATAGATAAATATAGTTGTTTACCATTTATGTTGTACAATTTTGATTAAAGTCACAAATAACTTAACTTATGTTAAAATAATAAATTAGAATTACACATTAAAATACTAAAATTCAACATTAAAGATTACAAATTAAAATTACAAATTAAAAATTAAAAAATGAAAGATTGAAACACAAAATAACTTCACTTGTTGTACAATTGGAACTTTTTTTATATATAATTCAATATGGTGGTTTATTACGATTGTTGATTAGTTTACTTGCTGAATAATTTTTGTTGATTCTATGTTTTATTTCTATGTTATTTGCTTATTAACTGGCTGTATGCTGGGTGTAGTTGATTTTGATTTTCTTTGCTTTTAATTGTCTGTATGTCTTTCTTATGCTGTTCAATACGTGACTTTAGTTTCTTTCCGGTCTGACCTATGTATTTACCGTTGCATCCATTGCAGTTGAACTGGTAGACTACTTGATGTCGTTCATGTAGTTCTGTTAATTCATATTTTTGAGTTATTTTGTTTACTGTTGATATTGGTTGAGCTGCTATTTCGAAGATCACATAAAAATTCTTACAAAAATTCTCTTAGATCACATAAAGGTCTTACCTGTAGACTTTTTTTATATGAATCGTTCAATGACATTAATTTTGATTTATTTGAACAAAATTTTGATATATATACATCAGATTCTTTTTGAATTTGGTCTATATGATCCTCCTTAGAAAACATACACAACTTCTGTACTCTCTCCTCGTGATCTGTTATATATTTACTTAACAACTGCAATCGAATTGCGACGTCATTTTGTGTATTTATTTCAATGTTAAAATCATTAGTTACAAAATTCTGCAAGCTTTCCACATTTTCTGCTAAAAGCCTTTTAGTTTTTTTAACTTGCTTTAATTCAAATTCGATATCGTAATCCTTTTAATTTAATTTATCCATTTTAAAATATTTAATTAATTAGAATATGAAAATTATTAAATTAAAATTGATAAAAAAAATCCTTAAAATATTAATCAAAAGTAAAAGAGTATCTAAATATAATAAAAAATAGTATTTCTTATAATGTTGTTTAAAAAACAACTAATTATTTATCAATTGTCAAAATAATTGATGAACTTTAACGCAATCTATTAAAAAAAAACTAAAGATATTTTTAAATTTTGTTCTAAAATAAACTTAGAACAACCGAAGCGCCAATAATACATAAAAAGCGCACGGAAGGGTCTTGCACTAGATATGTATAACTTTTTATTTTAATGTCTGTAAATAGGATGTCCACCATATGCGATATTTTATTTTATATTATTTGGTATATTGTTTTTGATTTTTAACTGTTTATTTTCCTCACTTTTATATTTATTTATAAAACACGTACCTTTTTAGCTTTATTATAAAACTATGGTTAATTGTACCTTATATTTTTTGCTCCAAACTATATTAATTACGGTGTTTCAAAATTTAAGACGCCATTCGCCATTTTTAAAGTTTTAATTTTGTATAACTTTTGTAATATATATATAATGTTTTTTACAATGCACAATTTTAATATTTTTAACTAATAAATCTAACACACATGGAGTTTTACTTGAATTTCTGGATGTAATATCCGCTCGAATGGACCAAAATGTTTAGCTTGTGACTGTAAATTTTTAAATAAAAGAAAATTAATTATGGGTGTAGATTTTTATTTATGATTATTATTTTTTTTTTAATTTGATTTATATTAAATTTTTAGATTAATTTCACTTAATTAAGCACAATGCTATTTTAATTATGTCATTTGAAAGCGCAATGCTTATAATTTGATTTTACTAATAGAACGTTATTGATCGCAATCATCTAAAGGAAAAATTCAAAAAATGAAAAAACGAAAAAGTAAAAAATAAAAATTGTTAGAACTGAAAAGTTTAAGTTAGCGCATGCGTTGTACATTCATTTTTTCTTTAAATATATTTAATTTAGTTTTGTACAACAACGGCAAAGGCGCATATTGCGACAAACAAAGTAATAATATTTATGAAAATTTCTTTATGTTTTACTGATATATTATGAGTCGTTTAGACCTTAGTTACCGAAATAATAATGATATTCTTAATTCCCAAGGGAATTATAATACAATTTGAAAAAAGTAACTAACTTGATCAATTAAAACGCAAAATCATGCTATCAAATACTTGATGAAAATAAATGTTTTAGTTAAATAAATGTTGTATAGTAACAAATAAAATTATTTATGTATCACATGAATTATTAGATGTCAATTACCTTGTGAAACTTACTAACCCTCGGGCCAGAGGCCCTCGGGTAGCAAACGTTTCCCGCGGTAATTAACATCCTTATAATTCCCTTGATGCATAAATAACTATTAATAGCATGCATTATATATTTGGGATTTGAAATTTGTAGAAAATGTAGTTTAAAAATAAATGTATAAGAAGTAAAACAAATTCCGGCCAAGAAATATAAAAAAGGTTACCTGGTTTTTTTCATTAAGTGTTATGCGAATCCAAATGTCGGTGGTCACCAATCTTTAGCCTCTATGGTATACAGTAGCTATTGTTATCCAAGTAGATCCAGGTAATAAATCCTGATATTCGTCGCTATCCGATGAGTTGTCACGGCTAACAATATTGTTAGAGTTGATGTAAATGATGAAAGTTGACTTTTATGCTTATTTATGTATTATCCTAGAACTTCATATATACTAAGAAAATTAAACACGACTCACAGCTGATTTATATAATGTTGTAGCTATTTGTATTATTGTCAACTCAAATGTTCAAATATTCTTACATGCAAACATATATAAATATAGCCACTTTTCAATTAGAAATTAATTTATTACTATAAGCAATATTCTTCGTTATGTACATTTATTTATGGCGTCATCACCTTACTGTGTTTTTCTAATTTAACCTTTGTTGATGTTATTTATAATTATACAAATTTACACAATTTAACTTAATATTATTTTAAATGAAAACAGCAATTTCTTATTTAAATATGTTGGTTTTTATGCAATTATAAATCTGGGGTTGTAAAAAAGATTCAAGAAATTAGTAACAATGGCGTGTTATCAAAAAACTATTTCAATATCTATATAACAAAAACGTTTGACAATTCGATTAAAAAAAACTAATACATTTTTGATATTCTAATCCCGTACTAAAAAAAACTATTACATTTTTTATTGTGTTTGTTATTATTACCCAGCAAATGTTATGTTGGTAACATGATGGCGACATTCTTTATATTTCTTTTTCGGAATTTGCTTAGGTTATTTATTTAACAGAATTAAATTGATATGTGTTGGAGTCAATCACCACATTCCCTCTATCTAAAAAATCGCCGCTTATAAATCAAAGAAAAATCATTGTGTCTCTATAAAGTTTTAATTTTTTTTGCGTTTTTATATCAATTGCAAACAAAAAAATTTGTTGATTAATCAGAAATGTAAAAAAAAAAATTATAGAGTTCAAATAAAATATTTAACCAGTTGCGTTGTAAGCAAAGCGTTTTGTTAATTTTCTATATATATATGAGCAAATTCAACAACGTTTTGACTTGACCCCTTTTAATTTTGATTATTTTTTGTTTATAGATAGTCTTTGATAAATAAAAAATACTAGTTCTCTTAGAATTTTTTTTTTCGACCAGGGGTCTTCACAGGGTGCCCCTCAATTTTTGTTATTTTGTGATGTGAGTGCATTTTGACGAGCGATTGTAGAAAAACTACTCAACCGATTTTCATAAATGATATGTCGTTGAATAGGTATTAGAACAAAGTTTTTAAAAATGTACAATGTTAATTTTTTGATATAATTTTTAACGGTGTAACATAAGAAAAAAATGGTGTAATTGAAAAAAAGATGGCATAGCCTTTTTTTTTTTTTAACAAAATTGAAGCTTATTTTATATCTAACAACTTGTGAAAGTTTGGGACTAGCGTCATTTTTTGTTTTAGAGATAAAATTCGTTGTGCATATGACTGTCGGGAATCAGTTTTTTTTGTTCTGAAGGAAAATTATAAAAATGGCGATTTTTAGATTCAGATTTTTTTTTATGTTAAATATCAAATATTTTATTATTAAATGAACTTTTTAAAAAGCAATTTCAGTCAAGCTCAGCAAAATTTTGCGACATTTTGACTCAACCCTTTTTAATTTGGTTTATTTTTAGTTTATAGACAGCCTTTGATAAATGAAAAATACGGCTTCAAGTAGAATTTTTTTAAATATAGACCAAAATAAACCAAATTAAAAAGGGTCGAGTCAAAATGTCGCAAAATTTTGCTGAACTTGACTGAAATTGCTTTTTAAAAAGTTCAATTAATAATAAAATATTTGATATTTAACATAAAAAAAAAATCTGAATCTAAAAAACGCCATTTTTATAATTTTCCTTCAGAACAAAAAAACTGATTCCCGACAGTCATATGCACAACGAATTTTATCTCGAAAACAAAAAATGACGCTAGTCCTTAACTTTCACAAGTTGTTAGATATAAAATAAGCTTCAATTTAGTTAAAAAAAAAAAATAGGCTATGCCATCTTTTTTTCAATTACACCATTTTTTTCTTATGTTACACCGTTAAAAATTATTTCAAAAAATTAACATTGTACATTTTTAAAAACTTTGTTCTAATACCTATTCAACGACATATCATTTATGAAAATCGATTCAGTAGTTTTTCTACAATCGCTCGTCAAAATGCACTCACATCACAAAATAACAAAAATTTAGGGGCACCCTGTGAAGACCCCTGGTCGAAAAAAAAATTCTAAGAGAACTTGTATTTTTTATTTATCAAAGACTATCTATAAACAAAAAATAATCAAAATTAAAAGGGGTCAAGTCAAAACGTTGTTGAATCTTCGTGAAATTGCTCATATACAAAAAATTTCTCTGGAACTATATATGAACAAACTGTCTAATACCCAAAATATTTTAAAATATTTATCAGAACCGGACCATATATTCATGCTCACATAAAAGTATTATTCTAAATCATTACCCGCATTTACTTTGAATTTGACGAATCTAGTGTAAACTACGTCTGGACGTTCTCCTTACTAACGCCCTACGTATCTGCTAAAATAAAAGCATATGTAACAAAAGTAGGGAGACCTCTACAGGGTCATACCAAATCATAGGCTCGGTGGCCTTTAGACCTCTTGAACATACCTCTTATTATTGTCGAAATAAAACTCCCAAATTTTATAGTTCCTTTTTAATTTTATTATAAATTTCTATATGAAATAATGTTTTTTCCTGAAGTACCTTACTATACTTTTTAGATATAAAATTATACTTATTCTATCTTCTGAAAATTTCTTATTATATATATCCAAAAATTCCTCATCACACGTTTCCGTGTACATACATCTTAAACAAGAAATCTTGTTCAAGCCTTATGTTATGAAATATCATCATAACATAATTCTTGAACAATTTTTAAAACAAAAAAAAACAAACATCATTGTGAAAACAAAAATTGTTTGCTTTTTTGTTTGTTTACTTCAAAAAATTTATTTTTTAGTTAAAGTAAGTAAACAAAACAAAAAAACAATATTTCCGTAAATCAGCAGTTACAACTTTTATTTTCACAATTTAAATTCCACGATAGGTAAATAAACCTATAAACATAATTTTACATATTTATTTAATTTGCAATCTGTTCATAATTTATTATGATTATTACATAATTAAAGAAAATATGAAAATATTCAACCTTCATAACTATGTCAAAAATATACGTACTTGGACTTAATTTGTAATTCATTTTTGATTAAACATTTATGCGTTCGACTTTGACTTATATGATTTTTAAAAAAGGGTTGAAAATCTTCACATTATCTTGTACAAAGGTTTGACTTAGGAAAATGGATATAAGAGTAAATGGTTCCTCAGATACCATTACATCCGGGACCTTTAGAAGTGAAACAAACTATCAGAAAGTTTGTTTTACTCTCTTTTTACTTAAACTTTTGGAAAAAATTAATCAATAACATTTACAAATTTACAAAATTTCTTATTATATATATCCAAAAATTCCTCATCACACGTTTCCGTGTACATACATCTTAAACAAGAAATCTTGTTCAAGCCTTATGTTATGAAATATCATCATAACATAATTCTTGAACAATTTTTAAAACAAAAAAAAAACAAACATCATTGTGAAAACAAAAATTGTTTGCTTTTTTGTTTGTTTACTTCAAAAAATTTATTTTTTAGTTAAAGTAAGTAAACAAAACAAAAAAACAATATTTCCGTAAATCAGCAGTTACAACTTTTATTTTCACAATTTAAATTCCACGATAGGTAAATAAACCTATAAACATAATTTTACATATTTATTTAATTTGCAATCTGTTCATAATTTATTATGATTATTACATAATTAAAGAAAATATGAAAATATTCAACCTTCATAACTATGTCAAAAATATACGTACTTGGACTTAATTTGTAATTCATTTTTGATTAAACATTTATGCGTTCGACTTTGACTTATATGATTTTTAAAAAAGGGTTGAAAATCTTCACATTATCTTGTACAAAGGTTTGACTTAGGAAAATGGATATAAGAGTAAATGGTTCCTCAGATACCATTACAAGTGGTTATATTACTAGATTCGTCATATCTAGTGGTTATATTACTAGATTCGTCATATCTAGTGGTTACAACTTGTTTATCTAGACTATAGCTATTAGAATAAATCCTTGTGGTAGTTGAACAGTAGCTATATTATTGAATATTTGTTGAGTTTCAATAGTTCTTCGGAAGCTGGATGCTTAAATGTTGGTTGACTCCAACTTAGTTGTTATCTTGTTATTTCAAAAGGAGTGTTGCCAATATTTGATTTATCTTCGATTAAAATCACTCCAAGTAATATTATCTTAATAACTATTTAATTATTATTTGATAGATAAAATATTTTTGTATTCTATTTTACTATTTTAGTTATTTTTTGCCCATAAAAATTATCAAATATGCTTAATGCAAAATCACCATCTCACCAACACAAATAAACTGATTTAAATGTTCAACGAATATTGAATTTCTAAATAATTATCCAAAGCGATCAAATAAATACTTTTATAACATTTTTATATTTTATTTGAATAGAATCATTTCAGTTTGATATTATTAAATATAATAAATTTCTGCCTATTTAAAATTAAGAATTTTTAAAATAAATTTGGTCTTAGATAAACTTTTGTTAAAATTCTTAGTTAAAACTAAAATTTCCTTTTAGTTTCAATTAACTAGATTTTGTGATTCAAATTAATTAAATAGCACCTCAAAACATCCACATTTAATTTACTTTGTTACATTATTTTTATTAACAATAAATTACAATTTTAAGAATACATAAAATTCAAAAGATATTTTGTGCAAACCGCCGTTTATAAATTTTTATACATATATCTCTTGATTATTTTGTTTTTCAACGCATTCATTGTTATTTTTAAAAAAATAAAATATAAGTAAGGAAGGTGCGATTGGAAAATAAAAAATTTATTAAAATACTTATCAGTGTTCGCAACACTACCCCCCTAGTGGTATCGCAGATGGGACCATATGAAAAATAAGAAGAAAGGGGATTTAATATGCCGTAGCATTAAGAAAGCGAGCAGGAGTTCTGGTAGTTCGACCTGCTCGGGTTGTTGCAGCAGAAGGGTTAAAGGTGAACGTTTGCGGTGTTAGATTAAATTTTACCTTTTTAGCAGTTTTAGTGGCGTTTGCGTTGTGTTTTCCAACTTCTGTGGAAGTGGAAGGCAAAAACTTGAAGGTGTCCGAAGAAGAAGATTGGACGTTGTCTGTAGAAGACGGTAGTTCGTTTGCGCGATAAGATTTTTGTTAGAAGACAATGGAGGTTGAGTCGAGATATCTTCAGATTCTGACCGATCCAATTAGAATAGAGTGCTGAGGCTACCGTTTCAGCAGTGATATCCGAGATGGGGATGGCCTCAGGCCAGCGAGTATAGCGGTCAATAACTGTGACACAATATCGTTTGTCCTCAGAAGTAGGGAGTGGACCAATTATGTCCATATGTATCTTGGAAAATCGTTGTGAAGTTGGGGCATAGTTACTCAAAGAAGATTGTGTTTGCCTAGAAACTTTTGCCTTTTGGCAAGCCAGGCAGTTCTGTGCCATTTGTTTAACGTCCTTTTTAATGGATGGCCAAATGACCTTATCCGTTAGAAGTTTGACGGAACTGTTAACCCCTGGATGGAGTAAATTATATAGGCTATTGAAAACAGATTGACGAAATTGCTTTGGTATATATGGGCGAGCGTTACCAGAAGAAGTATCGCATAAAATTGTTTTAGACGAAGATTGTCCAAAAGTTAACGGAAAAGATCGGAATTGAAGTGTGGGACTAGTGTCCACTAATTCCTTTAGTTCGCAGTCATCGAACTGAGCATCAGCAATTTCGTTATAATTGATACATTCTGGTATTGATAGTTGATCGATACGAGAAAGTGTATCTGCAACTACGTTTTCAATCCCAGAGATGTGTTGAATATCAGTCGTGAATTGACTAATAAAATCTAAATGCCTGAACTGACGAGGACTTGCTTTGGCAGGGTTCTGCGACAAAGCATAAATAAGAGGCTCATGATCGGTGTAAAGTGTGAAGGTTCTTCCTTCAAGGAGATATCTAAAGCGTTTGATAGCAGAGTAAGCTAGATCATAGGCACTATATTAGAGATCATAAGCACTAGAGATCATAAGCACTATATTTCTGTTGCGACTCATTAAGTCGCACAGAGAAGAAACTGATAGGAGTCTAACAGTTGTTAATATTTTGTTGAACTACCGCGCCAAGTGCCTTATCAGAAGCATCGACCATTACCGCAAGTTGGGCAGTGTGCGAGGGATGGGCAAGAGGAGTTGCCGCTTGCACAGGTCGAAGGCTTGAATGGCGTCTTCGAACCATTGAATGACTCGTTTGTCATTCTTTTTAGAACCTTTAAGAAAATCATTAAGGATGGCTTGAATGCCACTAGCGTGATATATGAAGCGACGGTAGAAATTAATCATACCTAGAAAACGACGAAGTTGGCTAACGGTTTCTGGACGATCGAAATTGTTGATCGCATCAACACGTTCTAAAGTTGGCTTAATTCCAGTCGAGTCAATGTGATGTCCTAAAAAGTCAACGTTGGTTTTTGCGAAGTTGCATTTTTCAATGTTGATGATGAGACCTGCCTTTGAAAGACGCTCGAAAACAGTTCGAAGATGTGTCAAAAGTCTTCAAAAGTCGTCCTCAAAAGTCTTAGAAGCAATAAGGAGGTCATCAATATAGATGAAACAAAAGTCAAGGTCTCGCAGTAATGAATGCATGAACCGTTGAAATGATTGCGCACCGTTTCGCAATCCGAATGTCATTTAAACGAATTCGAAGAGTCCGAACGGTGTGGATATTGCTGTTTTAGCAATGTCGTGTTCATCAATAGGAATTTGATGATAAGCACGAACGAGATCGATAGTTGAGAAAATGTTGCATCCATATAATTGTTGAGTAAAATCCTGAATATGAGGGATAGGTTATTTATCAGGAGTTGTCACATTATTCAGAGCACGGTAATCACCGCAAGGTCTCCACTCGCCGTTCTTCTTTTGACAAGGTGGAGAGGGGATGACCATGGACTGTTAGAAGGTCGACAAATACCTTGAGCCAGCATGGTGCCGCATTCGGTCTTGGCTATTGCCAATCTGTCAGGAGCTAGTCTACGGTACTTAGAAAAAATGGGAGGACCACGCGTTTCGATAACGTGTGTAACGTTATGTTTGACCGGTAAAGCAAGATCACTTGCAGAACTTAAATGTTTGAAATTCCTTAGAATATTGACGACAGCAGGGTCAATCGAATTGTCGATTGTAGTTAAAGTGGGGACTGGAGAAGTGGAGATTTCAGCGATAGCGAACAAGTTGGTAAGTGAATCGACAAGTCGTCGGTTTTTGATATCCACTAAGAGACCATACTTATTTAAAAAATCAGCGCCAAGTATAGGCATGGTAACGTCCGCGATAATAAAGGTCTGACAGAACGATCGTCTGAGACCAATATTTAATTCGAGGGATCGTGTACCATAAGTTCTGACTCTTGTGTTGTTCGCTGCATAGAGTGGGAAATCAGAAAGTTTAGAGAATTTTTCTTCCACAGTAGCTGGAAGAACAGACACTTTGGCCCCAGTATCGACTAAAAAGGATTTTCGAGAAATTTGGTCATAAACAAGAAGACGGAGCTGATTTTGGCTGTTGTCATATGCCGCTACTTGTGACGAGCCATTAAGTTTTTTGAAAATTTTGACTGAAAAGAAGAATTTTGGCTGCTAGGTTTAAAGTGCTTGCACTACGGGTCACAGCGATTTGCGTCTTGCTGGAATTTGTGGTGATAGTAACATTTTGACTGAAAAGAAGAATTTTGGCTGCTAGGTTTAAAGTGCTTGCACTTCGGGTCACAGCGATTTGCGTCTTGCTGGAATTTGTGGTGATAGTAACATTCACCATCAAAGATTTGTACCCTAGATCTAGATCTTGGGCGATAGCGGAATCGACTAGGCGTGTGATCTCGACTGTAGCTTCGGTCCTTGGACCTACTTCTACTTTTGTTAAAATTATTCGTTGAGATTGCGTTGAGAACAGAGGACTGGAGTTGACCTGTCAACTGTCACGATTAGACCTTAGGCCCATTTATACTGACCCAGTCGAGATTGTTAAACCTAAAAATAAATTACAATTAAACCTAATGCCAAAGTTGGAGAACGCTCCCGAACGCCAGGCTTCAAGTCTTAAACTCCATAAAAATATTGTTCTATTAAGAAGCTAAATGTAAAAATAGGTAAAGTATGAATTTGTATGAGGTGAAGCCTCTGATCCTGAAAAAAGTATAATTGGTTCTTCTCTTCATTACACCGAAGAAGCCTCTGAGCAAAGAATGGTACTACTGGTTTGCACCTAAGTACAAACAAGCAGCACCACTCCTCGTCCCTGAGAACTTCTTCGCTGTATGAAGGGAAGAAAAATTCTTCGATTCGAATTCGAATTCTTCAGTCAAAATTCTTCGATCGCATAACCCTTATGGTCATAGGCGACCTAGGAACGACATCATTGTTAAGGAGTGAAGTTCCATGGATGGCTTGTTAGGCCTACCGCTAAAGAAAGAAATTTTATTAAACCTAGTACACACCGAAAAAAAATTTCGACAACATTAAACAAAAAATGTACAATTAATTCTAATTCCTACTCTAAAGAAATATCTATTCTAATATTCTAATTGAATGTGTGACAACTCCATTTAAATTGAACAGTTTCAGTCATTCTCATTTGAAGCAAATCAAAACATTTTCCCATTGAGTTCTAAAATGATGCATTTACAATATTTATAGTGCTCAATATATCGTTCATCATGAACAGAAAAAATAACCAAGCCAACATTAATTGGTACATACATGTAAATTGTTCAGCTAAATAAAATTCATCCACCAGGTAAGCCGTTCGTAATAATTATGGAACAATGTTACCATTGTTATAGAATTCATATTCTTTCGCTATTAATACGCTGTTATTATTCATCAAAAAATATTGTGTGTAGCAATGATCATTTAAACAACACTAATTCTGTAATTATGAACGAAATTTAATCCATCAAAGTATCATATAAGTTCCAATGAGAATATTCGAAAACAAAAAAAACCTTCCCTAATATTCAACGGACTCACTTAAGTTGAATAAAATTCCGTATTTGTTCCAATATAATGGAAATGAAGAACATGACCAATAAGATTGTCCCACTCCCTTATTTACAACTGCTATTTACATTTATACAAGAATATGTACAATATGTACAAGAAATATAAAAATATGTACAATATATACAATATGTACATGGTAGTAGAAAAACCAATCCCTAAAAAAACTACTACCCCCAAAACGTTTTTTTTTTTTCAAATTAAAATAAATTTGTTTTTCAACTAATTACACAATCAGAGACAGGGGCCACCTGCGGACCACTCCACTCCTCTTCCTGTCGCTCGATCGGTGAGATGGAAACCTCCTCGACCAGCTCAACCACTTGAGTATTCTTGGTCGAGGAGGACTCCATCTCCACGACCAAGCGACTCTCCTCTTTCTTCTTCCTCTTTTTCTCTTTCTTCTTCCTATGTGAGTCCTTATTCTTTTTTAACCTTCTCCTTTCCCTCCAGCCCACATTCGGCTCTAAAAGAGGGAGATCCTAGATCAGCTGTTCCAGGAGGTCTCCCACTATCTGTTCCGAATGCGGCTGCAGGTCAGGAATCGGATCCAGCTCCCTCAAATCACCAGGTCGGGTCCTACAACGCCGCGGTGTCCCCCTTCTATAGGGCTCGGACCCGTGCCTCTCCCTATCGAAATGCAGGGTTCTCCCTGACACAAACATTTGCAGCCCCTGGTTCCTGATTGTGTACTTGCTAAAAAAATATAAATTCAAATTATATTCAAAAAAAAAATTGTCCCAATATCCAAACCAAAACCAATAGCTGGTTATCAAAAAAATACTTTCCATATATTTACTATTTACATATATAAAAATATATGTAAAAAAAACCAAACTGGCTTATCGCAAAAACTTTGCAAAATTGCAACCAAAAATATAAAAAAACCACACTGGTTTTTTCCTTTAACCCACCAAACTGGTTTTTAAAAAAATTCAATTTTAATTATTTGATTTGTTGACCAAACCGGTCGACCACACCCAAAATCTCAACAAAAATATTTTTGCGCCAAATATTATGACTCATACCTAAAGGTAACAAAATTTAACCGCTATCACGGTATTATATTAAAAAAATTCACCCGGTCCGTTTTTGTTATTCAAAACAAAAACCTAAGGGGTCCGTTTTTGGTTCGGCGTCAGTTGTTGTAATTGCTTTTGTTCGAAGCCAATTGCTGTATTTTTGGACTTTTAAACACAATCTTAAAGTATCATACACAAAAAAGTTAATAAAAAAACTATGGGACGAACGAGTTGTCCCCATACGAACTTCAATTTTGGTAATCTCTCATTAAAACCTTTATGCTACCATTACATAAGTACTACTAAAAAAAAATCAGAAGGGCAATATTGCTATTGATAACAATATTGATAACATTAGATATCATAAAAAACATACATAACTTATTAATCGTTGGGGTTGATTGTAGTCTTCAATTTAAAAATTTTTTTGGTGTTGATGTATGATTATAATCTTCTTCACGAAAATGCCGATAATTTATTCCAGATGTCTCCAAATATTTTACCTTTTTTAACCAGCCACTCCTTCCTTACGGTCAATCACTAACAAATCAATCCCAATTTCCTTTTACGATTTACAAATATAGAGGTAATCACTATTACACGACAATTTAATTGTGACTGTAGTGCAGACTGTAGTTATATATTATAGTATAGTTGTATATTAAGTTCTGTTGTGTAGTTATATGTCAATTGTTTATGCCGCCACTATTATAATAGGTTCAATTTCATTATCACCATAGTTGCGGATACTAGGCGCTTGTAGTGCTGCCATGTTTTTTTCCTCGGAATATAAAAATTTTAATATTTTTTTTTGTATTTTGAACGCATAAAAAAAATAATAACTCTAAGGAATATTTTTGTTTTTATATTTATTGACAAATTGCGTTCAAGAAAAAGACTTATTTATTAATTCACAATCTTTTGATACAAAGAAACAGAATGTGTTTTATTTTTTATAACTTTTAACTTTTTAAAATGTTTCCGCTTTAAAAGCTAAGCACGAATTGAAGAACAAAATGCTATATATTGTTTTATAATAATCATTTTTTTGACAACCAAAAAGAAGCTACCAACTTTGAAGATCTGAAAAATCGTTCTTTCGTTAACGGATGGCAAGTTTATATGTGGTATCTCGTTATTCAGCGGTTTGAGAGATTATATTCAAATTTAAAAGTTTAATAGTGAATTCTTTTCTACCTGTTCGGTACAAGTTCCAAGACAGAATTAACGAAATTTGTATTCTTTTGTAAAAAAAGCAATACAAAAAAAAACAAATTTGGATAATTCGGAGTCGGAACTTGTTCCGAACAAGTAGAAAAGAATTCACTATTAGTTGTTGTTTAAAAAAAAAATGAATTGTGATATTTATATTTAGAGAAAGATGAATTGTTAGGATGAAAATAAATACATTTCCAAGGGTAATATGTGTATTTTAATTCTTTTAATGAGAAGAACTAGGCAATTGTTACAATTGAACTAATTGAACTATTTAATTATATCTAATTAAAAATTTCACTACTTAAATTAATGAAAAAAAAGTGAATTAAAAAAAAAAGGAATACATTTTTTTCTGATATTCACCAGGAATAAATAAATAGATGACAGCTCATCAAAACAAAATCCAATAAGAGACCTAATAAGATTTTTTTTTTGTTTCTACGGCACAAGCATAAAATTTTTCTAAATTGCACGAATTGAATTGGCACTAATAAAAAAAATTGACTATTTTTAACTAATTACACTAGTATTTTTTCTAAATAAAAATTTTACTACTTACATTTAAGACAAATAAACGTGAATTCAAAAAAAATCCATGTTTTTTTGATATTCACGAGAATATAAATCAATGACAACTGCTCAAAAAATACAAAAATTAGAGACCATCATGGAGATGAATTTCGGTATTTATAATATATTTAACATATCGACAATATCGCTGCGGCTGGTCTTGTGCAGCTTCTTAACAAATAATAATGCTAAATGGGATTTTATTTTGTCATTGAATTTATTTTGTCGATAAAGTTTGCATACAAATTTCAAATAAAAGAACTGGTCCTTCTAATTGAATAGGTGAACCGGCTATTCTTTTATTCGTTTAAAAGAACCAGCTCTTATGTTCGTGGTAAGACGGTAGCGAAGTTTATTTTGCAACCTATACACTCTCCAATTTCATGCCATATTTTTTTTATTGACCAATATATTTGATAGTGTGATATACGCCTCATAAATTTGGGTTAGCCAATAGATGGTGCCGTATTTGTATTTAAAACGTTGTTTTTTACGTTGAAGTTTTGCAAATACACTAAGATTTGCTTTTTCAAATTGATAATTGATAATTATTGTGATTAATATTAGTGATAATTATTTTAATTAGTTTTTTGTTTAAATATCGGTTTAAGCCCGTAGGTTTTGATCAATGTTTTTATAGTAATAATTAAAGAATTCAATAACGAATTAAATATATACTCGCGCAGGAAGATTTGTAAAATTTTAAATTTTAGATCTATGGGTGTGACAACCCCGCGTACTTAGATCCCTGCTATTTGCATATGAGTTTGCTTGAGTTATCGTAAACCACTGGCTAGCAGTGAGATATCACTAGCCAAAGTGATATCTTAGGGATGTTGGCGGATGAACTTTTTTCAATCAACGATAACACCCTTAGTCTTAGTTATAGAATATTCTTTGATGATGACACGCTATTTTTGTAAAATAAAATGAGTTGGGTAGTACGAATTACAATGTGAGCAACAACAACTCATGACAACCTTTGAAGAATAAGGTCCCACAACAACATGCTTTCTAAGGTGTTGATGGACGCAAATTTTTTATTTTTTTATATTTTTTTAAAAAATGAACTTTTTCGTTTGCTCGAAGAAATGAGCTTCCATATAACTATTAAATATGCCGGGCTTAATCCTTCAGCAAAACCATGTTTTACATGATCTTTGTTTATGCTTCTAACACTATAAGGATAATTGGTAACCCAATTTAGCTTTGTTCCTACAAATTTGAAAAAAAAAGTATTTTATTTTTATTTCCTCCATTTTATCATGAAATATTGCCCTATGTCGTTTATTATTATGTGAAAGGATTTATTATTTAGTTTTCCATTCTTTAAAATGAATATAAAACACAAAAAATTAGAAATTTGCGTCCATCATCTTAAAAAACTTGATGGTGTGGAACCTAGGTCTTAAAGGGTTTTAATGTGTTGTTGTGAGAGATATTGTAATTCCAACTACACAACACATTTTATCAAAAAAATATGTGACACATTTTGAAATAGCACAAATTTTTTTGAAATTTTTTTGTGAAAAAGATGATGAACAATGTCATTGAAGCTACAATTTTGAATGGACAATTCAAAGGGGAAGATGTACTGTTGCTACGCATATCAATGATCCCAACAGATATGGTATTTGAATTCAAACGTTTAGTTTCCAGTGCGACTCGCTTTTGCAATGACCATCAACAAAGCACAAGGAAAATTGCTGCAAGGATGTGGACCAGGTTGATTTGGAGAATCCGTACTTATCTCATCTGGGCAACTGTATGTGGCCAGCTAACGTCGGAATACCTTCTGATTTATTCGTATACGCATCTAGACTGAAAAACACAAAATATAATGTGTGCCCACAAGCACACGAACAAAGAAATAGAATCAAAACGAAATTTTGAAATTTTTTCCTTATTAAAATAAATTTTTGTTGCAATAAAAATGATACAATGTAAATTGAATGTTAGGTACGTTTAGTTTGACTGAAACAACTGAAAAAACAACAACAATTGTATTAAATTTTTCGTTGTTTCAAATGCTTCAGTCAAATCGAACACGGCTGTTATCAGAACGAGTTTTCTTGAACTTCCTTTCTTATGAGATACCGACAATATGCGACAGGTATAATGTTAAATAAACAAAAGTTTTACACTATTAGGTGTAAAATAAATAAAGTTTTGAGAGATTTTTAGAGTGATTAAGCTTACAGTAATTATTTTAATTCACACGAATTTTTCAATTTTAAAGCATTTTTTTATTTTCGCTCAGAAAAACTTCTTTCACAGTTTTTCACAACACAAAACAGTTTTTGTGTGTTTCGTGTCGGGAACAAATACAATATGCAGACCGGTAAGTGTTTACAAATTAAATGTTGAAATAAATTAATTATAATTTAAGTAATGATTTAATATTAATTTTACGTTACTTTACAATTTTAGGCAAACAAACAAGAATTTAATATAATAGAAAAACAGCAAATAGGAAATAATACAAAAATTAAATAAATAACTAACAACTAAACCACAGCTTATGGAACTTATGCGGTAAATATAAATTAGTGTCTATATGTCATTTTCTTTTATTTTAGGTATGTCTTCACCATCAATTTGAACTGGAACAAAATATAATGTAATGTAATGTAATGTAATATAATAAATCAAGAATTATTGTGCAAGTAAATTTTAGTTACAATGACATAACATTTTTTTTTAATAGATTTTGATAATATTTTTACTAGTACAACATACTAGTAAAAACAAGCCATACAAAGCATGTATAGTTCCATGCTGTCAGTCAACAGACTCAAAAAATCGAAAATTTTACAAGCTACCATCTAAGCTTGAACAAAAAAAATGAATGGCTGAGAGGAACAGGACTACAAGTGGGTGAGTATAGTAATGAAACCTATTTTGTGTGTGAAATGCATTTCCCTCCTAACTGCCAATAGCAATCGGTTATCACGTTTTTTATCCCTAGTAGGAATTTGTTTACTCTTAATTAGTTTTAGGATCATATTCTTAACGAGTTTGAGGATCCAACTCTTAACGAGGTTTAGTTTAGATCTCTTAATAAGCTGAATTTGAATTATAATGAATTTATTAATTATCAAGAAGTTGCGGTTCCATTAAATAAATGTGTATCTGTCGGCACACAGTGCAATAATAAGGAAGATGAAACTTCTTAAATTAATAAATACAATCAATTGCGCTCGCTGCGAAATTGGCAGCAGATTTAAAGGCGATTTTGAAAGTTGCTCAAAAAAATTCGTTTCTATAAAAAAGTTTGTTTCTATAAAAAAGAGATCGAACGATTAAAAAATATGTCAACTATTTAAATCTTCAAATAGTAGGTTCAAACGAAATTGAAGAATTTCAAAATCAAAATATGCGGAAAATAAAAAAGTACGGTCGACAAGGTGATTGACAGCCTTACCGTCAACAAAAATACAAAAAATGTATGTAAGTTGTTGTTGTAACTTACGTAACTTACTTTTAAAACAGCCATGACAAAACATTCGCACAATGTTTATTTTATAAATTTGCTGCAACTTATAAATATTTAAGAAATGCCCTTAATTTGAGCTTACCATCCCCTTTTTCTATTTACAAGTGGTCGCCTATAAAATTTATACCTCCAGGTTTAAATGAAATATTAATGGACCAGCACAGGTCTTATTTTGTTAGTATGACCGCAAAAGAGGCAATTTGTACCCTCAGTTTTGTCAAAATAACGATCAAATCTGACCTCTCATACAATATTTTTACAGATAAATTAGAAGGGTTTTATGATGACGGCAATGAAAGAAAACAAGAAATAACTACATCCGCCCTGTTTTTATGGTGCGATCGGTATTGTCAAATTGGAAATACGTGGTTAGCTATGTCTTGATAAATAAAACTTTCACTGCGTCGAAACTATGTGAGTTTATTAAGAAGAATATTCACGTATGTGTAGACAAAATTGGATTAAACGTTGTTATGTTAACCTGTGATCAAGCTTCAAAAATCTTCAAGCATACAAAGAACTTGTATAACGTACCTTTCCACAAAGCAGTTTCTTTTCACTTCACTTATATTTTTCACAACAAAACATTAAATGTTAAATCCACGATGTATAATCACTTTAATAAACCTGACAAAAACACAAATCAGAACAAAACTTAAACAAGACACAACCAATGTACAAAAAAATAAATTATCTTTTATTTTTACAATTTATCTAATTAATTACAAAAAAATGTAGAACAAATTTAATTATAAATTACACCTTTAATATACCGCTTCGCAACAACAACGAACGACGAACTAATAATATTTTTTTATTTATTAATAGATTATTAATTATACTATCTTCAATTACTTTTTTTTATCCCAAAAAAATTAAAACAGACTAAATAAATTTAATTGGAAGGATTATAAATACGTGTTTGTCTTATTCCTGGAATTTGCTACCTCTAATCAAAGAATTATATTTCCGCTACTCCACATGTAGTTAAAAAGCTTCAGATGTTATATTTTTGTTGATCACCAAAATCTAGAATGATGTTGCTTGTTCCACGGTCAAAAACTTAAGAGACCAATATTAAATTAATTTTTCCCAACATCAAATTATTGCAATCTAGTTTTCTCCAATTGGAGACTTAATGTTTTATTAATATTCTGTAGTTCAAAGTTGGCTTCTTGTTTTTGATTTCCAAAAATTTTCTCCTTCTATCCACTTTAATAAGAATCCAAAATATAAACTGTGTGTCATAAAGTGGTTTGACTTCCATTCAACGTTTTCCATAATTTTTAAGATAAATCTTCCAAATTGATATCTAGTGTCAAATTTTCTTCTAGGATAACGATCATCACAATTTCTTAACTGAACTTTTCCTTTCCCAATAACTAGTAATATTTTGTCGTCGTAATCATGTAACTTTCATTGTTCTTCAAAGCGGTTTAGGTGTAATTTCGTATACATCTCATGGAACATAGTGTTTTTGTTCCTGTATTTTTTTGCTAGTTATGAAATAATTTTTTTTCCTTACAATTAACAATTTTATATTTACAATAACATTTTTTTTTGTGTTAAAATTTTACGTTAAATATATTGGTACAAATGCAAAACAGAAATATTATTTGAAAACAACGATTAGACTGATCAGCTTTAAATTAGAATTAAATACCCTTAAAACTACTACAAAAATAATTTTATTAATTTACCTTTTACGTAAGATATATTAATACAAATTTAAAACTGAAATTTAATTTGAAAGATGACAATTAGACTGATCAGCTTGAAATAAGATTTAGATTCTCTCACAACTAATACAGAACATAGAATCTACGTGGCAGTTGCCATTTGAAAATACTTGCCGCGTTACATCACATCATCTCTAGGTTTTCGAGAGCATTTTGGTGTGTTTCCGCAAAACAAACCACATCCATAACATTACAACAAGATGCTCTCGAAAGTTCTAGACCTGAAAAAAAGTTCAAGACCTAAACTAGCATACACTTCAAACACCTTAATTTAGTTTTTTTTCTTAACTGTGAAATTGATAAGAACAGATCTTTTTCCTTTTCCCAAGGGCTCTCTGGGAAAACTGTTTTTTTTCAGACCTAACAGAACAGTCGTTAAAAACAAAAAGAAAAATCTGTAACCCACGCTCTTCATTTTCGAAGACAATTTCGCAACTCAGCTTAACCTAACACGGACAAACAATACCAAACCCATTGTATATAAATATTTGCGGAACAAAAAAAATAGACTATTCCGTTTTTAGAAAATAACTCAAAATACGCTCTCGCGATACCTTTTTAAACTGATATTTTTTTTACAAGGGACTTCTGGACTGAAATTTATATTTATTTCAAAAATATAAAATATATCGCACGTAAACCAAAACTGGTTTACAACGCCCAGTTTCTATAAAAAATCAAAACTGGTTTTAATTGCCCAAAAGTATTTATATAAAAAAATAAAAAGACTCAAACCAACTGGTTTACACACCCAAAAAATTTAATAATTAAAAAAAACAAAAACTGGTTTTGACAAGAATCAAAAATATTGACACAAACTGGTTTGACAACCAAATTGCGCAAAAAAAAAATCTAAAATGCGCCAGAATAACACACAGCCAAAAAAATCACCGATATTATTACTGTTTTATTATCACGCCCAGAGTTTCGTTTCGGCGCCAGATGTGGGGCTTGCCACTATAATGGCTTGGACCTTTTTATAATTAAATTTTTGACGTTTTATTCTACCGGATAGCGAAAACGTCTAACAAATCCTACGTCTTGAGAATCTCTTACTATAAATTCCCTACTCTAACATTATATAAAAAAATAACATTTAATTATTCGCAAACATTTAGTTAAAATAAGAAAAAAAATATAATAATAAACTTACAGCTATTTCCTTCGATTCATGGTCTTCCAGCAAAAAATGTTAATACTCTCCAACCTCAGTTTTTTTCCCTTTCGTTCCTTATTTCGTGTTTGTTTTTCGCTTTGTCCCCGAACTAATAAATCCTACCAACCTTAATTCTTTTTTTCGTTCTTTTATGAGTGAGTTTAATATTTTATCGTTACCTTTAAATGTTTAGAAATTGGATCGTTATATTAGAATTCGAAAATTTTAGTTCTTTGAGAAATTGAATTATGAATCTCTTATTGAGAAGAAAAAAAGAAATGAAACATTGGAAATGTTTGAAAGTTTTATTATTATTTAATTCGTTAGGAACCAGACGTTACAAATCGTTCCATTATTATCTTCATATATTGTTATTGCTTCATTTATTTCAATATTCAATGTAGTAAATAAATGTTTTAACCAGCAGACTTCTTTTACACCCTCATAGAGAGCAATATATTCTGCTTCAGTGATTGATGTAGCAATTGAAGTTTGTTTTCTAGTGTTCCAGCTTATCGAACAAGTATTGAAAAGTTTAAATAAAAAGCCGGTTGTGCTTTTTCGATCGGTATTATCACCAGTCCAATCTTCATCAACATAACCAGATAAAATGTTTGTGTAATCCAATCTTTTAAAAGTTAATTTAAGATTTAATGCTCCCTTAATGTATCTTAAAATTCTTTTTAGATTTTTCCACAATTCTTTGTTGTTTTTAACTTGAAAGCGACTCAATAAATTAAGACTCACACAAATATCTGGTCATGGCATACATTAAACAACCTATAAGATTTTTACAGGGTGCATCATAATATTCTTCAGAGTTTAATGCATTGTAATCTAATTTAGTGGGCAAAGGTGTATTTACAGGTTTACAATCCTGCATTTTGAATTTTATTAAGATTGATTCTAAATATGATCTCTGATCTAATGTGATTATTTCATCATTTCTTTCTATATTTATTCCTAGAAAATATTTTAATTTCATTCATATCTTGCATTTGAAATTTTTCTTTTAAATATGTTTTAAAATATTTTAATGTAGAAACACTGTATGTAGCAATTAAAATATCATCCATATACAATATTACATAATTATTTTCTTAACCAACAACGTGCTGATTGCTTCAATCCATACAGCGCTTTATTTAATTTGCAAACTGTTTCATTAGGTGCATTAATACCTTCTGGTATTCGCATATATAGATCTTCTTTCAAAATACCATTTAGGAATGCAGCTTTAACATACATTTGATAGATATGTAACTTGTATTGATTTGCTAAGGCAATGATTAGTCTAAAAGTAGTTATTCTAGCAACTGGTGCAAAAGTTTCCTCATATTCGATGGGCTATTTTTGGCTAAGCCCCTTTGCAACCAACCGTGCCTTATATATAACTAGTTGTCCAGTTTCATCAGTTTTTATTGTAAAACACCACCTACATTGAATAATATTTTTATCATTTGGACGCTTTACAATTGTCCATGTATTATTTTTGAGGAGTGAATCTATTTCTTCTTTAACTGCGTGCTCCCACTGAATTCTATCATCCATCGTTTTAATATCATCAAAATTTAAAGGTATTTTCTGATTGATATTAAGATGATAGCATTCATAGTCATTTATGAGATTTAATGGCATTCTTCTTTTACGTATACTGTTTACAATCGAGTACTAACAGTTATTTGTTGATTTATATAAAATCCTTTTAAAAAACTTTTTCTTAAATAATTCGTTAAACTTCTTTTCCTAAAAATAGATAAACAAATATATAAAAACATTATATTTTATGTTAATAAGAACACTTATCTCAATTACGTTATCCATTTATCATTAATTCCATCATTCATCATAATTTGTTTATTTAATTATTATTATTTGATGTATATAAACAAACGTCAAAAACATTAATGTCAAAACAAATAAATCTAATTATATACAATTGGCTACAATCAGTTTTTTGTATTATGGATATTTTTTCTGTAAACATAGAAACAAAAGGTACTAGAATTTTTTATTAGGATATAACAATAAGTCTTACACTTGTGTTAAGGTATAATAAAAATTAATCTTTATATGTAGTAGTTAAATATTTAGTATATAAGTCGGATGATTTTGTATTAAATTCATTACAAATTGTGATTTACTCGTGAAACAATAAATAAAATTAATTAAAAAGTTCAAATAAAAAGTTTTTATTAAGTTCATATTTAAAGTGAGATTTAGGAAAATAAATAGTGAACAAGTGCAAATCAGTTTCCCAATAGAAATTGAACTTGCTTGCATTTATCATTGTACAAGTTATTTTCTAAAATTATTTCAGTAACAAAAAGAAAATAGCTACTGGGGTGAAAATCTCAAATTCTTTCAACAAGCTGTCTCTACAATAAATACCACAAGAGATTAGCTACCTGTGCAGGAAGAAATCATATACTTCTTCTCATATTACTAGAATTTTCATTAAGATTATCATTGAAATTTTCAGCGATTTCTAATTCGCTGTTATTATTTTCAACATCACTCTTAATCTCTTCATTATTATCTGAATCGTGTAATTTTTGAATCTTGGTATTGATTTCACATCCGACTCCACTCCTAATTGAATAGGAGGTCTCGTAGTTTTGAAGTTTAATTCATCAAATACTACATCCCGTGCAATAATTATATTATTTTTATCGGGATTGAAAATCCTATAACCACATTGATCATACCCTACCATAATACCTCTAATTGACTTTTCTTCAAATTTTGTTTTACGGGATTTATTGTGTACAAAAGCAGTACAACCGAACATTTTTAAATATTTTATTTTTGGCTTTCTATTATGCCAATTTTCATAAGGTGTTGTATTAGAAGAAATAGCTTTACTAGGTGTGATATTTATCAGATACATGACAGTCAAAGTTGCTTTACCCCATAATGCCTTTGGCAATGCAGCACCGGTATCAGACATCTTGCCTCCTCGACAATATTTCTGTTCATCCGTTCTGCAATGGAATTTTGCTGAGGTGTTTGCGGAACTGTAAAGTGAAATTGTATGCCTTTTTCAGCACAAAATAAGTTAAATTCGTTTGAGGTATATTCCGTTCCGTTATCACAATATAATTGAGCAATTTTTAAATTAAAACGGTTTTTACTCTTTGATGTGAAACCTTTGAATGCATTAAGGACTGATTGATTTATTAGACAATAAATACACTACTGTGTAATGAGTGTATTCATCAATAAAAGTTAGAAAGTAATTTTTGTTATCAAATGTTTAAGGTGTGATTGGACCACACACATCGCTATGGATTTTCAATAGTGGTCTATTTACATGACTTCTATCACGTTTCCTTTGAAAAAGAAGTCTTGCTTGCTTCCCTAATACACAAGCTTCACAAATACCTTCATTAGGATTGATATCCTGTATTACGTTTCCATCAGATAATAAATCAGAATTCTTTAGTCTAACGAATTTTTCTGTACTAATGTGCCTTAGCCTTTTATGCCATAAATCATAATTATTTGTATGTGTAATATTACACACGTATTTAGTAATTTTAAAATTAATATAATAAAGATTATTATTTGATTTACCCATAATTATGTCTTTGTTATCCTTTTGGATAACAACTAGCCCATTTGACTGGAAATTCACATTGAAACCGACTGTCTGGAGTTTTTCTACTGAAAGCAAGTTATGTTCCAAATCTTGTACGTGTAAAACGTCCTTCAGTAGTCCATTTCTGGTCGAATCAATTTTTATTTGGATATCACCCTTTTTGTAAGCCAGCAAAAAATTCCCTTTTTGGCAATCTTTATTTTGATGGGTTGTTCAAAAGTTTCCTCATTCACAAAAATGTTATCTAAGTTGACTGTGTGATTGCTTGCGCGCGCCCGAATCTAAAATAAAAGAGAAATCGTTATTAGTGTTTAAATCTCCTGCCATAAAAGCAGTTGAATGCTGTAATGTTTCTATCTCTACAGCCACTTGTTGAGCATGATGGGTTGATTTTGGCGTTTGAGCTTGAATTCTTTTATAATAAAAACAATAATTTTTCATGTGATTCTTTCTACCACAAAACTCACACCACGCACTATTTTTATTTAGATTCGGTTTATTATAAACTGTTTTGTGGATTTTATTTTTCGTATTTATATATTTTTGTCCCCTATTTTTAAATTGTCGTCTTTTATTATCAGGTTTTGCACTTGCATTTAAAGCTTTTTACACTTTGGTTTATAATTTCACTTTTTAATTTTATTTCTTAATCTAAAAGCCTTGTTTTGATAAAGGCTAAATTTAAAGTTTCGTCCGATAAGGTTTGGATAGCTGTTACTACAGGATCATAATTTATTGGTAGTGACAATAGTAATCTTGCAACCTTATTTATTTCGTCTAGTTGTGCACCACTTGATTGCAAATCAACTATCATTTCGTCAAACTTTAAAAAGTATTGACTCAACGAGTGTTCCATTTTTAATTTAAATAATAATAATTTTTTTTCAATTGTAAGTTGTGTTGACTCTTTCTTTCAATTTATAAAGTTGTAAAATGCTGCTAATTATTCTATTATATTTTAAGTAGTTTTTTTAAAAAAACACTGAATCAGCTTCTGTTTTTAAAAATTTTTTTGATATTTAGATTTTTCTTTTATTTTTCTTCTATTTCGCCTCATTGGCATCATCTGAGATTTTAATTGACAAAATTTGTTTAAAACTTTTAATCTTATGACTAATGCATGAATGTTGAAAAAATATTAATTCTGTAATTACGGATAGAAAGATCTTATTAGAAATTTTTTGAATACTTAAACTATTTAATAAATTAAATTAAAATGAAAACACATTAGAATTAGTAGTCATTCTACAACACATTAAAACAACACATCTTCATGAGCTATAATAATTAAAACAATTGTTTAAGAAAAATCGCCCGGCAAGGCCGAAATATAAGCAATATAAAAAAATTTGTTTGATGTTTTAATAAAAAAAGACAACAAAAAAATACAGAAAATAGTCTTAAAACAAGCCGCAAGATTTGTACGAGTTCAAACTTACAAATTATTAGAAAAAATTTTGATCATAAAAAATAGACTATTAGTTACGACATTAAAAAAGTACAATTATGTAGCGGCATAATACACAGATTAAAAATGGTTGATCACATCCACCAATTATTAATCAACATCGAGGCTACTCATAATAATTTTTCTTTAACAACAGCCAAAGAATATTTTGTTTCCACTAATAAAAGAGTAGTGACTGTGGAACGTAAACAATTTTTAAGAAGATGCAAACAAGATAATGTAACACCAAGTTTTCGATTTGGTGTGCATAATTTGGTTTAATTTTTCTTAAACAATTGTTTTAATTATTATAGCTCATGAAGATGGCCCGCAAGGTCGAAATATAAGCAATATAAAAAAATTTGTTTGATGTTTTAATAAAAAAAGACAACAAAAAAATACAGAAAATAGTCTTTAAACAAGCCGCAAGATTTGTAAGAGTTCAAATTTACAAATTATTAGAAAAAATTTTAATTTTTATTGTAACTTGGATTTTATAAGGTTTGTAAGAGTACAATATTAATGTTTGAAAGAAAAATGTGTTAATTTTAGTGTAATAAATTACGAGACTTATCCATCTCGAGAGTGATGGTAGTGTCATCTGATTATTTAAATGTCAACTAGATTCTATGACTTAAATTCGAGATAAATATTAAATGTCGAAAACTAAAAACATGTCGTTATTGAGTTAAAATTGTGTTTATGGTTTGAGTGAGTCTTTGATATTGTATACTTGTACATACTGACGGTTTAGGTGTATTTACTATATTTGTTTATTGTTCTGAAAATTGTTTTATGTTTATTGTTTTATGTTTATTGTTTTATGTTTTATGTTTATTGTTTTTTCACAATTTTTAACTATTTAGGTTCGGTGCGGGTATTCAAAATTTTCACTTTTGAATATTTAATCCCGTTTATCAACTGCGCCAATTTTGGCATATAATTTATAATTTACACTTATAAATTATTCCATTTAATATTTAATAAATAAAACTAATAAATTTATTTTAATTTATTTATTAGTTTAAAAACTCACATTAAGTCAAACGACTTATTCTCACAACTGTTAACTTCAATCTAACTTAAGAATAAATTTCTATATAAATCTTCGCTTCGTTTTTACAAAGAATGCGTTAACGTAATCATATTAGTTATAAATTCATTTTCTTAATACATATAAGAAAATGAAACAAAGAAAGATAAAGAATTTTATATATTCTTATTATGTTATGTCTATAACAAACTTTGTTTAATTTAACTTTAAAATTTGAAATGAAATCTAAGGGCGATGATACATGTAAAAGAAATATCTTTCAGACATAAAAAATTTCGCATTTAATTGGTTGAGGGGCGGTAACATTTTTTAAATTTCAAAAATATATTTTTGACTGAAAGACAGAAAAAATATCTGTAAGATATAAAAACATAACCTAAAAAGATATTTTTTGCTTGACAGTTAAAACTGATTAACTAAAAATTGATTTTAAAAGTAAGTTTTACCAATAATCAATTACAATTAACTTAATTTGATGATTTAGCTATAATTAAAATAATTTGTTTGCTTATTCAGGTAGATTTAGATTAGGCGATTATCGCAACAAAAAAATAAAAATTTGGTCCAATGTGAAAATGCCTAAATCTATATGAATAAGTAAACAAATTATTTTAATTGTAATTAAATAATCAAATTAAATTAATTGTAATTGATTATTGGTAAAACTTACTTTAAAAATCAATTTTTTAGTTAATCAGTTTTAACTGTCAAGCAAAAAATATCTTTTTAGGTTATGTTTTTATATCTTTCTGATATTTTTTCTGTCTTTCAGCCAAAAATATTTTTTTGAAATTTAAAAAATGTTACCGCCCCTCAACCAATTAAATGCGAAATTTTTTATGTCTGAAAGATATTTCTTTTACATGTATCATTGCCCTAATACTCATGGAAATGATAATTTATAATAATTACAGTTGAATGAGAAACTGTTAATTACAGTCAATGAACAAAGTGTTCATTCGAAAGGTGATTTGAATATAACTTATATATATATATTATAACTTAGATCACTTTTCAAACCTTACTATATTTACCCTATGTCTGGGGTTAATAATTTTATTTAGATAACACTGTTTATTTTTTATAGGCAGGCATCTCAGTTTTTTTCAATATTTATTGGGGTTATTAACCAATACACTTTAACGAAAATACAACACTTTTCCTTTGTTTTAAAATTTTTTATTCATTTTTTCTCTCTTCAATAGATCAATTAATATACACGTACAAGTTATCACTTTGCAACTTTAATTAAAAAACAAAACTCTCTTTTAAAACAACTGACTTTTCTTTTAATAAACTATTAAGACCACTCTCCCCCGTATATTGACAAAATCTCACTCTCTTTAACATTAAAGTTAAAAATTTCTTCCAATTCATTTCAATATTATTTGTAGGGGAAATATTATTATTCGTATGTTTTTTTTAAAATTATTTATAAATTTAGAAAAAGAATACTACAAATCAATACCTAAAAAATAAATAAATCCAATGCAGTTTCTATCAAATCGAGTGCTTCATCGCCAATTAAATTTTTAAGAATTGCGGCTTTCACATCTTTTTGAATCTCACCCATTGTAGAAGGTTTAAAATAAATTTCCAATTTTTTTTTAAATTTAGCCCAATTTATAGCGAGATTGCCCTCTAAAGACATTTAACAATTGGCTTATTTGGATTTTCCATATTTAAAATATTATTTTATTTTCTCCGCTTCAAATTTCAACAACCAAAACTATATTTTCAAGTTGCACGAGGTTCATAAAATCTTAATTTTTTATTGACATCCAATAAATCCTTTTTACTGTAGGGGAAATGTTGTAAACCGTTATTTCCCGTTATAAAACAAAGCAACTAATTAAAAATTAATGAAACAAATAAACATAATTTGACCTAATTTAGAGAATTTCCCAATATAAAAATTCACAAGTCAAGAAACTAAGTTCGTTCACACTTTTTATTATTTTTTAAATATAACAAAAATGAAACTATGCAATTTTGATTTGTATTAAATTTTTTTACATTGTGAAATCACAGACAATTTTGTTACAAAATTTACTTTCAAATTTCGTAATTAAAATCGATTAAAGGTTTACAACAATAGTACATTGCAAAAGGATGTAAAGTAGCTTGAGCATTATTGTTATAAAATGCTTGAATTGATCATTGTATTATAAAAGAATAATTTTCGGAAAACCTCATTATTATTATGTATGTATCTGATATCAGATTCCAAATATCACTAAAAATATTTTTTTTTTGAAGTTTTTAGCATTTTCAGTTACAGTGCCCCTACGACGAACAATAAATTTGGGAATCTCTAAACTTTCAATTCCTTTAACCTATCATTTAAACAATAACAATATATATTATAAGTAATAAAAAAAGACTTATCTTAAAATTTTCCAGTTGATTGTTGATTCTAAGATACGTTCATAGCTAATCCAGTACCCAGCAAATTATACAATCCAAAAAAAAACAGCCTAGTTGACTCTTCATCTGCCATTAATAGTCCTCTTACTTTTGAATCATTAATTATTCCATATGTCCGATATCAATTTTACATATATATATATATATATTTTTTTTTTTTTTTTTTTTTTTTTTTTTTTTTTTGGTGGAGGGGGAAATCTTCAATAGACCTCGCATGTCAACCAATTATATTTACATGCGAGAGTGTCGGATTTTTACCGACCAAAACCCAACCCCCAATGCTCTGTTGTTAACACTCATGGAACTACCGCAAGGTATTACTTCGTGAGGCAACTCAGCCTTAGCTGCAATAACTCAAATACTCGGATTGAGACACTCATTGTGTTTAATTTTTTTTTTTTTTTTTTTTTTTTTTTTTTTTTTTTTTTTTTTTTTTTTTTTTTAATTTTTATTAACAGACACAGACATATTTTTATTTCACAGAACAAACACTAGACAAATTCTCTCACAGTATAACGAGCACAGGACACACACAGTACAAGAACAAACATAACACCAAGACTAGGACAAAACAAGGCCGCAGACCATGTATGTGTATGATTGATATATTGAGTGCGTTTTAAGTGTATAAAAGTTTGATGTTTATATAGAGTGTCGTGTCGTTATATTCTCGTCCGGTTTCTAATATTTGCCAGACGACATAGCACCTTTGCGATTTCCGATGCAACCTCACTTACAGAATTCCATCCGTCCTCGGTTTTTAGCATAAACTCTAAGATATTGTCCGGTGTTAATTGGTTTGCAGAAACACCAAGCTTTCCTCTCTCATTGGTAAAACGTGGACACTCGAATAGGACATGCTCTGCAGTTTCCATAATCTCCGTACATGTAGGGCAATTTGGCGAATCATCCAGTTTAAATCGGTGTAAGTATGCTCGGAAGCAACCATGTCCGGTTAAGAACTGGGTTAGGTGGTAATTCATTTCACCATGACGTCTGTTCACCCATATCTCGATCGATGGAATAATACGATAAGTCCATCGCCCTTTATTAGATTCAGTCCACTTTTTCTGCCACTGATCTAAGGTGTCCGCACGTGCTAGCCTTCGGTTCTCCCGAAGGATACCTTCGTTACGACTCAGATACAGTGTTTGACGTTCCTTTGCCAGTAGATCTATAGGCGGCATCCCTGCAAGAACGCATGCCGCCTCATCGGATACAGTTCTGAACGCACAGAGTACTCTCAAGGAGCTCAGTCTCTGGATTCTGGCCATTTTCTTCTTATAAGACTCTTTCTTCATTGCATCCGCCCATATAGCTGCCCCATACAGCAGAGTAGATGTCACGACACCAGCCAATAAAGCTCTTCTACTTTGGCGTGGACCCCTTGTATTCGGCATTATTCGTGCCAATGCCGTGCTAACTTTACTCGCCTTCTCGCTTACTGTACAGATATGTGCTTTGAAAGAAAGCCTAGCATCGATTATAACACCCAAATATCTAATACTGGGTTGGGACACTATTTTTTGCGAACCAACCTCTAATGTTACGCTCTCCAACTTCTTTCTGCCAGTGATTAAAACAGCTTCCGTTTTGTGTTCTGCCAGCTGTAGGCCCACTGAGGCCAACCACTGCTGAATGCAACGGACGGTTCTGTTGCAGATTTCTACGATCTCTTCTGTGTATTTTGCAGTAACTACAACCGCGATATCGTCTGCGAAGCCGACTACTTTAGCTTGGCTTGGAACGGGGATTCGCAGGACTCCATCGTACATCACGTTCCAGAGTGTAGGTCCCAGCACCGATCCTTGTGGGACTCCACCAGTAACCGGGTAATGTTGAATGCCAACATCAGTGTCGTATGTTAGCACTCGTTCACTAAAGTAATTAGCAACTATTCTCAACAGATAAGCTGGTACATTCATATGGCTTAGCGAATCCAAAATACAATTCCAGTTAGCTGTGTTGAATGCATTTTTTACATCAAGCGTAACAACAGCACAATACTGTTTGTCACCCCGTCGCCAGCTTGATCCAGATATTGCGTCTTGTGCCACATCTACTATACACTTTATTGCATCCACCGTAGACCGCGCTTTTCGAAAGCCATATTGGTGTTCCGCTAGATCTCCCGCTCTGGCTATAGCTTCTTGTAGTCTGTCACACACGATTCTTTCAAATACTTTACCGGCCGTATCAAGCAAGCAGATTGGACGGTATGAGGATGGCTCTGCTGGAGGTTTGTTTCCTTTTGGTAACAATATCAATTTTTGTTTCTTCCATATAGTAGGAAACACTCCTTCTTCAAGGCAGTTTGTATAAACCTCAATAAACTCATCAGGACAGGATTGTATCGCAGTTTTCAGCGCTATATTTGGAACGTTGTCCGGACCTGGAGCTTTATCGTTACCAATTCTAGAGCATGCGTTCACGACTTCCTCAAGTGTCACTGCTTGGATGTCCTCTTCGGGATTCCTTATTCCTATTAAAACGCTTTCAAAATTTTGAGGGAAAAGCGTACCAACTATATGTTTCAGCATCACTGGGCATGTGGGTGTAAAAGAGTTTACGTTTCCAACCTTTTTCATCACCGTTTTATATGGTCTACCCCAAGGATCACGGTCAACCTCCTCACATAGATCGCGGAAGCACTGGCGCTTACTCCGTTTGATAAGATGCTTTAGCTTTAGTCTAGCTTCGCAATAACGCTGCCTAAGGGCAGAGCCATCAAGGTGCCGCGCTCGCTGGTATTCCCTTCTTGCTCTGAGACATCTTTTGCGGGCGTCTGCAATCTCCGCATTCCACCAAAAGACAGGTTTTTTATTGTTCGTTACCTTCCTTCTGGGCATTGCCCCATCGCAAGCTTTAGTGATGCTCTCCATAAGCTGGTTAATTTTATTTTCGGCTATTCCAGACAGGTTAATATCTGACATCATGTGTACGAAAACACTTTCATCGAACTCTTTTGATCTCCAGCCAATTCGTTCTTGGTTGCGTGATTTTCTTGCCACTCGCGCATTTTCATTCATCAGCTCATATACAATGGCTTGATGGTCACTGTGTGTGTAACCCTCACTGACTTTCCATATCGTTCTGTTGGCTAGACGAACATTCATGAATGTGAGGTCAACTACCGAACCAATGTTACCCCTACGAAAAGTTGAAGTATTGCCAATGTTGACAAGTGCAACTGGTAGGCTTGCAAACGTCTCCAACAGAGCAGCACCTCTAGCGTTGGTCTCACGACTCCCCCACTCTACAGCCCAAGCATTAAAGTCACCAGCTATGAGAAGTGGAGTTTTTCCTCTCGCATCATTTGCTAAACGATCGAGAAACGTCTTAAACTCTTCGAGCGATGCACTAGGAGGGGCATAGCAGCTGTACACGTGAATGCCATTGATTTTGGCTCTAACAAAATCAGGTTCTATACCGCAATCAGTTTCCTGGAAGTAGTATTTGCCACATACCCATACCGCCGATCGATTCGATGTGCTAGCTGCCCATATACTACTGTCATTGTTGTTTCTATATTGTTCGCTCACGATCCTGACGTCCGCCTTCACTTCTTTAACCGACTGATGCAGTAGGTCTTGTGCGGCCTCGCAGTGGTTTAGGTTTATCTGGATCACTTTCATCTACGATATTTATGGAGCGCCTCTTGATAGCTTGGGCATTTAAAACTTCCAGTGCCATGATCGAAGCTGAAACCGTCTTTTTCACTACAAAATATACATTTGGGCGTGTTTCTGCAGCTCTTAGCAATATGCCCCGTTCCAGCACATTTAAGACAAAGTTTAGACCTATCCGTGGTGCTTCTGCAGCCAACCGCTTTGTGACCATAATCGAGACACTTAAAGCATCTAGTTGGTTCCACGCTTTCTCTGATCCGGCAGGATACCCAACCGATTCGGATCCTCCCACATGAAATAACTTTCTCAGCCTCGCTTCGTGGCAAACTAACAGTTGCCATTCGTGTCCCACGATATGCCGTTCTGATTGACTTGACAGCACAGACACCAGAAACAATTTTAAACTGCTTCTCTAACGCTTCGACGACGTCTATATCCGTAGTGACCTCGTCCATATCCTTAATTGTTAGAACAGTCTCTTGAGATAAAGCCTTGATATCGATATTCCCTCCAATCGCCTTCATGAGTTGTTCTCGGAAAATTGAAGTTTGCAACTGTTCTCCTTTGCTCTGTAACTCTAATAAAAGATCACCTTTTGCAGTTTGGCGAATTTGCGATACATTATCACCAAGATTTTTCAGATCTGTATCTGCCTTAACCTTCTTCAAAATATCGGCAAACGGGGTCCCACCTTTCCTTATTAGCAGTGCATCGGAACGAAGTTGCTTCTGCTTTATTGGAGGTTTTTTAGACCTCTTTTCCTTCCCTACTTTGATCCATTTTTCGTGATCATTGGTTTCCTTCAGCTCTGTTTCATGAGCAGTCTCCACTCTCGGTACGGCAGACGCTTTAGTTCTGCGTCTTCTCTTCCGTTTTTTAGTTTTCTCAGTACTGCTAGGTGTCGATCGCTTCCGTTTACTGGATCCAGCAACATCGTTGTGACTTATAGCTTCATTGTCACCGCTTGATTTCTCAATCAAGGGAACCGCTTGGCCCTCATGAACCGTTTTGTTGCTATTTTCCTCTTTTCTATTCATAGCCGACTCATACAAAGATCTTATGGCACTGATCATTTGCTTTATACTATGGTGGATGTTAGTCCTCGGATGAACAAATTCGGAGAGCTCACTGATTCTTCCTCCTAGCTTAACCAAAAGTTCCTCTTTACTTTCTAGCGTATCCTCCATTGAACCATCTGTTGCTAAGCATGGTAAAGAAAAAGATCGCTCTTTTTTTGTTTTCCTCAATGCTCTAGCAGTCGACGATCGTGGTGCTTTTACACTTTTGTTAAGTGAAGTATCCACATGGATTTGCTCCTCGTTTATGTTTCTTGTCGCACTATCTACTACTCCGGCCAAGTTACCCACCACAGTAGCATTGCAGTCGTTGGATCTCGACGGCTGGAAGCCTGCTCGCTCACTTCCACAAGCCGCCGGTACTGGGGTTCCGAATCCCTGCACCGTAAACACATTACCTAAAATACCTTCCATGGGGCTTCATTAATCGGGGCTGCCTTCCCTTAGCATTTTATACCTACTGCCAGGTTATTTAAAACTGCCGTCCCACTGGAATCAAACGCAGACCAGGGAGCCGCCTAATATAGACAGACGCTTCTGGATTTTAGAAATGCTAGTTTTGGTCCACCCCGAGAATATTATCCCGGTACCCATCATATCTGACAGGCATCCCCCAATCCGCCAACCGGGGAGGCACCCCATGGGAGACTAGCAGCTCCACAGAGGAGCAGCTCCATATATATATATATATTAGACTGGTCGTTAAAAACTAAATTTTCCGAGACGCCCCCTAGAAAAATTCTTTGTGGTCCAAAAACCACAATGGCACTATTTTTTTTTTTTTTAAATCAAAAGAACACGTGCCGCAAAATCGTCGAAGTTAATTTTTTGAAAAATTCGTAGACTTTTTCAAATATCTCATAAAATATGCAGATGTCAAAAAAAATCACATAGATCATTTTTGTAGGCAATTTAGTTTTCTACAAAAAAGGTCCAAGTCATTTTTTCCCGAAAAGGTATAGTTCTCATGATATTTTGAAAATGAACTTGTAAGTTTTCGTAATTTTTGAAAAACATAAAAAATAAAGATGACGAAAAAGTCCTAATTTTCTTCTTATGCTATAGAATGAAATGTATTAAAAAATAATCGTGACAAAAAAATCTAAAATTAGTACTTTTTCGTCGAAATTTTCATCATTTGGTTTTACGAGTTTTGAAGAATTTCAAGTTTTATTTCAAAATATCATCAGAAATATAGGTTTTAGGAAAAAAATTACTTGGACCTATTTTGTAGAAATTTAAATTTCCTAAAAAAATGATCCATGTGATTTTTTTTGACATCTGCATATTTTATGAGATATTAACAATTTTATCAAAAAATAAACTTCGATGATTTTGCGGCACGTGTTCTTTTGACTTAAAAAAAAAAAAAATAGTGCCGTTGTGGTTTTTTGACCACAAAGAATTTTTCTAGGGGGCGTCTCGGAAAATTTAGTTTTTAACGACCAGTCTAATATATATATATATATATATATATATATATATATATATATATATATATATATATATATATATATATATATATATATATATATATATATATATATATATATATATATATATATATATATATATATATATATATATATATATATATATATATATATATATATATATATATATATATATATATATATATATATATATATATATATATATATATATATATATATATATATATATATATATATATATATATATATATATATATATATATATATATATATATATATATATATATATATATGGAGCTGCTCCTCCCCCCTATATACATATATATATATATATATATATATATATATATATATATATATATATATATATATATATATATATATATATATATATATATATATATATATATATATATATATATATATATATATATATATATATATATATAAATATTCAGATACAGAAGGTTATATTGTTAACTGTTGATAAGTTTTCATCACCCAAGAAAAATATTTTAATTAATGTTGTAGTTCATCATCATCGTCATACGTTTGAGATACCCATAATAACAATTTGGGTCGTAATTGTAAGTCTATTGTATACAAATGATTATCACTTATAAATGAGCTTTTTTGCCACGAACACCAATGTAACCATCACTGCAATTACTAATTATAGTTCAAGCGTTGCAATTTTAATGGATGTTAACAATGTGACTTCATATACGAATAAGCAGAACTATTTCAAGATAACTATATGTACTTTATTATATAAAAACACTTATTTAATTCAAAAATTTGATACTTTTATTCTTTTTATATTTTTATTTATTGATTTTGTATGTGAAAAAAACAATCTTTTCTGTATTGTTTTACATTATAACGTATTCATTTTAACAATTCAAGACGGAATGCCATTATTGAAAATCAAAACTAATGTCATCACCTTTTTTGTGATGATGCCATAGGGTGTTTACGTCTGATTTTTTTCATATTTTGTTTTCGTTATGTTATTCGTTTGTTTTCTTTTCAAAATAAAGGTCTAGATGGATGAAACATTTTTTTGATCGGAACATTGAGCAAATAATTATTTTTTTTTCAATTACATTACTGGGCTTTTCACTATCTTTCTCTGTTTTCCAAATTTTGTATTGAATACTTTCCTGGTTCAATTTAATATTATTATCAGTAAAAAATTTTCTATTCCTGATATTCCAGGACACTTATTACAATTATGTAACATACATTCCAAGCTTTTACATTACATACTGTCTTTTTTATAAACTCCCTGTAATGTAGTTTTTTACTCAATACGGAAATTTTTATTTTAACGTTTTCGTGATCAACGCATACACAAATAGTATGAGTATCAGGATCTCCGGCAAAAACACACTGCAGGCTTTAATGAATAAAAAAAAGAATATGAGGGCAACGTTTCCTTTCCTTTATATTCAATTTAAAAATTATTGTAAAGATCACGTAAATTATCTAATAATAATTTTTTCTGAACACGCAGCTTCTTATTTGTTTTGTCTTCACTTGAAATTGATACATAATCTCTTATTCCTGGACAGATATAACAATTTTTTTCGTCATTATAATAGTCTTTAATTATTTTGATCATATTTTCTGAAAACTTATTCATATTTTGTTTTCTTATCCGTGTTCCAAATACGCCTAATAATAAGAAATAATTAACATAAAGTAAAAATTAATAAACCATAAAATTTAAAATATTCTACATGCTAAATAATTTTTTGAAAAAGTTAATTATAAAAGAACTTTCTTGATCTTACATAAATTTATTATTTGAATTTAATTTATAAAAGGGTAATTTTTATTTTAATTACATAGGACTTTAAATAGTTTTGTGAAATTATTATTTTATTAAAAATTAATGTTAATTTGAATATTTTTTACTTTTATTAAATTAAAAATTTTAAATTAAAATTAAAATAATATAAAAAAAAAATAATATAGAATATTTTTTACCATATTGTTCTCTAATTTTTTGGAATTTTGGAACATGAAGTAAGAACTTTTAAAAAAATTTTGAACTTTTTCAAATTTCATTTTCTGAGGTAAAACTGTTAATAGTTTTATTTTCTCATCGATAGACGTTAATCCATCATATTTTATCTTTAAGTAAGATAATATATCTATAAAACAAGAACTATCTTGTTAAAGACTTTCAGTCACTGGTACTTGATTGTAGCTTTGTAATTGTATATCAAAGGCTTTTTCAATTTTTTTTTGCCAATTTAACTTGAAATTCTTGTAAAATCAATATAGTTTTTTTTGTAAACGTTCCTTGGATAGCTTTTGATTTGTAAAATCAGACATTCCAAGGTTTTTTAAAACATTATTGATAGATTCAGTTTCTTGACTGTAAGTTTGGAATAACGATGAAACTGATGAAGTTAATGATTCAACAACTGACAAATCTTCTGTATGAGAGGAGCTCTGAGATTGTTCAGTATTCTCATTGTCACCCAGATCAACAAATGAAGTATTCATAATAGTTTCACAATTTACACAAAGTTTATCACCAGGAATTAATCTTTCAAGAAGTCAATTTGTAAAAATTATTACTCATGTCAATATTTATTATTCTTAAAGATGTTGAAATATTTTTTTTGTGCTTATTATGAGGGTTACAGCATTTATATATGAAACTAGAATAGTAATCTTAGAATCTGGCCTTATGATGTTCACAGATGATCTTATGACATTCGTCATTCAAATTATTAATTCAGTACATTCATAATTTAATATTTTATTCCCCAATGACTTTCAATCTATGTATATAGTTATACAAGATGAAAATGAAGTTAAGTGTCAAGCACTATTAGTTATTACCCCAACATCACACTTTTCCATTTTTAAATCCCTTAGTAAATTTTTTCGAAAAATTTTTTTTCGTTTAAATGGTCATCGTTGGCCTCAATGGTCAAAGACCATAACTTTTTTCTCGGATCGATCGCAATATTAACAAAACATATTATTTTTCTTCTGTAACTTTATTTTTTTCTATAGGAATTCAATTTAAAAAAAAAACATGTGTGAAAAATGGAAAAATTAAAATCATTCAATTGCATTTAGTTTATAATAGAAAAAAAGCGGAATAGGATTATTATTGCAAGTCTTGGTTTTTTCGCACGGCTCTCTAATGTCACGTGCATAAGTGTCACCTTCTTGATTCTCTTCTACAGCTCGTTTAGAAACGCTAGACAGCAATTGAACATGTCTTTCTGTCCCTTGAATGTAAAACGAAATTTTTGGATCTTCCAGCGGTGGATCGTCGCATCCTAAATATCCTTCCAAAATATCATACGGAATGCTGCGCGTAAATGGTGGTTTGAATAAGTTACGATCATCATTTAGGTCAATCATATTCGTATATTCTGTGCAATTAAAGTTTATCATAGTTTTTTTATAAACTCTAAAGTTGCGTCGGGTCGTCCAGATGTTTTCGATGGTGTAAAATTTTTTTTATAGCACTGTCTCGTGTCTCTTCTGTCATCAAGCAACATTGCTATGCCAACATTGCCATTGAAATGCATCGGCACATACACTTTCATTACGTAAGTTGCGAGAATTCTCAAATTATTTGATTGATCCACATATAAACGCAACAATCTATTCGCCTTGGTGAGCCAACGAGCACGTGTGATTGGCCCTGGTTTAATGTGACACAAATCCGCCGGAACCTCACCATTAGAAATTGCATTTACCATTTGGTGCAAGTACTTCGAATCAGTAGATAATTCAATTGCATCTAAATTAGGAGGCATATTTTCCAGTGGGATTCTCTCAAATTCGGCTATCACCTGAAAATAGAAAATATTAGATCAATTAAATACAATTTCACCATTTAGTATACGCCACATAACAGCTGAGACAATAGACAGACATAGGAATAGAAATGATAATAAATATAACAATTTATTTTCATACCGGAAAATTTTCAATTGCTTCTGCAATTTTGTTGCCCAACTTTCCGGTTGTTGTTCTTGGTCCAGTGGTGGATAATTTATCCAAAGTATCAAACAAATGTCGAAACGGAACCTCATTAAAATGAAAAGGCACACAAACCAATGCAGTGGTCTCTTCAAGTGGAATTCGAACCGTCGCAAAATTCCACTGTGTATGCCAGTATTTGTTGGCTAACCATCACTCCATATGCCAATTAATGCATCCAGAGATAATGTTTTATCGTTGAAAAATTCGCTCAGTTTGATGTATTTGTGTTCGGCATCTTCTCTTTCCACTGTTGTGTAGCCTATCAATTCAGAATTTGGCTCCCTCAAAACAACTAGATGGGGTTCTTTTACGATCCTCATATGAAACCTTTAATTAATTTTTTCTCTTGTTAAAGCATCGTTTTTCCGGCCATCGGAAAAAAAATGAAACCGGAATGAAAATGCTATCAAACTGGAAGCATCACACCGTTTACGAAGCACTTCTTGCCTGCATTTATCTTTTTCTCTTGCAACTTTGTTTTTATCTATAATGAATGGATTGCCATGATAATCATTTATGCCAAAATCTTTCATAGAAGATGTCGCTAATGTTGACGCCACTCGATCAGACACACCAAACATCATAGCAAAGTTCGGAGCATCGTATCTGGGAGTGAGTGTATGGTCCTCGTATCATTGGAGGTTGTGCACCTGCTACATGTGAACTTTGCTCATCACCGGTATCCACATCCATAAATTCTGATACAAAGGTTTCATCGCTTTGATCGGTATGGCCCGCTGCACTGCTTTGTATCATCGTAGACGGTGGTACTTGCTCGTCCATTACAGTACGTGTTTTTGTTATTTTAATTTCTAATCGTTGAGCGGACTGTATCTTAATTTGTCAGATTTATTTAGTTTGAAAGAAACACTTTAAAATGGATGTTTAAAAATAAATTTATTTTTTGATCCTCACAACACGTTTGTTTCTTGCAATAATATTTTTTATGTAAAAAAAAGACACCGAACTCAAAAAAAAAGATGTCGACTATTTTTAATTGAACTCTAGCGGCTAAATAATAAATTAGACAGTGCCATCTTTGCTTAAAACTAAACATATCGCCCTCGTTGAAAGATAGGCTTTCAAACTAAGATAGGGTATAATTTATTAGACTAGCTGTGTTTTTTTGTAATTCTATATAGAACAAAATTAAAATTTTCAATACGATTTGACAGCTAAATAGTTCTGTAGAATTGTTACAGAATTAATTAGTTGTCAAATCGTATTGAAAATTTTAACTCTGTTCTATATAGAATTACAAAAAGACACAGCTACTATTTCATTAAAATTATCTATTACAAAGAAATTAAAACAAATAACCCTTTATTTCAGTATGTGTACTTAAATAAATAAATGAAGTATTTAAAATATATTTCACTCAATAATCATTATCAGATCTTATTTTTGAATTATGAACATTACTTTGAAATATGTTTTAAAGAGTCGTTACTATACTCAATTGGCAATATGCATAGCTTCGAAATAGCGCCTTTGAAATCGCCATTTTTTGTTTTTACTATGGCAACACGTATTCTTTTGTCACTTCCAGCTATGGTTTCTAGAATGCTCCCATCAACCAATGCGATACTGCTAAGTTTTCATCAACGAGCAATAAAAGGTCACCAACTTTAACATTTTCTTTGATAGATTTCCATTTAACCCGTTGCTGTAAATGGTGAAGATATTCCGCTGAGAATCGTTTCCAAAACGATTGTACTAATTGTGTACCTAATCTCTATTTAGATAGATGATTACTAGGAATGGTTGTAAGTAATGGTTCATTAATTGCTGTAATTGGACCACCAGTCAAGAAGTGTCCTGCGGTCAATGGCTCGGGATCCCTAGGATCATGAGACATAGACCATAACGGTCGGGAATTTAGAATTCCTTCTATATTAATGACAACATTATTAAGCTCTTCATATGAAAGAACTCGTGCTGAGGTTATGCGTTTCAAATGAGTTTTGAGTGATTTGAAAGCCGATTCCCAGAGTCCACCAAAATTTGGGGACCGTGGTGGAATAAATTTCTATGAAATCTGTTCATTAATACAAAATTGGTTAATATTTTCAACATTTTCTTTAGTTTTAAATAGATCAAATACTTTCTTAAGGTCATTTCTTGCTCCTACAAAGGTTTGTGAATTATCTGACCATAGAAATGTTGGTTTACCGCGTCGTGAAATGAATCTTTTAAGGAAAGCAACAAATGATGCCGAAGTCTGGTCTGAAACCAATTCAATATGAATCGCTTTGGTTGAGAAACAGACAAATAATGCAGCATATATTTTATAATGAGAAGAGTTACGTTGGTATTTGTTTTTTGTTAAAAATGGTCCACAAAAGTTCACTCCTGTAGTGGCAAACGGGCGTGTTGCATTAATCCGCTCTCTTGGTAGATTACCCATAATTTGACTAACGGTCTTTGGTTTGAACTTGCAACAACTGACGTAACTATGAACAACTAACTTTACTAACACTTTTGCTTTTGTTGGCCAGAAACGTTGTCGAATCAGTGATACCAACAGTTGAGGTCCCGCATGGCAATGTTTTTTATGTTCGTGCTAAAATAATAGTTTTGTAAAATAGTGATGTGATGGGAGTAAAGATTGATGTTTGGCATCATATTCTAGCTTTGATGTGTGTGATGATGATGTGTGTGAAAATGAAAAACGCTTTATTTTTATTTAATTTTTAAAATATTTATTTGCGAATGATAAATTTTTATGATCGTTGAAAGAAATTCGAGATATAACTAACAACTTAAAATTACGAACAACTTCAAATTAACAAAAAAACTTATTTTCTTCTTCGTTATTTTTGTATCGTTTTAAATACACAGTGCTGTATTATACTAAAAGTTTTTTTTCAATTCGCTATGAATCTCAACATACACGCCACCTTGAAATCTCCATTTCAAAATTATGTTATTTAAGAAATGTAATGACATATTCCGACTTAATACTATTTATGACTTAATACTATGTTATGACTTAATACCATCATACTATCACACTTCTTTGTCCGAACTGCGTACAAATGGAATAGTTTGCCGGAACACTTAGTCTCAGGTGGCTTCAACCCACAGATGTTTAAAAAAGCGTTAATCTACACCTCAGAACGCCAGTTGTTGTGGGACCCAGGTCTAGACCTAGGTCTTAAAAGGTATTTATGTGTTGTTGTGACACATATTCTAAACCCTATTACACAACACATTTTATTAAAAAAAATATGTAATGACTTAATATTACAATATTATATAAATTCATATTAATCCTACAAAAGCGCGTCTAAAAAACTCGGCCTCCTAAATAGATGCAAAAAATTTTTCACTCCATTCCAATTGCTCCATGTTTATAAGTCCTATATTCGTCCCTGTATGGAGTACTGCTGTCAAGTTTGGGGTGCTGCCTCTGTTTCCATCTTGGCCCTCTTGGACTCTGTTCAAAAGCGAGCTATACGAATTGTAGGTGATCGAACTTTGACATCAAAACTTGATTCCCTACAACATCGTCGCACTGTTGCTGACCTCGTTGTTTTTTACAAATATCGTCATCAGCAGTGCTCAGATGAAATCAGCGGCATCATGCCTCAAACTTATTCTTACCCCCGTTCCACTCGGCAATCGGCTGCCGCAACCAGTGAAACGGTAAAGATCCCGCGCTGTCATACTGGCAGATCGCAGAGAGACTTCTTTGTCCGAACTGCGTACAAATGGAATAGTTTGCCGGAACACTTAGTCTCAGGTGGCTTCAACCCACAGATGTTTAAAAAAAGCGTTAATCTACACCTCAGAACGCCAGTTGTTGTGGGACCCAGGTCTAGACCTAGGTCTTAAAAGGTATTTATGTGTTGTTGTGACACATATTCTAAACCCTATTACACAACACATTTTATTAAAAAAAAAAAAAAAAAAAAAAAAAATGTAAATAACCCTTACAATTCATTATGGGGTCAAATGATTACACAAATATAGCAAAATTCATTTTTGATAACTCAAAGTTTAAATCAAAGATTCGTTCAAATTCAATTGCATTTAACATGAAATTAATCTATGGGCAACTTACAAATTTTAGATATAGCTCGTTTAACAATACCTCATCTAGTTTTAACATTCACAATGCGAACACGATTATCAGCACCTGGAATAGTATCAATTACAACTCCTAGTAACCACTGAGTTGAAACGAGATTGTCATCGGAAATCAATACAACATCACCTGGTTTCAAATTAAATTTTGTTGTTTTCCATTTTACGCGCTGTTGCAATGTGTGCAAATATTCCACAGAGAATCTCTTCCAAAAATTTTGAGACATCTGAGAAATTTTTCTCCACTTTGATAAATGATTTGATGGTATACTGACATAAGATGGTTCATTGATAGCTGAAATCGGACTACCTATCAAAAAATGTGCGGGCGTTAGTGGTTCCGGGTCATGTGGGTCATTTGACATCGGAGACAAGGGTCTTGAGTTCATTATACCCTCAATTTCGACAATTAAGGTATTAAGTTCTTCGTAAGTAAAGGGAATTGACTGTAACCCTTTTTAAATGTGTTTTAAATGCCTTAACTGAGGCTTCCCAAAGACCTCCAAAATTGGGAGATCTTGGTGGTATAAACTTCCAGTCAATTGTTTCATGATTACAAAAATATTTTATCTTTGAGCGTTCAATTTCGCTCTGAAATAACTCATGCATTCGCTTAAGCTCGTTGCTGGCACCAACAAAATTCGTAGCATTATCTGACCAAAGAGTACAACATTTACCACGTCGCAATATAAATCGCTTTAGACAAGCTATAAATGCATCAGATGTAGCGTCTGTAACAATATCTAAGTGTACAGCTTTAGTGACATAGCAAACAAAAATTGACACATAAACCTTATGAACACTACGTTGATATCTGTATTTTACAGAAAATGGTCCACAAAAGTCTACACCTGTAGTTGTAAATGGACGATCAGGAGTTGTTCTTTCCCTAGGCAAATTTCCCATAATTTGTTGAGTTATTATAGGCCTTACCTTAAAACAAGATATACAGTTCCGCACAATTTTACGGGCTGTATTTTGCCATTAATTGGCCAAAACCTTTGTCGAATTAAAGATAATAAAAGTTGTGGTCCTGCGTGGATGTTTTTGTTGTGTTGATCCCGAAATAAAATATTAACTATAAAATGGTTTGCAGGAAGTAAATATAGATGCTTCATGTCATAATTTAGTTTGGTATTGACTTACCGTCCTCCCACACGTAAAATACCATTACTATCAAGAAATGGATTTAGACAAGTTAGTTTGGAGTTCTTATTTAATTATTGTGATAAGGTAAGGCTTCAAGCAATTTATTTCAGATTGAAATTCAGAATGTTGAACATATTTTATAATTCCTTCAAGAGATTGTTTTAATTCACCTATAGATAATGGGCCGAAGTTCCTTTTGTCCTTGATTTTTATTCTACAATTAGAGAGGAATCGAAAGCAATAAGCAATGAGTTTTGTAGCTTTGTAAATGAGCTAAATTACAAAGAAACTACAAAATTTAAAGATTTTGGTTTTAACTCATCAATTTTAATGTCATCAATATTGTAATCGCTTTCAAACAAATTAATATTGTTTTTATGTAAATATTGAGGACCAACCCACCACATAGAATTGTGCTTTAGATTACTTGGCATAATACCGCGTGATATTACATCTGCAGGATTGTGTTGTGTGCGAACTGCGAACGTGTTTCCATATGAAGATATTGCTTGATATTCCTGTATGTTGCTAACTCGATTTGCAACAAACGTTTTTAGTTTGTAAGGTTCTGTGACAATCCAAGCCAATGTGATTTTAGAGTCAGACCACAAATATACTTGATTAAATTGCAAGTTAATTGCTTCAATTGTTTTATTAACTAGTTGAGATAATAAGAGAGCTGCGCATAATTCTAGACGTGGCAGAGAGATGCTCTTGAGCGGAGCAACTCGCGTTTTGCTACATAACAAGCTTACACTTATTTGTTGTAAATAATCGATGCAGCGAATGTATATACATGCACCATATGCGCTTTCCGATGCATCGGAAAAACCGTGTAGTCCCAGAACTTCACAATAATTTGGAATAACACATCTGTTTATTTTAATATCATTAATGTCTGTTAAACTATTTCTTAACGTTTGCCAAATATCTTGTTGATCCTGTGTTACTATTTCATCCCAACCAGAATGGGGCTTCCATAGAGATTGTATTAATAATTTAGCAGTAATAATTACTGGTTTCAAAAAGTCCCAGCGGATCATATAATTTAGAAATATCTGAAAGTATCGTACGTTTGGTAATGATTTGATTTAAATTAAGTGTGGATACATGAAATAAAAAATGATCATGTTCTGGTTGCCATATTAGGCCGAGATTTTTTATAGTTTAATTTAAACTAGTATTGTTAAGTTCTAATTTTTCCCTGTCTTGTTCCGGGATATTTTCTAGAATTATCTTAGAGTTTGAGCACCACTTGTGCAATCGAAAACCACCACTCTTTAGCATATTAATTAATTGTTTTTGAATAATCTTTACTTCTTCTATTGAATCTGCTCCAGTTAGCACATCATCGACATAAAAATCAGAGAGTAATTTTGGAAGCGATTGGATAGTTTTTCCTTTCATCAATAGCTAGTTGGTTTAACACTCTTGTTGCTAAATAGGGTGCAGCAGAAGTGCCGTATGTCACAGTAGTTAAGTTATATATCTTGATTGCTCCATTTGGATTAGAACGCCAAATTATGCGTTGAAAGCTTTGTTGTGATTTATTGATATTTATTTGTCTATACATCTTGGCTATGTCCGAAGTTATAACATATTGATGTTTACGGAAACGAAGAATAATTGAGAATAAATCTTGTTGGACATTATGACCTACCATAAGGGTATCATTTAGCGATAGATTTGTAGATGTTTTCGCTGAACCGTCGAACACGACACGTAGTTTCGTCGTAGAGCTACTAGGTTTAAGGACGGCGTGATGTGGCAAATAATAATTAGGGTTATTGCTATCGTGTATAACTTCAGACATATGACCTAGTTCGATATACTCATTTATAAATTTGTCATACTCCGATTTGAGGATAGAGTCACGGCAAAATTTGTTTTCTAAATGATTGAATCTCATTAGTGCTTGCTCCTTTGATGAACCAAGTTGATCAATCTTATCGTTGAATGGTAAATTAACTTGATATCTACCATCCTCTCCTCTTACATGAGTTTCTAAAAAATATGATTCACACCTTTGTTCTTCTTGTGATAAAATAACTTTAGTAGGTATAGCGTCTAAATTCCAAAACTTTTCCATTAAGTTATGTAAGCTGGGTTCATCATTGATTGACGTACTTATCAATGAAAACGTTTTTAATCTTTGTTGTTCAAATTTACCACCTATTACGAACCCAAAGCTGGTCTCTTGTAATATTGATAAATTATGCCTTAACATGATGCGTTCATTTTTAAGAACATTAAAGAAAATTTCTGCTCCGAGTAGTAGATCTACTGGACGTGATATATTAAAATGTGGATCTGCCAAAGTTATATTAGATGGTAATGACCACGTAGATATATTGAATTTAAACTCGGGCAAAGAATTGGAAATTTTTGCAATAATTAAAAAATCTAGAGTTTCTGTATAATTATCGTATTTGGAATTTATGGTTGTACTTATTTTGTGGGCGACATTTGTTTGAATTCCATTAATACTAGATATTGAAATATGAAGCAAATTCCTTGGTTATATAATTTGACTGACTGGCTGAGTCTAACAATGCTCTAGCCTCATGGAAACGACCTTTATTATCTTGAATATGTATTACAGCCGTTGAAAGCAAAACCGATTTATTGATAATTTTGTTTTGCAAAGAAAAGTTTTCTGTTTTTTCTGGAATTGAGATATTATTTTCTGAATTTGGTGATTCATTTGAAATTAATGCATTAGTTGTTTGAGTTGCATGGTGTAGTAGAGAGTTGTGTCTGTTATTGCAGAACCGACAACCTCTTTTTCTACAATCAGATGTATAGTGGCCTTTTCGTAAACAATTTACGCAAAGTTGTAAATCCTTTACCTTAAGATACCTATCTTGAGTTGATAGTGACAAAAAACTTGAACACATATAAATTGCGTGAGTGTTATTACATATGGGACATATTTCAAGTTTATTGTTGACAAAGTTTGGAATAGGGTTTGAAGTGCAATCCGATGATTGTTGAGGATAATTAGACGTAATAAATGTTTTAGATGTTCCTTGTGAAGAATTGTACTTAAAATTGTTCTTGTTATTGACATTTACGGTAGGCGTAATTGTTGGTTTTGTTGCTTCTATTGATTCTAAGACTCGACATTTGTTTTGTAAAAACATTTGCATATCTTTCCACTTTGGTAGATCTGCTTGTATGACTTGATTTTCCCATTCTCGTCGACTAATAGGATCAAGATGTTTTGTGACCATATTCACAATCATTAACTCGGAAACGCCGGTTAATTTTTGATCGCAAGCTTGTAATGAAGAGATATGACAAACGCACGCATTTAGTAGTTTGCGCAATTCTATAGAATTGTCCTTTTTCATAAGGGAAGATTGCATAATCCATCTATATGTAAATCAACAATAACACGTTTGTTATCGTAACGTTCTATTAAACTAGACCACGCTTTTTTGTAGCCCGCTGAGGTTAGTGTGACATGACCGATCGTTTCTTTAGCATCGCCCTTCAGTTTGGACAATAAGTGCGTAAATTTGATGATGTCAGATATGTTTTTATTTGAGTGAATAACGGATGTGAATGTATCCTTAAAGGTAAGCCAATTTGCTATATTTCCTTAAAAAATGGGAAGTTGGATATCTGGTAGTTTAATATTTAACTGATTCTCAGATGTTTCACGATTGTTTGAATTGACTTTTGAATCAGAATATTTTTCTATGAATGTTTCAAGTTCTGACTTGGTTTCGTGGTATTTATTTGAAAAAGTGTTTATATGAACTTGAAATAATTCAAACTCTTCTGCATCTAATGAATTGAAAACTAAATCTGTAAATGCTTCGTATTCTTTGTTATATATACATATTGTCTCTAACCTTGACGAGATTTCCTTCAAACTTTGTGTTTGTATATTAAATCTTGAAGCAAATGTCTCAATATTTTTTATCTTGCTATATATAAATTCGTGTTTGCGAGTCAATTTTTCTACATCTTTTTTGGGTTTAGGCATTTTGCATGAATTTTTGATTTAAACTTTTAAAAATTGAAATTATTAGCTACTGACAACCTTAACTATTACAATAACTATAACCTATAAAATTTTATTTATTTATTATTTGAATTAATATTATTCGAAAGAAAAACGCATAACAAGCGTCGTAATTTATAATTAATAAAAATGGCAACGTGATGGTTTAAATTTGATATACGTGTTATTTGGAATAAAGACGCATTGCACTCGTCGTAACCAATTACTAATAAACTTGGCAACGTGCCTTATATTTTAAACAATTTTTTTTAAGATTTAAATTATTTGTTTTCTTATTGTATGCACTTATTTTATGATGAATCATATATCAATTGAAATATTTATCAATATAAAATATATTAATATAATTTTATTTATATATTATTTGAACTAATATTAATATTATTTAAAAGAAAGACGTATTACAAGCGTCATAATTTATAAAAATGGCAACGTTTTTTATGTTTTAACTTTTTCACTTGATATACGAGTCCTTTGAAATAAAGACGCTTGCACTCGTCGTAACTAATTATTAATAAACGTGGCAACGTGCCTTATATTTGAACCAATTTTGTTAAGATTTGTTTTTAATTTTATATAATAATGTATTCACGTAGAAATTTACGTAGAATTTTATAACAATTAAAATATTTATTCAAATACCAATTGGGGTGAAAAAATTCCTTTTGTTGTATTGATTGTTGATTATAATTGATCCGAAATACCAATGATGATGTAATTATTTTTTGTTGTATTGCTTGATGATTATGAATAATTTAGAAATATAATGGCTTCAATAAATCCACCTCACTTATATGAATATATAATGAATATATCCGGCTCGAAGGACCAATGTTTTGATGTGTGTGATGATGATGTGTGTGAAAATGAAAAACGCTTTATTTTTATTTAATTTTTAAAATATTTATTTGCGAATGATAAATTTTTATGTTCGTTGAAAGAAATTCGAGATATAACTAACAACTTAAAATTACGAACAACTTCAAATTAACAAAAAAACTTATTTTCTTCTTCGTTATTTTTGTATCGTTTTAAATACACAGTGCTGTATTATACTAAAAGTTTTTTTTCAATTCGCTATGAATCTCAACACTAGCGATGAATTCTTCAGCCGTACTCCAACACGTAGTAGTTTATGTTCCATGTTAAATCCATGAACGGATTTAATAACTTAATTTTACTAGAATGCAGTATTTCTGAATTTGATTTTAATGCCTTATATTCTTTAATTTGTATTATTCTGATTATCTGTAAAGTATTTTCGATTTCTTCACATTCAAGCAAGTGAGACCCCTTTCTAATTGCTTTTCCACGACAATAATTTATAAATCGAAGACAATAAGCTGTGGTATGAATCAATTTGTTGAATGAGCTATATTTATGAATCAAGTCGAAATTTCAATTAGAAAGTTCCGTATTGAAAAATATAACCTTGTCTTTCTTAATTCCCAGAGTAACACACTCATTTTGTTTCACAATGAACTTCTCTGTGGGCCATAATGATTGATTTGTTTTTAAAAATGGTGGACCTTTCCACCATAGCGGTGTTTTCATTAAATCTGAAGGTGTCATACCTCGACTTAAAATGTCTGCAGGATTAATTTCTGAAGAAATATGTTTCCATACATAATCTGATGTATCTGTATTTCATTGACCCGATTTGCTTGAAATGTTTCTAACTTATGAGTATCAGTTTTAATCCAGTATAAATCAATTGATGAGTCTGACCATAGAGTAACATACTTAAATTGAATTTTAAGAGCTTCAGTAACCACTTTAATTAGGCCAGCCAACAGCAAAGCAGCGCAAAGTTCAAGACGAGGAACTGTTAAAGATTTTAAGGATGCCACTCTTGTCTTACTACATAGTAAATTTACTATATATGAATTATCTGGATCCTTTGATCGCACGTACACAGAAGCTCTATACGCCTTTTCTGAAGCATCTGCATACCCATGAATTCTAGCTGAATGTAATTTTTTGATAAAACATAACGATCAAATGCATTTGAATTAATGTTCATTAGTGAAGTTCTGAAAGCTAGATAATTCTGTTGAACGTCTGGTCAGTAGGTCAGTCCCAATCGAGTTAAAACTTCCATAAGTCTTGAATAAAAGGTTTGGCTGTTATGATCACCGGAGCGAGTAAACCAAGTGGATCATATAATTTAGAAATATCAGATATAACAATGCGTTTTGTTATAACTTTCCTTTCTGTCAGAGGCTGCAGTTCGAATATAAATTGATCCGATTGTGGTTTCCATGCTAAGCCTAATGTTTTAATGGACTAATTCGAGCTAGTATCAGTTCTAATTTTCTAAATATTGTTTCACGCAATTCACTGGGAATATTTTCAAGAAGAAGATCTGAATTTGAACACCATTTGTGTAAAGAAAATCCTCTTTCAAGCAACGTAATTAATTGCTTTTGTATGGTTAAAACTTCTTCAATCGTATTACCTCCTGTAATAATGTCATCGACATAAGTATCAGACTTAAGAATATTGGATGCAATTGGAAATGAAGACTGTTCATCGTTGGCCAGTTGAATTGTGACTTGAGTCGCTGTATGTGGTGCGGAACCTGTTCCATGTGTCACTGTAGTCAGTATGTAAGTTTTTACTTCAGAATTTGGATCAGATCGCCACAAAATTCTCTGATACAAATGATGCTTAGAGTTGACCATGATTTGCCTATACATTTTAGTTATATCAGTAGTAATTACATAGAGATATAGACGGAAACGTAACACAATGGATAACAAATTTGACTGCACAGTTGCTCCCACCATTAGCACGTCATTTAAAGATACCCCAGTGTTGGATTTAGCTGAGCCATTAAAGACAACTCTCAACTTTGTGGTTGAACTATCTGCTTTTATAACTGCATGGTGTAGCATAAAAAAGCCTTGATGTTTGTTTACTGACTCAGAGTCTTCTAGCCTCATGTGTCCCAACTCATTGTACTCATTAATAAACTTTGAATACTCCGATTTAAGTTCAGGATTTTTCGCCAGTTTAGCTTCTAAATAATGAAATTGTCTTAATGCTTGTGTTCTGGATTCGCCAAGAGATGTGAGTTGTGACTGAGCTTCGAAAGGGCAAATCGATTGCATAACGCCCTGTTTTTTAGTCCCTAGTATATGTGCGACAAAATACTTCTTCACATTGCTGCTCTTCTTTAGACAAAAACTGTTTTATTTTTACGTTTTCTATCTCCCACAGCTTTTGAATGGATTGGTTACGCTGATTGTTACTAATTTGCTCTGAATTACTATATTTATTGAATAGCACAAATGTATTTGATTGTATTGCATGTTCAGAAAATTTTCCATTCAATAAATATCCAAAGACAGAATTTTGTAGTATGAGTTGATTTTCCTTCAATTTGATTTGTCCAGAACATAGAATTCTGAAGAAGAATTCTGAAGAAGATTTCTGTTCCTAATAAAAGATCAATGTCTCTCGATATATAAAATTCCGGGTCAGCTAAATGTATATTTGTGGGTAACGACCAATTTGAGATATTAATATTACTTTCGGGTATCTCAAAAGAAATTGTTGGCAAAACAAGAAAATCTAATGTTTCTGAATATTTAATATATTTGGATTTAATTATTGTTGTGCACTTAGACTGTACTGCAACGGACATTGAATTAACGCCAGAATTTTTCATATTGATGTCATCTCTGCTTAGATCAATTTTTTTGTACAAATGTTCTGTTGTTTTTGTTTCTTGTAATTCAGACATATGATGAAGAAGGGTATTGTGAATTTTATGACATAATTGACAACATGGAGCGTAACACCTAGATGTATGATTATTCTTACGAAGCATATGTGACAAATATGAAACCCTTTAACCTTTTCATATCGATCTTGAGTGGAAAGTTCTAAAAATTTAGGGCAATCCTGAAGTTTGTGATCTTCTTTACACATTAAACATTCATACTGCTATCCGTTTGTTCACTGCTATCAGTGTGAATAATATTTATAAATTTTTGTCTAAAAGTTTAATCTTAGACATTCATGTCGATCCAGAATGAAAATAATTACCGTCAAAATTACATTAATCCTTTTGAGAAATTTTTGAGAACAGAATAAACGTTTTCTGTTGGCACCAAAATAATTTTTCAAACATTTTGACAGTCTCATGTGTTAGTCAAAATTGAAAAATATCACCATTTTGATATTTTAAATCAATTCATACAAAAAATACAATAAATATAATATCTCAAAATAGTTGTTTATTTCCATTCTGGATCGATGCGATTGTCTTGGGAACTTGTTGTTAGACAAGCGTTCCGAGGTGTTGATAGATGAAAATCTTGTTTCTGCGAATGGGTAAGTGAACAAAAACTCCTATCATATATAAAAAAAACATGATTTATGCCAATATTCAATGGTTACATATAGGAAATGAAAATAAAATACAAGGAGAAAAGAAATTTCTTAAATATATATGCAGGAGTTACCAATAATCGCGCTAGTGGCATATTCAACCATATCAAAATAATAAATATATTTAATTACTCGTCTGATTCAAGTGTTTCATCATCAACAATTACGTACCGTTTGCGTCTATGATTCGTCCTCAGAATTTAAATTCTTACATAATTTACTTATTTTTTCTTATACTTAATTTTCAACCTTACCTTTATAATCGTAAATAACACTTTTATTTGAGCTTTGTTAAATTATATATTATTTGATAAATAAAAATAATGCTGTGGAGTTTTTTATTTAGTTCAAAATTTTTATTAATAACTATTTTTATTAATAAATTCAATAAAAAAATAATGTTTCTTTGATTTCTTTAATTTAGGTAATTTTTTAAATAATTGTAACAGTTCCAACATCACATCAAAATCGATTTCTATGATAAATAATTCTATAATAATTCAAATACTACTATTTTGACGTGCTTGGTCCAGCAGGGGTGCGTTTCGAAATTAACCACGGTTAACCATAAGGTAATAATGTCACTAATATCATAGTCAAAATAGTAAATTAAAAAAAACACAGCTTGAATAATTTTAAAAATTATCTATGAAATTTCTCATTTTGCTACAATTAAATAATTTAAATTTCTTTTGGCGCTGCAAAAGGGGAAAAAGAGAATAAATTCAATAAAATTTATATGGGATTTCATTCAAAACACAACTTGAATAATTTTAAAAATTATCTATGAAATTTCTCATTGTACTACAATTAAATAATTTAAGTTTCTTTATGAACTATTACTGACAATTACTGACAATATTGAGCATAATCTATAAAATATTTTATTTTCTTCTGTCCGTAAAAGAAAAACGAAAATAGGTTAAATTTTTCATACAAGTTTGTATGGGAAATTTTGGCAATTTTCATGTTGAGCGACTTAAGAATAATCTTATATATATAAAAATCACGTGTCACAATGTTTGTCCGCGATGAACTCCGCAACAACGTAACCAATCCTAATGAAATTTTGTACAATGTGTGTATGATGGTCCAACTTGAGAGATAGGATAGTTATTATCTTGATTAAATGCCTAAATGTTTTTTAATTGCGAATTAAATGTTAAATATGAATGGTTTATATGCCTACTTTCAGATGGCAGCGTAAATCAATTTATTCAATTGATAGTAAATTTCAACTTCGTATAAGGCCATTATTAGACTATCAAATATGTTTTAGTAAAGAAAATTTTGTTTTATTTGATAATAAACGAAAAGCATATTATGCTAAGTCAAATACGTTACCAAAGACTATTGATAATTTATTGCACAATCAGGCGATTTCTCATGTTTTCTGATTCGTAAATAAACACAGTAAGTTTCGTTTACAAATCATTGGTCGGTAAGTAATTACTTACCAATCATGCAGCCGGTCAGTAATTACTTACCAGTAAGGGAGACCTCAGGGTGTGAATAAAAACGATTGTAAGTTAAATAATTGTGTACGTCTATTCACTAGCTTCAAATTTGAATAACTTTCATTTAAAAATATTGCAATTAAAAGATTTAAAAGCAATTAATTTTGAAAATATATTCGATGGAATTAAGTATTGCAACAAAAAAACCTATAGAATTATGATGAAACGCAAAGCTTACTATTTTGAAATGACATTTTAAGAAATTTTCTTTAAAACATTCAAACTTGAATTTAGTGAATGAATTTTGTTATTTAAATAATTTTAATTGAATTTTTATTAATCGTGCAAAAAATGTTAAGAGTATTACCAATTTCGGATATATTAGAGATCTCGACTTCGTCTCGATCTCAAAACATATATCCTCAATCGGTAAAACACTCTTACTGCCCTTAATACTTAAATAACTATTGTGGAGGTTATATATTAATTATAGAAGTGTTAAAAAGTATCGAAACCTGTAAAAAATTTATTGTATTGGTTTTTATAAAGTTTGAATAAAAACAAGAGTAAAAATTAAAGAAAACAATAATTTAAATTTATTTATTTATTATTTTAAATTTTTCATTGATCTTCAATGTTAATTTACAAAAATCAATATCAAATTGAAAAATACTCTTATTTGTATGGCTACTTAAAATAGAACGATTAGAGGTAAAAAAAATTGTCATCAAAACTGGATGAAAAACTAGGTAGCGAAGTTTATTTTACAACGTTTGCACTCTCCAATTTCATGTCATATTTTTTTTATTGACCAATATATTGGATAGTGTGATATACGCCTTATAAATTTGGGTTATCCAACAGATGGTGCCGTATTTGTATTTAAAACGTTGTTTTTAACGTTGAAGTTTGTGCAAATACACTACGATTTGCTTTTTCAAATTGTCGTGTATTATTTTTTCATTGGTGATTGGTGATAATTATTTTAATGGGTTTTTTGTTTAAATATCAGTTTATGCGCGTAGTTTGCTTTGATCAATGTTTTTATACTAATAATTAAAGGATTCTTAGATTATAAAATATACAGGATAAGTAATATTTGTGTATCTATACTATAAAACTATAAAAAAAATTGAAGCTATTTTTTAAATTTAAATTTTGCATTGAAAATAATTTCCACAAAAGAAAAGGCTCCTGTAAAAATAAATACAAAAATACAGGGTCCCATGCAGCATTTTTATCTCTTTCCATTTATAGAAAAAAAATATATTATTATTCTTCTATTGCCAGAAAGAAGTAACTGCCAAATAATATATATTTCATTTTAATTTCATTCTAAATTAAAACAAAACCTGTAACAGTAAACCATATAAACAATATCCATTTCATTTTAAATTTAGTTTAAATGAAAACAAAACCGTACATGATACATGATAAAATTTTAGTAAGGATCAAATTTTCAGTTTTAATATTATCAGTTTTATTTTAATCGAAATACTTTTGACAAACATAAAATAAAATTGAATAATTGAATTCTCCAATCGGTAAAAATGTTAAAAACAAAATTTCTACATATGTCTGTTATTTTGTAAGCATATTTGGTCAAGCAAGGGAAAACATCGATGATATTTAAATTTCTAGGCTACTGTGTTTTTTCAGTGCAAATACTATCACGTTAAAATTGCACACTACTTTATGTAAATAAAAATAACTTCAACTTAAAAAGATAATTACTTATCCTGTGTATTTTATAATCTAAGAAAGAATTCAACAACGAATTAAATATATACTCCCGCAGGAAGATTTGTAAAATTTTAAAATTTTGATCTATGGGTGTGACAACCCCGCGTAGTTAGATTCCTGCTATTTGAATATGAGTTAGCTTGAGTTATCGTAAACCACTGGCAATAGCGGTGAGATATCACTAGCCAAAGTGATATTTTAGGTATGTTGGCAGATGAACATTTTTCAATCAACGGTAGCACCCTTTGTCTTAGTTATAGAATATACTTTGATGATGACACGCTATTTCTTTTAAAATAAAATGTGTTGTACGAATTACAATGTGAGCAACAACAACTCATGACAACCTTTAAAGAATAAAGTCCACAACAACATGCTTTCTAAGGTGCTGATGGACGCAAATTTTTTATTTTTTTTATATCTTTTAAAAAAATGACCTTTTTCGTTTGCTTGAAGAAATGAGCTTCCATATAACTATTATATATGCCGTGTTTAATCCTTCAGCAAAACCATGTTTACATGATCTTGGTATATGGTTCTAGCACTATAAGGATAATTGGTAACCCAATTTAGCTTTGTTCCTACAAATTTGAAAAAAAGAAGTATTTTATTTTAATTTCCTCCATTTTATCATGCAATATTACCCTATGTCGTTTATTATTATGTGAGAGGATTTATTATTTAGTTTTCCATTCTTTAAAATCAATGTAAAAACCAAAAAATAAGAAATTTGCGTCCATCATCTTAAAAAACATGATGATGTGGAACCTAGGTCCTAAAGGGTTTTATGTGTTGTTGTGAGACATATTGTAATTCCAACTACACAGCACATTTTATTAAAAAAATATTTCAAATATTTTGAAATAGCACAAATCTTTTTGAAATTTTTTGGTGAAAAAGATGATGAATAATGTCATTGAAGCTACAATTTTGAATGGAAAATTCAAAGGGGAAGATGTACTGTTGCTACGCATTTCAATGATCCCAACAGATATGGCATTTGAATTCAAACGTTTAGTTTCCAGTGCGCCTTGCTTTTGCAATGACCATCAACAAAGCACAAGGAAAATTGCTGCAAGGATGTGGACCAGGTAAATTTGGAGAATACCGTAATTCTCACATCTGGACAACTGTATGTGGTCAGCTAACGTCGGAATACCTTCTGATTTATTCGTGTACGCATCTAAAAGAAAAAACACAAAATATAATGTGTGCCCACAAGCACGAACAAAGAAATAGAATTAAAACGACATTTTGAAATTTTTTCCTTATTAAAATAAATAATTGTTGCAATAAAAATGATACAATGTAAATTGAATGTTAGGTACGTTTAGTTTGACTGAAACAACTGAAAAAACAACAACAATTGTATTAAATTTTCCGTTGTTTAAAATGCTTCAGTCAAATCGAACACGGCTGTTATCAGAACGAGTTTTCTTGAATTTCCTTTCTTATGAGATACCGACAATATGCGACAGGCATAATGTTAAATAAACAAAAGTTTTACACTATTAGGTGTAAAATAAATAAAGATGTGAGAGATTTTGAGAGTGATTAAGCTTAAAGTAATTATTTTAATTCACATGAATTTTGCAATTTTAAAGCATTTTTTATTTTCGCTCAGAAAAACTTCTTTAAAACAGTTTTTGTGTGTTTCGTGTCGGGAACAAACACAATTTACAATTGTATAATCACAGATGAAGAATTCAATTTAAATAAATATGAGATAATGAAGTTTCAATTTAGAAATTATCTGAACATGAAAATTAAAATATGTTTTATTGTTGCTTCATCCACTGTGGCTGAGTATGTAAGATGGCTTTGAACTTTGATGTCTCTGATGAGTGTGAGTTCAATCCCGACAATAATTACTTATTATCAGGAATAATACTTTCAATAATTACTTTGAGCAATAATTGCGCACAAAATCGCTCAAAAATTAATATTCCATTAATGTTGTCTATAATGGAACATATATGCCAATATATTGAGCGTGTGTAAGATATTAGTTTCGCATTGATTTGCAACAATCAATAATAACATTAAAATGACTTAGGATGTTGACTAAATAGAAATATTTCTCATCCTATGAATTAACACCCTATTCCTAATTCTAATACAAAAACATCCAAATAATTTTGGTTTTTGTGGCATCACTTCTTCTTTTCCTTTTCTGCATCACTTCTTCTATACTTTCATCGAATATACTGTCGCTATTCTTACTGCCCTTGCTGACCATAAATTGACATAACGATCAAAATTTTTTGCAACGTTTTTAGTAACCTACCACAGGAAAAGAAAGCGTATATTAAACCGCATGAGCACTGTGAAAATTTGTGAATCCATTTTTGTTCCGTATGTTCTAATTTTCTATATAGAGACACACCTGAAAACTTATTTGATCGCGTATTTTTTTATATATCCTTTGTTGTATATATAATACTATTATTTTTATATTTTACTGATCAACTAAAGTGCTGATCCTTTTACATTCATATTTTAAAACAAAATAGATCATTTTTCAGTACAACTCTTTGAAATTATTGCTACTACGTCAACAAAATGTATACACACAAACTTTATTTATAGGCGTAGCAAAGCACGCCGGGTCCCGCTAGTATGTATATGAGCAATTTCACGCAAGTTCAGCAAATTTTTGGGAAATTTTGACTTGACCCCTTTTAATTTTGGTTATTTTTTGTTTATAGATAGTCTTTGATAAATAAAAAATACAAGTTCTCTTAGAATTTTTTTTTTCGACCAGGGGTCTTCACAGGGTGCCCCTCAATTTTTTGTTATTTTGTGATGTGACTGCATTTTGACGAGCGATTGTAGAAAAACTACTAAATCGATTTTCATAAATGATATGTCGTTGAATAGGTATTAGAACAAAGTTTTTAAAAATGTACACTGTTAATTTTTTGAAATAATTTTTAACGGTGTAACATAAGAAAAAAACGGTGTAATTGAAAAAAAGATGGCATAGCCTCTTTTTTTTTTTTTTTTTTTTTAACTAAATTGAAGCTTATTTTATATCTAACCACTTGTGAAAGTTGAGGACACGTGTTATTTTTTGTTTTAAAGATAAAATTCGTTGTGCATATGACTGTCGGGAATCAGTTTTTTTTGTTCTGAAGGAAAATTATAAAAATGGCGTTATAAACTAAGAGATATTTTTTTTATGTTAAATATCAAATATTTTATTATTAAATGAACTTTTTAAAATATTATAAAAATTATATATGTAGTACAATAAATAAAATAAATACAATTGTTAAAAATGATTTACTTATTTTACAAACAGAAGTTTCTTTTGAATAGGAAAGCACTTCTGCAATTATTTTCTTTGTATTAGATGGCATAGAAAATGAAATGTTTATTTATCACTTTTAGTAATCACTTGTCACTCTTATAAAAAATAATTTGACAGTCTTGACTGCAAACAAAAAAGCCGTATAAACAACTAAATCTATTTAGGAACTTTTGACTGGAGAAGTATTATGTTCGTATTATGTTATTATGGAATCATAAAGTAAAAGATTGTTTTTCAACATTAAATTACAAATATTTTATTATTGAATAAACTTTTTAAAATATCATACAAATTATATATGTGAAAATAAATATAGTTATTAAAAATTATTTACTTATTTTACATTCAAAAGTTTCTTTTGAGTTGGAAAACATTTTTGCATTTATTGTCTTAGTATCTACTGGTACAAAAGAATAAAGTCTTTTTTATGGTGGCATAAGTTAATTAGTTAATTTAAGGTTGACGCTGAATGGCATTTTCATGCTACCAGCCATGGAAAGGGACCTTGTGATGGAATTGGTGGTACACTGAAGCGTGCTGCATACCGTTATAGTATGGCGAGCGAAGATAATATTATTGATACACCAAAAAAACTTTTCGAATGGGCTTTAAAATGGGAATCTACCATGAACTTTGGATACGCCGATAAAAATGAATATCAATTAACAAAAGAAAAATAACAAAATCGATATAAAATGCGATTACAATAAGTGGAACTCAAAAATTTCATTCTTTTGTACCAGTAGATACTAAGACAATAAATGCAAAAATGTTTTCCAACTCAAAAGAAACTTTTGAATGTAAAATAAGTAAATAATTTTTAATAACTATATTTATTTTCACATATATAATTTGTATGATATTTTTAAAAGTTTATTCAATAATCAAATATTTGTAATTTAATGTTGAAAAACAATCTTTTACTTTATGATTCCATAATAACATAATACGAACATAATACTTCTCCAGTCAAAAGTTCCTAAATAGATTTAGTTGTTTATACGGCTTTTTTGTTTGCAGTCAAGACTGTCAAATTATTTTTTATAAGAGTGACAAGTGATTACTAAAAGTGATAAATAAACATTTCATTTTCTATGCCATCTAATACAAAGAAAATAATTGCAGAAGTGCTTTCCTATTCAAAAGAAACTTCTGTTTGTAAAATAAGTAAATCATTTTTAACAATTGTATTTATTTTATTTATTGTACTACATATATAATTTTTATAATATTTTAAAAAGTTCATCTAATAATAAAATATTTGATATTTAACATAAAAAAAATATCTCTTAGTTTATAACGCCATTTTTATAATTTTCCTTCAGAACAAAAAAAACTGATTCCCGACAGTCATATGCACAACGAATTTTATCTTTAAAACAAAAAATAACGCGTGTCCTCAACTTTCGCAAGTGGTTAGATATAAAATAAGCTTCAATTTAGTTAAAAAAAAAAAAAAAAAAAAAGAGGCTATGCCATCTTTTTTTCAATTACACCGTTTTTTTCTTATGTTACACCGTTAAAAATTATTTCAAAATATTAACAGTGTACATTTTTAAAAACTTTGTTCTAATACCTATTCAACGACATATCATTTATGAAAATCGATTCAGTAGTTTTTCTACAATCGCTCGTCAAAATGCAGTCATATCACAAAATAACAAAAAATTGAGGGGCACCCTGTGAAGACCCCTGGTCGAAAAAAAAAATTCTAAGAGAACTTGTATTTTTATTTATCAAAGACTATCTATAAACAAAAAATAATCAAAATTAAAAGGGGTCAACTCAAAACGTTGTTGAATCTTCGTGAAATTGCTCATATATATTTCTTAAAAATTTAATTTGTCAACTTAAAATTTTTATTGGTGCAATCATCTGTTAGTACGATTTCTTCTTCATTGTTTTTGAAACTGAAGAAGTTCTCTTCCTTCACTAGTGTGGTGTAATCCTCATCATCAAATAATTTTGTGAGTTTTAATGGCATAAAAATTATGTATTTTTCAGTCTCGAAAACCCACTTTTCTCCAAACTTTGTGAATATTTTTTTCACACCTTTTAAATGATAGAGGTTGTTTATCTCCATCTCTGCTATCTTTAAAAATTGCTTGGTGAAATTTGTTTTTGTTTCTTTGTTGAATTTTTTCAAAAAAATGTCTTTCCTAGACATAATTTGTTGAGTTTCTGATGATGATGATGTGTTAAGTTCTTGATGGTGATGTAACTGTTTTTGATTTTGATGTAGTTGTTGTTGTTGTTGAATATGATGAATTGAAAGTCTTTTTCTCTTCAATGGCTGCGGCGCCTGACAATTTGTTGCAATAAATTCATCTAAGAAGGTTCCTGTTGTATTGTCCATTTTGTTATATTAAAGTTTAACTATATGACGCACGGACGTAAGCTATTTTGGACTTAAAGTGGCAAACTCCACATCCGTCCAAAATCTTTAGCTTTATGTCCTAGCATCATAATGTACTATTTGTAGGAGTAAGCCGTAAAACGCACTTTTGGGATTCAAAGATTGTTCGTAAAGCAGGCCTTTTACTTCGGTCTCAAAGACCTAAGTATTACATTCATGAGCTAAAAGTGAAATTCTTACCCCACTTTTTTTGGAATTTCTAGACGTTTTAGGACCTACTGATTCTAAAAAAGCAAAAAAAATGTCCGTCCGGCCGGCCATCCGTCCGTCACAACCGACGAAATCTAGAAAACGGCTGTAGGGATTTGAAAAATTTTGAATTCTAAAAATAGGTACACTCAATGGTAAGATCCGAAAGAGCGATTTGTTCGATTACTGTATCGGAAGTGTGTCAAAAAATCGTCAAGTGTGTCAAAACAAGGAAATATGCATATTTTTTGCTTAAAAAACGTTCGATTTAAGTGATAATGAGTAGGAACAAAGAATGTGGAGAAATCGATTTCAATCAAACAGTTAAAACAATCAATTTTAGCATTGTTCCAAAGAAAATCTCTACCGAGAATACCATCAGATGTTATTTCAAGATCATCGTTTCTAACGATGTGAAACGTACATTCTAAAAAGGGATCATCAAAAAATATTCCTTGAGCTGTTCCTAGTGTTTTAGTTTTCGTTCCTTGAAACCCTTTAATTTTAATGCTTTTCGATGTGTCTATCTTAGTCGTCGGTTGTAGCTTATTTAGTTTAATTATTGAGATTTCGGCACCCGTGTCGACAATCATTTCAAGTGAACAGTTTTTTACTATATTAAGAGGAATATTTAGCTTGGCATCGTTGTTAATAGAGCTTAAATATTTTATGTTATTTTAGTTTTTACCCGTACCTAAGACTGAAAATTTTTGGCTTCGACTTGTGGGCTGCAAGTCGTGCCCTGCGAGTTTCCCGACATGGAATTGTTTTGTTCCCATTTTCGTTTTTGGAAACATTCCTCCACACTGTAACTCATTCTACCACAAAAATCACATTTAATATTATAGGTGTTTAATGAATCAATTTTACCTCCTTGAAATCTGGCATTATTATAGTTATAATTTTTATAATTGCTAGAATAATTTCGCTGATTTTCTTCTCTCATCCTTGTTCTACATTCGGCTATTACATGCCCTAGTCTGTTACAAAAATAGCATTTAATATTAAGAGGCTGTGATTGCTTGTATACTGGATATAACTGTGGTATCATCTCGGGTTCAGTTTTAATCGAATTTTGGTTTAAATGTTCTAAAGTATGTGTAGGGTGCATTATTATTTGTCGATGTGGTTGAAAATTTGGATGAATTACATTTTGTGAAGGTTGTATATTTGGGTTCACTAAGGATTGCGATGATTGTGGGGGTTTATTTATTAAGGATTGTGGTTGGTGCAAATTTGAGTATATTTGAGGTTGATAGATTGGATGTAAATTTGGTAAGGCATGCTGGAAATTTAGGTAGATTTGTGGTGGCAGAATTGGGTTAGATATTGATTGGTGGGAAGCTTGAAAATTCGGTGGGATATTTGACTGCGAGTGGTTTATGGGACATTCATATTTTGTTGTATTAAAATTTTGATTAAAATCTTGGGAAGGGAACGATACATTAAAAAACTCGTGCATCGCGTTGTTTCTCGAATAGTTCATGAGTAGTTCCGTTTGTAAGGCAATTTTTATTAACTGTTCTAGTTTTGTTTCCGTCGAACTAATTATCGTCTGTCTAACGGTTGGGTGAGCTAGTCCTAATTTAAATGCGTTTGTTGCATAGAGTTCTAATTCTTTTATAAAGGCGTCATTATTTTCTAAGTATTTTCCTTTTACAGAATTTTTAGTCGTATTTACAAGTGTCTGGAGACGGTCGGAATAATTTAGAACGATTTCATTAGGAAGTTGACGACAGTTTATTAAATCGCGTGTTAGTTCTACTGTTGTTTTAGTGGGAAAATAATGGTCGCATAAGAATTTTTTTAATTCCTGTAGTGTTTTAAAATGTTCTAAATTATTAAGAAGCATGAAGGCTTCTCCTCTAAAACGACTATAAATGTAAGCCATAAAATATGTCTTTTGTTCCGCGGTTAAATTATCATAGATTATGTTGCAATTGTATAAAAAAAATTGAAGCTGTTCTGACAAATCCGGCGTACATTCACCACTGAATAAGGGGATGGTTTGAATTTGTTTATGAATATCGAAATTTGCCATTTTTGAATTTTTTGTTATTGAATTTTCTTTAATTTTAATTATGGCAAGATCTAATAAATTTTCTAATTCCCTATCAAATAAAAACTCACTTTGTTTTTCACTAAATAAACTATCTATTAAATCTAGACAAAAAACAGTACCTGTAGTTGGCGTGGATTGTTGATTAGTGCTGTATCTCTCTTGGGTTGGTGTAGTTGTTGTTGATTCTTCTGTGCTGTTGGTTGATGTCGGTGTTAATAATTGATTTTTGCTGTTGCCCGCTTGTGTTGGTGTGTTTTTTGGTGATACTTCTGTGCTGTTGGATGTTGATGTTGGTGTTAGTTCTTGGTTGTTGCTGCAGCTCTAAAGTAATTCTGATGATGTTGGGGTTATTGTAAGTGCATTTTCTGGTTCACCAAGATTTTTCCTTAGTCTTGTGTAATATTTTCTTCCACTCATTCAGTTTATAGATTGTAACTGAATAACTGGATTTTTACTGTTATTTCACGTAACTAACTGTTTATTTAGGTAACCAGATAACTGGATTTTTTACTGTTATATCACGTAACTAACTGTTTATTTACGTAACTGGATAACTGGATAATTTACTGTTATTTCACTGGTACTTATAGTGTGTTTTGTTATAATTTATTGTTAAAACACAGCCCCAAATTTTAAATGGTTCTAACTCTATTTTAAGATTTATTAGTAGGTTTACCGGCCGCACCAATGTTGTATGTAAACGTTTTATATGTTTTAAATTTTATTAATACAAAAAATTTGTTTGTTATTTTTCACACACTAAAATTTAATTATTATTATTTTTTATAAATACATTTATAAACTTATACACTGGTTTCTTTTGGTTAATGGTTAATGGTTAATGGTAACTATGTTACTTGGTTACTTTGCTCGACTTGTTATATTTATGAAAAAGAACTAACTGATTGTATGAAAATAACTAACCGATTGTATGAAAAGAACTCACTGATTGTAAAGCTTAAAACCAACTGCAATCGTTCAAACTTAAAATTAACAAATTATTTTAAGTTTTATGTTTTTTGCCTTAATTTGCATATTTTTGTAAAACGATTTATTTGATTAATTTGATGATTAGTTATTTTTTTAAAGAAATTTACTTATTTTGAAATAATTAATTTTGTTTTATTAATTTAAATTTGAAATATGAATTTAATGAGTTTACAAAAAATGAATTAAATGTTACTTTTGAAATAGGAATTTATTGAGTTGACAAAAAATAAATTAAATGTTTCGTTAAGACTTTGTAACTTTTTGTTTTATTGGTTCTTATGTGGGACACTACAATTATAAGTTTGTCAAAAAATGTTGTCAAGTGTATCAAAAGAAAGATTTTTTACACACTTTTATTTATCTTGACTTTTGAGAGCTTTGATGGGTGGAATTTTGTGATTCATTTTTCAGTAACTTCCCATTATGTGATTGATCCCAAATTGAAAAGACAGGTTTGTTGAAGCAGTCAGTACGTATTTCTAAAACTTTTAAAGCAAAAAACTTTATAAAACTGAAGAAAAAAATTCAAATTTTTCTTCACTCTGAAAGACCTTAAAGAGTTGCACTGAAATCCTCATAATGTGGTTGACTCGTTTTGAGTGAAGGAATTTTGGTAATGCTTGGTAATACCAGAAATGGAGACAGTGGACTGTATTTTCGTTACTCAGTAACTCTGACGATGATGAAAACGTTGAAATGCAGATGTATGGGAACAACTTGACTCAGGAAATCAATAAATAATGATGTGCATAAATTCATCAGCAATTACGACGATAATAAGGATGAATATAAAATAACTCCGGAACTGTATCTCAATAATAATGTTGAATATAAATAATCAGCAATTACGACGATAATAAGGATGAATACAAAATAACTCCGGAACTGTATCTCAATAATAATGTTGAATATAAATAATCAGCAATTACGACGATAATAAGGATGAATACAAAATAATTCCGGAACTGTATCTCAATAATAATGTTGAATATAAATAATCAGCAATTACGACGATAATAAGGATGAATACAAAATAACTCCGGAACTGTATCTCAATAATAATGTTGAATATAAATAATCAGCAATTACGACGATAATAAGGATGAATACAAAATAACTCCGGAACTGTATCTCAATAATAATGTTGAATATAAATAATCAGCAATTACGACGATAATAAGGATGAATACAAAATAACTCCGGAACTGTATCTCAATAATAATGTTGAATATAAATAATCAGCAATTACGACGATAATAAGGATGAATATAAAATAACTCCGGAACTGTATCTCAATAATAATGTTGAATATAAATAATCAGCAATTACGACGATAATAAGGATGAATATAAAATAACTCCGGAACTGTATCTCAATAATAATGTTGAATATAAATAATCAGCAATTACGACGATAATAAGGATGAATACAAAATAATTCCGGAACTAAAATGTATATCAGTAATGACTAAGATTTAATGCAAACATTTCCAACAATGGTGGATTCAAAACCATGTGGCTACAATATTCATCAAAACTATACTTATCCTTTGTTATTGACGACCGGCAAATCCACAGCACCACAGCATTATCACCACAAGAAGGAAAACACAGCATCTCATTACTCACTGAGTATATATATATATATATATTTTCCGACACTCAAATATTTTACATTTAATAACTTTTAATTTAATTTTAATTTTAATGACAAGCAAAAGAACATTACGTGGAACAATCACGAACAACAACTAGTATTACCTTTGGTAAATCATTATAATCATAGACATCATACATGTTTGTGTCATTTTATATGGATAAAAGGCTTTACATTATAAATAATGAACACAAAAAAAAAAATAAAAGTATGACATTTCGTTCTAATTTCAAAGCTTATAGACCTTTTTTCTTAAAGTTCAAATCGTTATTTTGGTGTATTTGACAGATTACATACAGCAATGATAATTAAAAATCAGTTATTATGTATGAAAATATGAAAATCCATAAGATCTGAATGACCCATTTTCCACGTTGGAATTTCGCTCATACTGAGTATATCATTAAAATATATGACATATTACACATTTTTTTCATTATTATTACACACTATTATTTGGTGTTGGGTGGAATTTTGTCATCAATTTTTCAACTACTTCCCATTATGGGATTAAAAAAGCAAGTTTGTTGAACCAGTCTGTACGCGTTTCTTAAAGTTTTAGACTAAAAAACTTAATAATACTGAAAAAAAAATTTCAATTTTTATATAATTTTTTCTCCATCTCTAAGACTTTAGAATTTATATGAAAATCCTTAAGATCTGAATGACCCATTTACCGCCCTGAAATTTTGCTCATACTGAGTATCTCATTATTATAGAGGACATATTACACAATTTTATATGAAAAAATGACCTTAAATTGTAAATAATGAGTGATTTGTATTTCGAAAATTTTAAATAATTGTTATTTCTTCTAAATCCAGATTGTTTTGTGTTCTCGTTAAGTTTTTTTTTACTATAGTTGCATAATTATTATTTTTTTCAATACATTTTAATACATAATTAATGATTTCTAATTATCATTGCTGTATGTAATCTGTCAATTACATACAGTAATATAACGATTTGAATTTTAAGGAAAAAGCTCTATAATTCAGACCTTTTTTCCGAAAAAAACTTGACATTTGGTGCGAAATTATGTATAATATAATAATTTATGTACAACTTAAAATTAAAACAATGAGCAAAGAAACGTACTAAAATTTTACACTGGATGTTTAAATAACATAATTACGATTGTTATAGTGCAATTAACCTTATTAAAATTACTTTAAATTTCAAAGAATATTAAATTTTCGGGAAGTGATTTAATTGCTAGTTTTACTTATGGTGTATTTTCTGTGAAATAATATGGTTAACTTATTTGTAGGTAAAATTATATAACTAAAAACTCTAAAATAAAAAAATAAATAAAAATAAACTCTAAAATAAAAAAATTTAAAAAACACACTTTTTGAAAAACGAACAACTAAAAAGTAGAAAATAAATTTTGCATTAACACCAGCGTTATGTCTTTTATAATTATATTTCCTTTGAAATTGTAAGAAGAAAAAATATTTAAATGGTATTTAACACATCTTAGCATAGATGCAAATATTAAATTTTTGACTAATTTAAAATGCTAATTTTCGATTGACAAACAGTTTTCCGTTCCAATTTGTTACATAAAATAAAAGTGGGTGGCGCATTCAGAAAGGAAAGGGAATAAACGTTGGTAGTCTCTCTTGTTAGAGATTAATATAGCATACATTCGTATGCTATATTAATATAGCAATATAGCATACGTCGTTTTTAATGGGAAGAATAACATATGTGTTGTATGTTAATTAGATTAGTCATACATATGTTACACCGCAACAAATTTTCAAGCTTTGTTTCGTCGTTTTCTGAATCTTCTAAAACGACTTGATCTGTTATGGCGTCACTTGTTTCATCTATTCCTATGGGCATGCAAGACTCTGCTTCGATTGGCACTAGGGTCGAATCTGCAGAAGATTCGCATATTACTGAAATTATTCTTCTTATTTCCAAATTCGTCGTACACAATACCATTAATTATTTCTAAAACTTCCATAGTTTTTTTAACCTAAACAAAGATAAAGTACTAACAAAATTTTAGTTAATATAAATTAACGGTTAATATTTTTAATATTTATATAAATTAACGGTATTAGTATTTTTAATTAGCCGTGTATGCAAGTTAGTATTTTTAATGAAAAAGTTTAGCAAATGTAAAAATAAATTTAAACTTACAAATATTATTATAAAAATTAAAAATAAATGTATAACTTGATTACTTGATACTTTTTACGACACTTTTAAAATGAGCAGCCCGTTGCAAAAAAAGTAGTTGTTCACATGCCTTTGAAATTCCGTTATTTATTGCACATTTATTGCATTTATTTAATTACTCACTCAATTACTCACATATAACATTTATGAAATCAGAGATTTACGTCGGATTTTAAAATATATTCCAGAACAAACGTTCCTGCATCGATTGGATTCAAAAAATTTAGATTTTTTTTTTACACCGACAATTTTCGCGAAATAATCAATTTCAAAGTTATCATTCACTCTATGTTACATTCGGCGGAAGTATCAAAATTTGTTAGAAAAATTAAAAGTTCAGAATGTTCTTGCAAAGACATCCGAAAAAAAAACTTACGTTCAAATTCTCTGTGCGATTTATGATTTTTTGAGCCCAAAAAACAGCAGTGTCACCGGCAATCAGACGTAAATATTTAATTTAAAAATTTTTTAAATTTGTTTCGTACACCGGAATAATGATCAGCTGCTAGGCCGCCATTTGCAGTAAGGAAATCTGGCAACGTTATGTGTTCATGATAAGATATTGTGACAATCAAATTTTAAAATAAAATAATAAATATATTTATTTATTCTTTATTTTTTTTACAATAAAACAAAATAATTTTAAATTAAAATAATAAATATATTTATTTATTCATAGGACACGTCACAATAAATCAAAAATATAAATAATTCAAGATAAACAAGCACTAAATTTCTTATATTACATCCGTGTTCTTTATTAACTCAATTCATATTATAATATTAATATCTCTTTATAATTAGTTATAGTTATTACATCCTATTTTTTTCTTCATAATCGTCGAACTCATCATCAAATGTTTCATTTTGTTCTTCACGATCAATTTATCGTTTCATTGTCAACAAATTCATTCTCATCACCGTTGCCAACATCATCAGCATTATCGCTATCATCATCACCTGATCATCGTCACTGTTTAAGACGCATTCGCGAATTTTGTTCCTGTTTTTGTAATCATCATGGACGTGAGAACTATTTACAAGATTTTCAATATCTGCTATAAATATGTTTATAATGATACTCGTGGGGGTTACTCGTGGTTTTTCATTTACCGATTCTGATAATAAAAATATAATGCCACTATCTCCATCACGTTTAAAAATATTTAGTAAAATTTCTAATGAAATTCCTGCAGTAGCTGCACGTATCTTCATATTTTTTGATACGTTCAATGGTTCTAAACTCAATGTATGAATTTCAAAGGCTTTTGCTTTTTTATTCAAAATATGTTGAGTTGATTCAGCAAATTTCAATATTAATTTGTGGATTTTGTGTTGATGTACAATTTTTAAAAGATTATCTACATCAGTAACAGCATTGTGTACGTTTGTTATTGCTTCTTCTCCAAGAAACTCTTCTGTCAAAGAAGTCAAAGAGTACGATTGACCTTCTTTTCTTCGATGTGGCAAATGCTTTCGAAAAGTCAGCAGAGTGTCACCAAACATTGTGACGAATTCTTGAAATTCCTCCAACAGTTCATATTTATGGAGGTGATTTAATAATATTAATGCATCAAATCTGAAGCAATTATGAGCAGCGAGGATAACATTTTTGCCTCCACTTACAGATTTTAAAAATAGTATGAAACTTACTAAAGCTTCTTTTCCTGAAACAGCTTCAACTAGTTTTTCTTCGTAATATAAATTTTCCTCGTGGACAGTCAATCCAGTTACCATATATGCACTTTTCGACATACCGAATTGTGGTACAATGTATGTATTAAAAATCTCGCTGTCGTGCACCGCTGCTGCAATTTGACATATTTATTTCAGCTTCTCGAGAAAGTCCTGTGGTCTCTAAATAAAAAAACAACTACGATTTCTTCACCTGTTGCCACGTAATCTGTGGCAGCATCATCAAGCGCACAACCTAATGATGAAAAGTCAATGCGACCCCATCCACTGTCATATGAAGTACCCTCTCGATTTTCACTGGCGTAATCTGTTTGTGATCTGCGAAGCTTTCTGTCCTTCCGACGTTTTCGCTCTTCTGGGTTTTTTAAATACTCAGAACGTTTTTTTTAAATTTCATCTTTAGCGGCTCGATATCGACCACTGTAGCTGCTAAATGAGTACCCAGCTTGTTCATATACTTTAAAAATATACGATGATTTTTCTTTTGTTTTCAGTGCTGCTATTTTAACTCTTGATGGGAATGATTTTGTAGAAGAATAGAACAAATTTTTTGGATTTGAAACTGCTACTGTGTGGTTGAACGATTCAGTTGATCGATTTTTGATGCATTATCAGCCAACTTTTTAAATATATTAATATAATTGGTACTTTTCTCGAAAAGTCTGAAAGCGGTTTTTTTCCTGGTACATATAAATATTTATAATTACTTGGTCTTGAATGTAACCGCCCCACAGACCACACTCTTCATGGTTGCCATTCATCATGGAGCAGCAACTCCTCTATTGCAACTGGATTATTTTTGTTGCTTTGGATTATTAGCATAAGCCTCCGCGTGAAATATTTGATGACAGCAACAGAAGTTTTTAACGAGTATAATTGAGTTGTAAAATTTTTCTTCATGTGGTTGATATCTGACCACTTCTCCATCTTCAATGAAACATTTTTCTGGACATTGCTGATAGTAGCTGCATCATCATCAGCTATCAAAACTGTAACTCTAACTGACAGCTGCTCCATGAGCTGGTTATGTGCTATCAGTTCAACTCCCATCGCTGGTTCCATGCTTTTTGAACTACCATTCCAATTTTTATAACATAGGTGTTCTTCATGGATTTGCCATATTTGCAGTCTGTGCAAGATTTCGATGTAGTAGCTACTCCAAGTAATCTGCCAGTGTAGTGACCAAAGAGTGATGCATGACCTAAATTAATATTAGTTTTATATAAATCAATTTACAGATCCATAAATATAGCTAGAGAATTACTAACCAAATAAACTATTTCGACTAAACCCGGAACCCCGTTTTTGCCATCCAGCATCGAAAAAAGCAATCAAATCTACTACCCGGATACTGCTTTCATTGTCTTCATTGGTTATTTTAATTAAAAGTTATTGTATTATTCGTTGTGCAATGATTTGAAAACTTTGTCCAATAATGAAAGTTTTACAATAATCTACTTATACTAAAGTAATTCCTTTATTTATAATAAGATTATCTTTTTAATTAATTATTAGGAAATAATTCTTAATATCAACTACACTTATAATATTTATACCAGTAGTAAGTATAATTAATTCGATCTATTAGCTAATTTACTAGATTTTAATATGATACTATATTTATACTTTATCAATTCACTACAATCATATATAATTGTATAGTAAAAATTGATAAATGGTTGAATAATCTTATTTATCATTCCTTGTAATTAAAATGTAAATATTTACAATTGACACAAAATTTGTAGCAAGTCTCGGCTGCTGACTGTGCTCATCATAGTACTGGACTTGTAGTGTTATGTGTCTGTATCTGCACATTGTCAGTTACATTCTATGGAAGCATGGTAATTATTAATTTATACCTATACTATGAATTTCATAACATTGTTGATATTTGCAATAATAATTAAACTTGCCTCTTCAGTCTTGTTTGCTGCAATTGTAGCTAGCTTTTCAGCTTCTATAGCTTCCTTGAAGCTGTCATTAGCACATTTCTCAATGACATGTCCCATTTCATCTTCATAGTTTTTGAGTAAAGCTGGGTTAACTGTTGGTATATCCGCACAGGAGAATAAATCATTTAGTTTGCATGGACCAATGCCAATGTCGTCCATACCTATAAAATTAGAGTCACAATTACAATAACGAAGAATGGAATAATTTTATTATAAGGATAATTATAAGTCAAGAATAATAGGTGTAACACTTACCAAGAACTATTTTCCCATTAATAGGATATATACAACTTTTCTTTGAGTGAGGTTTGCAAGTATTAACCTTGTAATGAGTTTTGCAAACTCGACAAACAATTTCTAAAACACTCGCAAAACAATGATGCGTTTCAGAAATTGTATCACGGAGTAATAATCCAATATTACACTTATTACACCATAATTCTTCTGCTAGAGTTTCAAGCTCAACGATACGACTACCTTCCAATGTTCTCATATACACATCATAAGCACGTTTTCGTTTAGAGGCACTTTCTTTTAAATTATCTAACCATCGCTTTTTTGATTTCGAAACAAATTGACATTTTTTATTCCTACAAAAAGGAGAATTTTCACTTTTTTTCTCACTATTATTGTTGTCCATGTTGTCAAACTATACAGTTTACAATTTAAAAGTGTTTTAAATTGTTAATTGTGTTGTGCTCTTAAGTTTTTTATGCATTAGGGATACTGAAATAATTAAAATCGCATTAAAATATGGAGATTAAATCAACATTTATTTCTTCAGAAATGAAGGTTCATTTAAGTTCCATATTTTTATTTCAGTTTATAATAACAATATCAAATACTTTAGTTTAGTGTAAAATAACAATAATAAACTGTAAAATAATTATAAAAAACAGAGAGTGTGCTTAAGACCGCACGGCAGAAGTGAAAACTTCATTGGCAATCGCAATTAATTGATATCGTATTAGTAGTATTTGGATGGTATTAGTAGAGAAACAAGTCAGAACGATAAACCGCTAACTACACCCACTAACCTCACAATGAAACCCAATAATTGTCAAAATAGCACTCATATGCCAATAGCAGGGAATAAAGTACGCGTGGTTGTCACAGCCATAGATCAGCAAGTTTAAATTTTACAAATCTTTCTGCGGAACTTCATTGGTATTAATGCGCATTGTTGCCGTTTGCAAATCGGCTAAGTGCCACCATTTTTAATTAGTTTATTTATCATGATTGCATCCATGTTTAATCATACATAAGCTATGCTTTTTTGTATAGAATTTATGTGATTTCCGTCTCGTAATTTTTTTTAGCTTTAAATCGTTATAATCGATGTTATCAAGTATCAAGCTACAAGTATTAAGTCTTCACTTAATTTTAGAAACATGTGTTACATACAATTCTAAACCGACAACATATTTAGTGAAGATGATAAAATTCCAATACATATAATTTTGATATACAAATGTAATTGTTTCAGCCTTCAGGTTATACTATCTTTCTTACGTTATTTTTAATTTCTAAAACTTATGTTCAACAAAAAACATTGATCAAAGCAAACTACCGTTTAAAACGATAGTTAAATAAAAAGCAAAAATTAAGCGTACACAACAACTTCATAAGTTTTCATGATGATTAATGTATTAATGCATAAAGGATAAACAGCCATACATACTTTCAATTTTATATATATTCAATATTTATTTAGCATGATGACTCAAATGCAAATTGCAAAAGACAGTAGCAATATAACTTTAAAAAACTGCGTTATAGATCAATTTCTTAAAACTCGTATAAAGAAATTTTTATTATTTATATGAATTAATAAATAAAAAAAAATAATTTTAATGGTATTTAATAAAAATTAAAAAAAAAACAATAAAAAAATATGTACCCTACCAAGAGTTGAACTCACACAACCTACAGCACATCAGTCGAGCACGATATCCACAACGCAATTTGAAACGTTAAGAAATGTTAGATTGATAAATTGATAAATGATAGAAATGCTGAAGAATCAGTTTAATTTACTACCTACAGAAAAATCTGTGTGTGGTGCGCCTAAAGAAGTTTTCACTTCAAAAATGTTCAGAGACAATATCATACAAAATTTCTGATGAAATGAAGGATGATTTGTTTTCCATATTTTAATGAGATTTTAATTATTTCAGTATCACTAATGCATAAAAAACTTAAGAGCACAACACAATTAACAATTTAATTAATTATTGTTTTCAAAAATTCACTTCTAAAACACTTTTAATTGAAATCAAAATAACCAAATTTGCAAATAAGGACAATTCTTTATAGTTCGCACATTTTTAAGGCTTTACTTCTGACTATATTGTGTCAGACCAGCTATTTCTAGGTTAACACATTTTGATGGCGCAGACGAGATTTTATCTCCAAACCATTGTATTGTTAAGTCTTCATGTTCGCCGGTAAGACCTAATTCGTCCGAAATGCATTCATCAATCAGAGTTACCGAAGAGCTTTCATCTATAAAGGCATATGTGATCAACTCTGTTTTAGGTCCGAACAACATAACCGGCACTACTTTAAACAACAACTTATTTTCCATAATTTGAACATGATAAGTTTGTTTAATAATTGTTGAATTATTGGTGGTAGTATCGACAACTTTGACTGTATCTGAATTCTGACTGCAGGTTTGCTGATTCGTTACTGTGTGAGCTTGAATTAGTCTGTGCCAGCACTTCATTATTATTTTCATGTAGTAGTGCATTATGAGCTAGGTAGGCTACAATTACACACATTACACACTCTTTTACTATAGGTAGGCTATAGGTAGGCTACAATTACACACATCACACACTCTTTTACTATAACATGTTCTCGTATTGTGACCTTGTTTCAGGCATGAAAAGCATTGCCGTTTCTGTTTAACGTATTCCCATCGGTCGGCTACATTAAGTTTTTTAAAATTAAAGCATTTTTAAGTTTCGTGGTTTTTATTACAATAGCAACAAGTGTTTACGTTTTTTGATTAAGTGTATGCAGTACTAAATTGTTCTTTGCTTTTTGGTACCTTGTAGATGTGGCATCAATACTGGGTAAGCAATTTGTGACCGAAATAACGAGTTTTTCTACTTGGTTTAACCAGGAACTGAAATCTTTTACTGTGGGATACGGTTCTATTAAGGACGAATATTGTGCCTATTCAATTCGTTTGGAGTTTGGACATTGGCAATTTTGAGATTAAATCATCTATTAACGTTGGATTTGCTAAGTGCTGTATGCTGTTTGTTGTTTCTAAAAATGTGGCTGGGTTTTGAACCTTTGTGGCGAATGGAATTATGTTTGCAATACGAGACTCATCAAACGGTTTCTTTAACTTTAGAAATCTGACTTTTAATCAAGTATTCTGGTCTACCGAATCGAAAATGTAACTGTTCGATAACTTGGTTTACATTATTGGGATGAATTAAAAATGACTCTACTGCTTCTTGCGGAGCCCCTTAAACATTTTTGTAGTCTAAAATTGTTTTCTAAATTTGTATAACCACATTAATTTGTAGATTCTTGAAATGTAGTGAAGAACATCGGCTATTCTTCTGGCTAAACTAAATTCCGGCAAACCTTGCAGTTTACGCCTATTTTCATTATTATTTGCAGTAGTAGGACCATATAGATTGTTTGACATAATATGTTGTGTTATCGTTTGGCTTGCAGGAGGACAGTAAGGTGGACAGTAACTTGGCTGAACGTTAATTGGTGGCTTCGGATACGGCAATGAAAGGTTAACTGTTTCTCTACTGGCTATTTGAGCTGGCATCGTATATCTATTATTCGCATATGAATTGCTATATGTTGGGTTTGGCATTGTATTCGAATTTGTAACTGGTAGTGGTTGAACACAAGTGTTTATATACCTTGGCATGTTTTTTTTTTTTTTTTTTTTTTATTAATTAGTTAGACATGTTTAGCACACTAAATATGAAATATTCATTATTTAGACTCTTTGAATATCCGAAGATACCATGTCAACTATAAAGGAATGGAAGGAATGGGGATATAGGGATAACTATACTAATTTTTTTAAATGATAATGGACATTTTCTTTAAATGCCTGAGGAGAAAATTCATCGGGAAATACAGAGGAGGGCAATGAGTTCCATAATTTGGCCACTCTATTGAAATAGTCGTTTTGGAAGGACACAGTTCTACAACGAGGTATTTGTACAACAAATGGATGGGATAACTCGGCAGCTCTTGTTTGGCGATTATACTGCGCACACGATGGAAGAATATTTTGAATTTCCTTAGAGGAGAATTCGCTAAAGTTATATTTATAGTATATTGACAATTCAGCCACATTTCTTCTGTGCTGGAGTGAATCAAGCTGGTCCGTTAGTTCGGTATTACCAATCAACCGTATTGCTTTTCTCTGTACAGAGTCTAAACAATTTATTGTTGACTGACAAGCACCTCCCCAAACATGACAGCAGTACTCCATACATGGACGAATAAAGGACTTGAAGATTAGCAAAATTTGCTCGGGATTGAAATACTTTTTACATCGACTCAAGAATCCTAATTTTTGCATTGCAGATTTAGCGAGGTTGAACACATGTTTATTCCATTTCAGGTTATTTTGAATATCCACTCCAAGAAGTCTAACTGATTCAACCTCACGCAATTCCTCTTGGTTTATTTTAATAGGAAAATTTTTATGTCGCTCCATTCGTGAAAGACGGCATAATTTGGTTTTGGTTGGATTAAATGAAACGAGATTACGATCACCCCATTCCATTATACGCTCCAGATCTTTGTTGATGGAATCAATTAGCAACTCTCTATCAGTGGTAACTGCAGTATGAGATCGAAATTTAGGAGATGCATGTGATGCATGTAATGTGCTGTCATCAGCAAAACTATGGATTGGGTGCACTGTGGAAATAAGTAAGTCATTAATGTATAGAAGAAACAAGGTTGGTGAGAGTGCCGAACCTTGGGGAACCCCAGCATTGGTTGTGAAAATATTGGATGTGATACCATCTAAATTAACATGAAATTGGCGACCTGTAAGAAAACTATGAATCCATGAGACAGTAAGATGGTCTATGCCATAAGATTTTAATTTAGCTATAAGATTTTTATGCCACACTTTATCAAATGCTTTAGAAATGTCAAGTGAAATACTGAATGTTTCACCGTGGTTTTCCAGCGATTTGTTCCAGAGATGGGATACGTAGGCTAACAGATCACCTGTTGCATGACTTCTACGAAAACCATACTGCTTATCATCAATAATTTGCGACATTTCCAAATAATCTATCAAATTGTAGTTAACATATTTTTCAAATATTTTAGCTAAAACCGACAGAATTGCAATTGGTCTATAATTGTTAGGGTCCATCTTACTGCCTTTCTTTGATATGGGTTGAACGCTGGCCAGCTTCCAAGAATCGGGAAATATTCCGGTTTTATAAGATAAATAGAAAATTTTTGTTAAAATTGGAGCTAGTTGCCTAGCAAAGTTTTTAAGAATGAGGGGTGGAATACCGTCTGGGCCAGCAGATTTGTTGATATTGATAGAAAGAAGCATTTTCCGTACAATATTGCAACGAAAAATAATTGGTTTCATTTTCGTTACAACTGGGGGAATGAGTGTAGGAGAATGGGGGGGTTCAACTATGTTTGAGTTTTCTGCGAAAATACGACCCAATAGATCCGCTTTCTCTTTCGAGTCGCTCACGGGAATGTCATTCAGAACTAAGGTTGGAATAGAGGATCGAGTAAAATTGCTCTGGACTGATTTAACTGCCTGAAAGAAACTACGTGAGCCAGATGGGTGCTCGGCGAATTTCTTTGCTTTCTTCTGGATAAACGCGTCTTTGTCCAAGTGTATTTTGAATTTACTAATATTTCTGGCTTTCTTATAGGCGCTATGGGTTTCAGGTGTTTTATTAGCGTTATACGTCTTGAATGCTTTGCGTTTATTCCTCACTGCCTCATCAACATCCCGTGTGAACCAAGGCTCAGTTTTAGGAGTGATTAATCGATTTGGAATAAACCGCCGCATTCCTTCTTTTATGATTTCAGAAATTCTTATTACCGATGTGCTAGGATCTTGATCAACACAACAAATAGTTTTTCAAGGTGTTTCGTCATAAAAGTTTCTCAGTCCCTCCCAGTCAGCGGGTTTATAGTTCCAAACCCGGCGAGGATTTGCCTTAATTTGTGTCGGTGATGTAAATTGCACTATTGCTGATATTAGTAAATGGTCTGATGTTCCGAGGGGTTGTTCAACTTTTGTCTTCGTAGTATCTGGTTCGTTTGTCAAAAACAGATCCAGCAAATTATTGTTATGATGTGAATTGTCTGCGATTCTAGTGGGACACTCTATTATTTGCGTCAAACCGTGATAATCTGCGAGTATCAGTTCGGCTTGTCTTCCTACGTCGTCAGTGCGCGATGAATACTTAAGCCATTCTTTATTATGAATATTAAAGTCTCCAAGAATGGCCAGTCTTGCTTTGGGGTAGTCCGTGGTAATCTTGTCTAGATTAGCCGATATTTGATCGAAAAAGGGACATCCTGGGGGAGAATTTGGGGATCTATATAATCCTATTATAAACATAGTTTCATCAACACCTGAGATCTTCAGTGCTATAGAATTATGGTGCTTAGAGTTCAACTCGTAGGCCTTAATTCTCACACATGAAAGTGAATCTCGAACAAATACACAGACACCATGCTTGTTATAAAAGGAATATTCCAATTCGTAACTAGGTATCCGGTATTTGTCGGGATCCAACTTCGATGCTTTGCCACTAACAATTGTTTCGGTAAGAAACAATATGTCAGGTTTATTTTTTTCGATGTAGTGATGAACCTCGTTTAGATTCGAATTGAGACCTCTTATGTTGGTGAAGTCAATGCTAAGCTGTTGGTTCACTCTGCGGCCATTTTGTTGAGACAAAGACTTACCCTTTGACATTGCAGGCATAGCTACTGAAATTCGGCCAGGCCTAAATTTCAACACTAAACAGTACAAAAGAAACTGGGTATCTCTGTCACAAAAACACGGTAGCAGATTTCATGCAACAGTAGCACGATAAGAGAAAAGCAAAAAAAAAATGGGGACTCAAAATACACTAACAAAATTGACGAGCACAAATAAAGGGTTAAATTCGAAATTCCTAACTTTTGTCAAAAAAAAAAACATTTCACAATCAACCAACTGACACTTTCCAACTCCCAAAATAAGTCCGAGGTGGGAGGAGCTAGATCATGTCACAAAACTTTAAATAAAAAAAAAACCCCAGGCAATCCAAAAAAATCAATAACAACTAAAACAAGATTTTTGGGTTTCTATTACCAAGACAAATGCCTTAAAATAATAAATAAATTTATTACATCAAAGCAATAAAAGGTAAAATTTTACCTGCCTACCTCTTGGTAATAGTGAACACAAAATACCAAATAATTTTTTAATAAAGAACAATCTCACCAATTATATAATTGTACGCGTCCGTTCTTCAACACTTTTATTTTTCATAAACATTAACACAAACACTATAACACTTATTTACTTATTAGCTACTACACTTACTAACACTTATTAACACTTATAACACTATTATTTATCTATTTTCGATTATTATGTTTTTTGTTCTTTTTATTTTAAAATTTAGGAGACGTCGACTCGTCTGACTCCGAATGATGAATGAATGTTGTTTAAATCAATATTCGGCATTGAATATATCGATGATGTTTGTGGCATTATGTTTGGCAATAGTTGGTTATCGACTGACGTAATAACCGGGCAAAAACTAAATGGTTTTCTTACCTGTGGATTATTGTTGGCGTAGGCGGCAGTTTCGGCTTCAATGGCATGTTTTTTGTTGATTTCGGCTAATAAACGTTCGTTTTCCTTTTTACTGTTTTCCAAAACTGACTCCATGGTAGATAGGTTCTTTTCTAAATACTCCATCCTGTCTGTTAACCTGTTTATTATTTGTTCCATTGTAGGTGGATAAGCTTGATTATTTTCGACTTCTTGTTCCGGCTCTGATTCATCACAACTTCAAAATTTTTAAAATATGACGGCAATTTTCCTTTGTTCTGGCGATGTCTTTTTCTTGTAGCCTTGATATTTCAATTTAAATAAAGATGAAAATTTGTTCTAGACTCTGCGGATATCGATAAGATCGAACATCTATTCCATCTCGAAATGAAAAACCAGTGGTTATGAGATGAAAATGTGTATGTTTTATCTCTGTAATAATATTTTGATAATAACAGTTCAAATACATAAATAATGTTTATATCAAAGAATTTACATACTTATTTAGTATCCGCTACAGACTCTTCATTTTCTTTCTTCACTTCACAAAACAATAAAGTTAATTTAATTTTTCTTATAACAATTTACTGGCACGTTCTATTTCAATGTAGGAAGAATGAAAAAAACAAAAGAAAGAATCTGTCCGACGGAAAAAGTGTTGCCACTATTAAAAAAATAACATTTAGCTGAATTAAATTTAAGGTGGTGTTCACACCTTCAGTCCGCAACAGTATCAAAATTTTCTTTATAGCTATGAGTAATGAGCCTCAGCTCTGACGGATGGCACTGCATTTATATTAGTTATATAAACATGATGTTCATTGGAATTTTTTGTTTTGTTTTATATTAGAGGGATATTAATTGATATTGAGTGAATAAAAATAATTCATCAACTAGTTGCGTAGGCTCGCTTAGTACATAGTACTAAGTCATTTTCAGAAAGTATAATTACAGAAATGAATTTTATCAATAAATAAAAAAATATATTTTATATTATGATAGAATCAAAATAATGTAGAAATTTAATACCGTCATTTTCTGAGAAACATGATGCGCTTGCCGTATATAATTTTCCTCTTGTGGTTAACTTCTACAAAGAAATAATAAATAGTAATTAACGTTGCTTTAACATATTTTATCACATTAAGTTTAAATGAAATTTATGCATTTAAGAATATATTACTCTCATTCCAATTTTCAGAGTGATGTAGTTGACAGTAGTTGAAAAACAAATCACAATGAAAAACTGTTGAAATCAACCAATACCGATTTTAGGTTATAGAAGAATATTGACAAGATGATATCATTTTTATGTTATAGAAATGTCGACAAAAGTTATCATAAAGGTAAATTTTTGGTCTTCATAAACTGATCTCTTCAAAAGGCTGCCAAAAAGATAACAATTTTCTGAGTTCTAAAAGACACAATCTTTTAGATAGCTTTATGATATCTTTCCGATGTTCATGCCGAGCGGGTGACGGTTGTTTAGTATTTTCTTATTGTGGCCAGTTTTTCTTATTGTGGCCAATCTCGCTTACATCTAGCCAATAGCTGAAATTTGACTAGAATTACATCCAAACAGAAAAATTTGCTTTCTTATCATACCATTTCATCAGTCCGTACAGTCACCCACACTAACGGAAACAAAACTACTGATATAATAGCAATACGATATACATATAAACCTAACATTTCTAATGGAATAAAAAAAATGTTTTTCAGTGGCGAAGCGTGCTTCTGGAACTAGGATAGATATATTCAAAAGTTTTATTAATATGCCAAATAAAAGCTAAATAAAATAGTTATACATCTTTTAGTAAATAAGCTTTCTCACCACGTCAAGGTAGATGTATTTTGAGAAAGATTCGTTTTTTTTATTTTTGATTTTTTTGTAATTTTTTTGTTTTTGAATTTTTTATATTTTTTGTAATTATTTTATTTCTATATTCTTCTTAATATTTTAAAATATTTGCCTTAATTCAGGGGAAGCAAAAACTAATAACTTTTATATTTATAAAAACTAAAAAATTAAAACAATAAATTGAAATTAGTTATATAATTCATTAATTATATTCATTTAAATAATTTATAAAAAATTTAATTAACTAGAATATTAATTTAAATTTTTTTGTAGATCAATTCGACTCTACGATTTTTTATAGATGCAAAATTATCAATAATTCTTTCTTTAAAAGATGGATCAATAGTTAATTTTTGTAATAACTCCTTCTCAATCGATAAAAGTGATAAATCCTCCAGTCTTGTACTTGTCATAGAATTTCTTAGCTCATTTTTAACTCGTTTCAAAGTACTGTTAGATCTCTCACAAGAAACTGTGGTCATTGGAATTGTTAAAAAAAGAGTTAATAATTTACAGACCTCGCTGTTGTAATGAAGTGCCTCTCATGATGATAATGGGAGTGGCTTAGCAGGGTGCGTACCTAGAATTGTTGTAATGCCATTCGACTTAGTCTCAATCATCGTGAGTAGGAGATATTAAAAACCTGCTGCTTCAGCACAAATACGGAAATGTACGCAAATTTACATCATACAAACGGAAATGAAAAAAAGGTTACAAGTGAAAAGATGAGACTCTGGCGACCCCTTTCTACGAAAGAACCACGGTCGGCACGTTCAAACCCCTCGTTCACTCACATACGCCCACACACACACACACTCATTCACATCCCTATATCAAAAGAATGACGAAAAAAAAATCAATTACACTCACCCATGGTTATATCCTCCTAGCCTCCAAGTCCAGCTTGTCTCAGCCTTCCATCAGTACCGCAATATAGGTGGATATATTGAAAAGTTCAGGCAATAAATTGTACAAACAAACGATGATTCAATTGGCAATTATAGCCGAATACGTTGTATCAATAAATTTATAATTACGGTTGAATACGTTGAATAAATACCAAACGGGGCAATTGATATAAATAATCGTTGAATAAAATTTAGGTTTGTAGTTGAATAAGTTGAATAAACACCAAGCCAATAATTGATGTCAATAAAATTTAAGAATATAGTTGAATACGTTAAATAAATACCAAACGGCAATTGATATAAATAATCGTTGAATGAAATTGATGATTATAGTTGAATAAGTTGAATAAATACCAAACGACAATTGATACAAATAATCGTTGAATGAAATTGATGATTATAGTTGAATAAGTTGAATAAATACCAAACGACATTTGCATAAATAATCGCGGAACACAATAGATGATTATAGTTGAATACGTTGTGCAAATAAATTTATAATTGTAGTGGAATACGTTGACCAAAATAAATAAATTTATAATTATAGTCGAATACGTTGAAAGAATACAAAGCAATTAGTGATATAAATAATCGTTGAATAAATTATGATTATAGTCGAATACGTTCGATAAATACAAAACATCAATTGACATAAATAATCGTTGAATAAATTTATGCTTATAGTTGACTAAATTTATAATTATAGTTGAAATACGTTGAATAACTAATCGTTGAACGAATTGGTAATTATAGTTGCACACGTCGAAAAAAATACGCCGCAGCAATTGATAGAAATAATCGTTGAACAAAGTTACAATTACAGTTGAATTAGTATAAATAAATTTGTATATATAGTTGAGCACGTTGACAATTCAAGGTAACAATCAGTTTAAATAACCGTTGAATACATTTGCACATATAGGTGAATGCGTTGAAAATTACAATGTAAACAATTTGTATAATTAAATGTTGAATAATTTGCCAGTTCGGGTGAATACGTGGAGACTACCAGGTAATAATTTGTATAATTATACACTGAATAAATTTCCAATCTAGTCGAATGCATTGTAAACAAAATGTACCGATTTGTATCAATAAACGTTGAATAAGTTGAAATTCGGTGGAATACGGTACAACAATTTGTATATAAACAAACGTTGAATAAAGTTACAATTAGGGTTGAACACGTTGAAGACTTCAAGGTAATAATTGGTAGAAATATTGATAAAAAGTGCGATTGTAAAAGTTGATATTTGTTGAATCTGGGCAATCGTCGAATCGCTGTTTGTATTCAATCAAGACACTCTATTTTATATCTTCTTTAATCTTGGTTTTAATCAAAAAATTAACAGACAATAGTTGAACCTTATATGGTATTCGTGGTGAACACCAGTACACTTAAATAATGTAACACCAAATGATATAACTGATACAATTTAATTAATTTATAGTAACTGGAAATTAGAACCCAGTTAAATTAGTTTACCGCAAATGTTACTTTGAATTTATTTTAAACTACTTACGCAAATGTTAATTTGATTTTATTTTAAACTATTTAACACAAATGTTGATTTGATTTTATTTTAAACTACTTAACGCAAATATTAATTTGATTTTATTCTAAACTATTCAACACAAATATTGATTTGATTTTACTTTAAACTATTTAACGTAAATGTTAATTTGAATTTATTTTAAACTATTTAACACAAATATCGATTTGATTTTATTTTAAACTACTTAACGCAAATGTTAATTTGATTTTTCTTTTAAACTACTTAACACAAATATTGATTTGATTTTTATTACGTACAATCATGCATTGAATTTATTTTAAACTGTTTAACACAAATATCGATTTGATTTTATTTTAAACTACTTAACGCAAATGTTAATTTGATTTTTCTTTTAAACTACTTAACACAAATATTGATTTGATTTTCACTACGTATAATCATGCATTGAATTAACTAATACAACTAACTAATCAACAAAAATGTTACCTATCACTTAATTCGCAAGGGCACAACAAACACGGAATTTTCTTTTATAATCTGCTTACGTTGGTTTTCAGGTCATTTACTGTGGATGGTTATTTAGTAAGACCCAAAAAAAACTGACACAGCTTTGGTCTTTAATATTATAGATATCCTTCACAAAGGTTGATTACCATCTTTGACACATGAGATAACATTACATTACACAAAAATTGAAACTACTTAAGGCTACTAATCCCGTAAATCGTAGCAACGCCCACCAACATATATTTTTCTTTAAAATTTTATCTTTCCTTTGATTTTCAGACCATTTAATAATGTAGAAACATATCGTCTTACTTTAATATGACCTCAAGGTCAACATAGTTCCAACTGGAAAAAGGTTTGACAGTATCGTCGAAAATACGAATTGTCATCAAATTACATTGAAGTTGCTTTATTTTTTTGTGTCATCACTGAAATGTTTGTAACACCAACAAACAGACAATTCCATATTACATATTCTTTTGTTCGTAACTGGTTTTCAGGTTATTTGAGGAGGAAGTTTATTCAATAAACAGCTTTAAACAAACAAAAATGATCTTTTCTTTTCTATTTAATGTGGTATGACTGGAATGACATTGACGGATCAATTAGACGAATTTTTCACTAAATACACAGTTATCTAAATTAAATTCTTTTGGGTTTCCTTTTGCGGTGGATATTCTCTTAATAACGAGCAAACAGAAATCAGAATTCTGCAGGTTTATAATAACACCGTAAAGTAGTTAGTTTTGAGGAAATTTTTCCACCATCTTTTAGCACACACAGAAAAAACTATTATCACCAAAATGGAAACAAAATTTTCTTACTTCTTATTCCTGATACTGCGCGGGTGGTGTCCTGCGGTCGTGATGGATGCTCGATTACATATCTCCAGCCCCGTTTTATTTGGTGTTTTTTCTTGTTCTTTTACCCAAAAGAATCAATTGAATTCCGTTTTATATGATCGCGTTCATTTACCAAGAGACTTCAAAAACAACTCAATGAAAAATGTAATAGAATAATCTCATGAAAAAGTTACAGTGGCTCATTATATAGCCAAAAAATTCAATATCGAAAAAACTCGAATACAGGGTTTTAGATGTAAGACAATTAATTTACATCAAGCATATAATTGTTATGAACTTTTTATAGTTACAAAAAACTGTTTGTTATTTGGTAATATTGTACACAAATAATTTTGCGACATAGATCATTTCCGATACATTAATAACAATTATCAATGAATTGAAATGAGTTAAATGCGAGTTTAATCGACTTTACGGTGTTTAGGTATTACAACACTATAATCTATAATAGCATTACAGTGAAGTTTAGTTCCATAACGGAAAGATTATTTGAAGGAAAATACTCCTACAAAAAAAAAATGTTTAACAAAGCAAGATATTAATTCGTTGTATGTTGACGTTTGGACAAATACGCACAGCTGTTTTGAGGTTTGAAAACTTTGTTGTTTAATCGCGGTTAGTGTGTGGAGAATCCAAATTCAAATAGTATGGTGAAATTAAACGAATGAAAAAGTAGTATGAGTCAATTTTAGGGGGTTGCAAAATTAAATATTAATGTTTATGTAATTAAATGAAGAATAACTATGAGTTACTGAGACTATAAGAAAAATGGGTCGGTTAATGATGGATGGATGAAAAACTATTACAGGCTACTTATGTTAATCAAAATAACAACTAATGAATCAGAGACCATAATACACTGTGTTCAGACGTTAGACTATCCATTACACTGTAAACATTGTTTAATCCATTTTCAGATATATTTCAATAAAAGGACCGGACTTAAATATTTGTTTTTGTCACTGTATATTATTTTTTAATATTTCTTTGTTAAAAAATGTAGGATATTGTAAGAAGAGAGTAGCAAAAGCAGGTTCGGGAAAAAAAGGTTTTGTATGTTTCGAATTGGCTTAGGTCAACTAATTCAACAAATTTAAATTTACTCAAATCCGAAAATCTGACTTCCATTTGAACCAGGGTTGTTAATATGCACGTATAAAACGTTTTATACGTTACGCGTATAATACGTAACGTATAAAACGTATATAACGTATAAAACGTATAATATGATTTTGTTTTTGAAATTCATTCATAATAAATTAAAAATACTTCTTACTTTAGATATTAATTATAATTTTAGTAAAAATATATATATTTTAGTAAAAATATAATTACGTAGTTTTAAATTATTTATATATTTTATAATTTATAACAAAAACTATTTAAATTCTAGATGTTATTTGTGTAAGATAATAAAGAATTTTAAAACAGAAATATGCAATGGTTTTACTTTACAAATGAAATGTTTTATTTTATTTTAGCTTTTTCAGCATTACAATTTTACTGCGTCTTGTACAAAAAACAAACTTCAAAAAAGACTCTCTAAATTAGTGTTGCCAACTTTAAAATAATTATCCTCAACACCTTCTCTTAATTATTAATTCTTAAAATTTAACATTACAAACTTTTCAAACAAAATTTATTTAACAAGAAATTTATCAATTAACATTTTAAATTTTTCTTCGGTGAGAGGTCTTGTAAAACAATCTGCCAATTGAACTTCTGATGGACAATATTCGATTTCAATTACTTTATCTTTAACCTTTTCATTTATATAATGATATTTCACGTCAATATGCTTACTTCTTCTATTAAACACTCCATTTTTAATCAATTTTATGGCACTTTGATTATCTACAAAAAGTATAACCTTTACAGGCTTTGATATTATTTCTTCAATCAAAGATTTTAAGTATACAATTTCTTTCGTACATTCTGCCGCTGAGATGTATTCTGCTTCTGTACTCGAAGTTGCTATTATCGGTTGTTTTCTCGAACCCCAGCTTATCGGACCACCACAAAATTTTACTATATAGCCAGATGTGCTTTTACGTGATTCTGTATCACCTTCATAATCCGAATCACAATATGCCTCTATGTATGATACATCACTGTGTACATCAAACGAAATTCCATGGCGTATGCTTCCTTTTAAATATCGAAATATTTGTTTTACTTTGTTGATATTTTCTTTTGAAGGGTTTTCCACAGATCTACTACTATAACTTACTGCGTATGAAATATCTGGTCTTGTTTTGTTAGAAAGATAGAGTAGATTTCCCACTGCTTCACGATAAGGAAATTGCACTCTTATTATCAATAAAGTTTACTACTGCTTCTGAATTCTTTGACATCGGTACCTTTGCAATTTTGGCATCTTCCATTTGAAATTTTTCAATTATGTTTTTCGTATATAATTCTTGATTTAATTTTATATTTTCTGAGTTAACTTCAATTCCTATACCTAAAAATGATTTTGGTTTTTCATCAATAACTATTTCAAACTCCTTTTCCAAACTGTTCAGCAACTCTTTCATTTTTATTTTATCATTTCCTATTATAATTGCATCATCAACGTAAATTGCGAGAATTATTAACCCATCTTCTGATCTATATATACATTGTTCTGAAACAAGTGGTTTTAGTCCTTTTTCCTTTAAAAAATTTGTTATTCTTACATTCCATCTCATTGGTGCTTGTTTCAAGCCATAGAGTGATTTTTGCAATTTACATATTTTTTCATTGTCATATCCTTCTGGCATGTACATATAGATATTTTCTTCCAGTTCACCATACAGGAATGCAGTTTTTATATCAAATTTCATGATATAATCTCTTCGACTAGCCGCTAACCCAAATATTATTCTTAGTGCGCTGCTGTTTATTACTCGACTGTAGGTTTCCTCATAGTTCAATCCATATTTTTGTTCACAACCTCTAACTACTAGTCTCGCTTTATACCTTCCATCTTCTTTTATTTTGAATACCCATCTACTAGTCAGAATTTTTTCATTTCCAATGTCAGACTTGTCTACACATACCCATGTTTTATTTTTCTCAAGCGAAGTTTTCTCTTCTTCTATTGCCTTCAACCATTTTTCTTTGTTTTGACCTGTTACTGCCTCTTCATATGTCATCATCGCAAAATCTTTATATTTGTCTGGAATTTTACGTGTTCTTCCAGATTTTCTCTGATCATTAACTGTTTCATTCATAACATTTATCGTTTCATCTTGTTGTTCTCGTTCTATTGTTTGATCTATTTCTAATTGTGGTTCTACATCCTCTGTTTCAGTAAAGTCTTCCTCGTATTCATTGACCACAACATTTATTTTACTCGTATTATTGTTTTTTCCATTTTTAAATTTGACATCTCTCGAAATTACGATTTTTTGTTTTTCTGAATCATATAATCTATATCCGTTTGGCGAATACCCAACAAACACAAACTTTTTACTCCGATCATCCAGTTTTTTAAGTGGACTAAGAACTTTTGCAAATGCATCAGAACCAAATATTTGAAGATTTGATAAATTTGGTTTTTTGTTATACCAGTTTTCAGCGGGTGTATTATTAATTGCTTCTGATGGACTTCTATTTATTAAGTAACCCGACGTTAAAACTGCTTCACCCCATAGATTTTTGTTTACTTTACTATCTGAAATTAGTGCTCTTGTTCTTTCCATAATAGTTCTATTTATTCTCTCTGCTTTGCCATTCAATTGTGGAGAATATGGTATTGTTGTATTATGTGTTATTCCTCTATTCTTTAACCAAAATTTTAGATTATTATTAACATACTCACCACCATTATCGGATCTTAACTTTTTTACTTTCAGGTTCCATTTTCGTTCAACTTCTTCAATATAATTTTTCACTATATCTGATGTTTCAAACTTGTTTTTCATTAAGTAAATCATCAAAAAATTCGTATAGTCATCAATAAATGTGATGAAATAATTCATACCATCCCATGTCTGTGGATCAATCGGACCACAAACATCCGTATGTATAATTTCTAACGGTTTTTCTGCTCTTGCACGTTCACTTGAAAATGGTTCTCTCGTTTGCTTTGATATTGAACAAACTTCACACACTTCTTTTATTTTTTCATTTTCAGTTTCTTTAAGATCCATACCATTCACTAAAGTTGAAAGTTTATTTACATTTTTGAAACCCAGATGTCCCAATTTTCTATGGCACTCATCCGTATTATTTTTATTTTCACTTATCATTGCTTTTTGAGTGACTGTGTTTTCAAATTTTACTACATAAAGCCCATTATCAGTTAATTCACCTTGAAACTTTTTAGTGTCTTTTGCGATTTCCACTTTATTTTTACTAAAATTAACTTCACCTCCTTTTTCTATTATTGAATGCACTGACAACAAATTTTTGCATAGTTCTGGAACATACAATACATCATTTAAAATACATTCATTATTTTCAATGCTACCAGCAAATAAAAACTGAAGCTAACAGCTTCAGTTTTTATTGTCAAATTTTTCTTTGCAATACCAATCTCTGAAGTTATTTCTCTAATGTTTTTCAATAACGTTATGTCATTTGTCATATGAGAAGTGGATCCTGAATCTACAACCGACTCGTCTTTTACATTCTTACTTTTTAATGTTTCTACTAGAAACGAAACCTTTTTATTTTTAATTTTATTAAAAAAACAATCTTTGGGCTCATGATTATTTTTCTTGCAGATCGTACAATAAGTTTTACTTTGATTTTTACAAAACTTCACAAAATGTCCAACTTCACCACATCTATGACATTTTACACCACTTACACAATTTCTAGCAATATGACCACTTTTATTGCATTTAAAACACTTCATTAATTCTGTCTTAAACGCGACAACGTTGTGTTTTTCTTCGTTACTAATATTTCGTTGTTCTTCACTTAACAATCTTGCCATTAGATTCACTAAAGTTTTTTCAGCAATTGGGGTTGACTCCCAAGCACTTGCAAAATACTTGTAACTATCCGGAAGTGTAGATAAAATCTTCGATATCAACATATCGCTCTGTATTTCTTGTCCCAATGATTTTAATTTGTGGGCAATATTTTACAAATTACTGATATGCGTTGCCATGTCCGTCCCTTTTGTGCACGTGTAACTGAAGAAGTCTTGCATCAGTTTACATTTCTGTTGTCCAGAATCTTTTTCATAGATAGCACATAGCTTCTCGAACATTTCTTTGGCTTGTAGATAATTTTATGTTTTTCACGTCGGGGTTATCATTTGTAGATAATTTTATGTTTTTCACGTCGGGGTTATCATTTGTAGATAATTTAGTAGATAAATCATTTGTAGATAAATTATATGGAGTTTATATTTGTAGTGGTCATATAACTTAAATCCGACTCCATGAATATTTGGTTAGCGTCCACTAAATAACTCCATCCTACATTTATATATGATTTACTTTAATTATACTTATGCCTTTACTTTCTTTTATTCCCGGTGGATGGCAGGCTTCGTCAAATACGGCAGGATATAATATTTATGGTGTAACCACACCCAATATCTATATGACTTGAATTACGTGAGTTCTACATTTCTGGTTTTTTATATTTCACTTCACTATTAAATAAAAACGAATTATTTCCAAACAATTTATTGTTTTATTTATTAACAACTATAATCCAAGTTTTATACATTTTTGTATCAACCAACATGTGGTTACTTTATCTTTGATATTTCTACATATTTTAATTAACTTTTGTTAGCGACCATTCGTCGCGAGAGATCCAGTAACTCTAAAAAATACGAAGAGAAAAAATATTCTCATCGTTGATTACACTGTTAGTTTTTTTACTTAATAAGTTTCGCACACTGAACTTATTTTTTATTTCGTTTAAATTTCGTATAGGCAATTCACCACAGCACTCCCCCACCAGTAACAGCGCAGCTGGGACGATAGGTATACTCAGCGAGAGGCTGAACCAGTACGGGAGAAATTTAAAATATTATACACTTTGCGAAATCTAAGACCTAACTTTCGAATTGTCCTACCTAATCACTACTACTATTTAGGAAACAACTAGGTTTGGAAAAATTTAAAATAACCTGAATTTTTTAGGTGGTGATTTGACACCAAATTGATCAAATATTGACCTATAACGGTTTATCTGTATTTGCCGAGAACTTAATCGGAAGAAATCAGTTGAATTCCGGGTTGTTCAAGATTTTCAACTACTTTTTAAATGAAAATTTTATTTTACTTTTGCCAAGAACGCTTGTTCGAGTTACTCAAAAGATTTTTTATTGAAAATTTAATTTTACTTTTGCCGAGAACGCTTGTTCGAGTTACTCAAAAGATTTTTTATTGAAAATTTAATTTTACTTTTGCCGAGAACGCTTGTTCAAGTTACTCAAAAGATTTTTTATTGAAAATTTAATTTTACTTTTGCCGAGAACGCTTGTTCGAGTTACTCAAAAGATTTTTTATTGAAAATTTAATTTTACTTTTGCCGGGAACGCTTGTTCAAGTTACTCAAAAGATTTTTTATTGAAAATTTAATTTTACTTTTGCCGAGAACGCTTGTTCAAGTTACTCAAAAGATTTTTTATTGAAAATTTAATTTTACTTTTGCCGAGAACGCTTGTTCAAGTTACTCAAAAGATTTTTTATTGAAAAAAATTTTACCTCATTTTGCCGAAAACACATTTGGAAGAATTTATTTGCATTCCAAATTGTTTAAGTTACTCAAAAATGGATTTTGAATAAAAAAAATTTTACCTCATTTTGCCGAAAACACATTTGGAAGAATTTATTTGCATTCCAAATTGTTTAAGTTACTCAAAAATGGATTTTGAATAAAAAAAATTTTACCTCATTTTGCCGAAAACACATTTGGAAGAATTTATTTGCATTCCAAATTGTTTAAGTTACTCAAAAATGAGTTTAATAATGTTTTATGGTTTGTAGAATGTTCTACTTAGTTTGTTTTATTTGAACCTGTGTTCTTTGTGACCACGCCCTTATTTTCTAAGAAAAAATCTAGGTCGTGAAGTCTACAATCATGAAAGCTAACAATCAATTTGTAATTATTTGTCCCAACCCGAGTATAAATTAAATGTGCGGAACTTTTACACTAAGTATTTCGAAAATAGGATTGACTCATAAAAATTACTTGAATATTTATTTTGTAATAATAATCCGTAATTATTACTGTTATTTTGAATTTTAAATTTGTAATCCTGAATCTTACATTCTATTTATATTAATTTCCGTTACTTATTATTTGTAATATATTTCATCAAAGGATAATTCATTCTTAGTTTATTTATTATAAATCATTTAAAAAAATATTTACTTGAAATTTATTTTCAATTATTTATCAGAAGTTTGTTAGTGATTTTTTTACAAAAAAAAATGTATTTATTCTGTTTTAATATTTTTATATTTTACTCATAGTTTGTAGAATTTTCTACCGAAATTCTTTTGTTTGCACGCGCGGTGCTCGAAATTATTGAAATGCCTTCTAAAAAGAAGTTTAATTTAAAAACTTATCTCCAATTTCTATTATAATCGCGATCGCTTCACGTGAAATCCAATTTTATGGTAGTGTGCTTGACTTTTACACGAGTCTTACCATAATTGTATTCAATTCAAAAAAAAATTAATTCAATAATTATTTTATATATAATAACATTTATGTAATTATACTTGAAATCATAGATTTTTTAATGTATTTCTACTAAATTTGTTAATTAATATTGTTTATAATATATTCTGTAATAGAAAAATTTATTTAATATAATTGACACTGTTTACCCTTGTCAAATTTATTTTTATACCGGAAATTCTGAATTATTTGAGATTCTGATCTACTTAGAAATTGTATTTTTTTAAAAAAATTATATATTTACTGATTATAAAATTTAATCATTTAATTTTAGTTTTATTAAATTATTTATTAAAGCTTTCAAAAAAAAATTTTCGGATTTATTTGTATTTATTTCATAAAGCAACTTACGTCATATCCCGCGTCGTTAAAGCTTCTAGAAGGAATTCTTGTCTGTTTAACATCCGCCTTCTTGATTTTGTTGCAATATTTTTTGATGCGATAATTAACGATGATGGTTGATAAAATAATGTTTTTAATTTTTTGCTGATCTGGTTTCTTACTTTTGAAATGTATATCGATGTAGCCACTTTATATATTTGAATGTTGCATGTTCGTAGTCGGGGTTATCATTTGTAGATAATTTTATGTTTTTCACGTCGGGGTTATCATTTGTAGATAATTTTATGTTTTTCACGTCGGGGTTATCATTTGTAGATAATTTTATGTTTTTCACGTCGGGGTTATCATTTGTAGATAATTTAGTAGATAAATCATTTGTAGATAAATTATATGGAGTTTATATTTGTAGTGGTCATATAACTTAAATCCGACTCCATGAATATTTGGTTAGCGTCCACTAAATAACTCCATCCTACATTTATATATGATTTACTTTAATTATACTTATGCCTTTACTTTCTTTTATTCCCAGTGGATGGCAGGCTTCGTCAAATACGGCAGGATACAATATTTATGGTGTAACACACCCAATATCTATATGACTTGAATTACGTGAGTTCTACATTTCTGGTTTTTTATATTTCACTTCACTATTAAATAAAAACGAATTATTTCCAAACAATTTATTGTTTTATTTATTAACAACTATAATACAAGTTTTATACATTTTTGTATCAACCAACATGTGGTTACTTTATCTTTGATATTTCTACATATTTTAATTAACTTTTGTTAGCGACCATTCGTCGCAAGAGATCCAGTAACTCTAAAAAATACGAAGAGAAAAAATATTCTCATCGTTGATTACACTGTTAGTTTTTTTACTTAATAAGTTTCGCACACTGAACTTATTTTTTATTTCGTTTAAATTTCGTATAGGCAATTCACCACAGGCTGTTTTAGCATTTATTATATGCATTAAAACTTTTTTATCGACACTTGTCACTATGTATTTTTGAGCTTTTGCGTCTTTTATTTTCCACTTACATCTTTTTTCTTCTGTATCATCTGCTTTCAGCACTTCATCTCCGGTTGTTATTTCATAAACTCCATGAGATTGTAATAAAATTTTTACTTGAAATTTCCAAACTACGAACGAGTCGTAGTCGCATAATTTTTCTACACTACACATTTCATCTGCTTCAACATTAGACGCCATTTTTACTTTTACTTTTTTTTACTTTTATCCAACTATTTTTACTTTATACTTTTTACTTTTTTTTTTTTGCTATTGCTGTTTCTGGGCCCATAACCTGTAAGATAATAAAGAATTTTAAAACAGAAATATGCAATGGTTTTATTTTACAAATGAAATGTTTTATTTTATTTTAGCTTTTTCAGCATTAGGTACAATTTTACTGCGTCTTGTACAAAAAACAAACTTCAAAAAAGACTCTCTAAATTAGTGTTGCCAACTTTAAAATAATTATCCTCAACAATTTGAATGTATATTTTTATATTTTATACGAAAGACTATGTTACTGTACATTAAACTGGTTAATAATTTTTAATTCACTAGATTTGAAGAGATTTTTTTGAGCACTTAAACTCAAGCAATTAAATTATTTTTGAATTTTTCAACACGTATACTATATGATTTTCTTTCATTTTGATTCCAACATTTACTTAATGGGAAACATTTTGGATTAGAAACATTTGGCTCATGAACTTAATTATTTGGCATCATGAAATGTTATTGAATATGTAAAATATGGTTCAATCCTACTTCAGCTCCTCCCATCTAAAACAGCTGGGAAAGAACAGCTGGGAAATATTATGTTGTTGTAGAATAAATGTCGTTTTTTTCATAGCAGTTAGGGAAATTATTAGAGATTATTAGAGAGATGTTTTTAAAAAATTTTGTTGTGTGAATCCGGGTTGCACCACTTCCAATTAATAGACACATTTTGAAAATAACAGGTTCTTGCAGATCAAATCTTCTTTTTATACAAAAGTTGTAATAGTTAAAATATGTATTTACGTCAAATGAAAAAGTTTAGTGAGAAGATTATTGAGTAAGTTCAATTTTGGCCATTGATGAATAAATAATAGGTACGGTTGGAAATGTCAAATTATTGCAGACTAAATTTGTTTTGAAAACAAATAATTATATTTTGAAAAGAAGCATTTACGTTAAATGTGGAAGTTTTCTGAACTAATAGGAATAGTTGGGTAAGAAATTATCATGACGACGCTATATTTTCTAAAGCAACTGTTCCTATTAGTCCAGAAATCTAGGCTTTATAAATATTAAATATCACGAGTACGATGAATAATACGCCCGCGATAATGTTATATAAATGTATTTTTATTTATTTTAATTTTAATTTTATACGGTATAAAACGTAAATAATTGTGTCTTTTATACTGTACGTTTTATAATTTTTATACGTACGTATAATACGTGTTTTATACGTTACCGTATTATACGTTACAACCCTGGTTTGAACTATAATGACATCAATTATTTCAAATGCTAATTGTCTAAATTGGAGCTCCAAATTTTCGTCTACATTATATTCAGTTTCAAACGTATTAGAGTTTTCTATGATAATTTCGTGTATTTTTTTATCACATCTAATCTGTTTGATACTAGCTAATGTAGTTTGAAATTCCTTAATACACATTGCAATGTTTGAAGTAATTTTATTTTGTATAATAGCAAACAGATAATCAGTGTAAACGAATATATGTGAATATAGATTCAAAAGGAACAAAAAAGTTCTGTTGTTCAAAATATTTTTCAACCCGATAGCCAAATTTGTTGAGTCATTATCGAAAGAGAAGATTCAATTATAAAATTCATGGCAAACTTTAGCTCCTTATAATATTTTTTTATCGTCGAAACTGCTGTTGTATGATAATTCCATCGAGTCTCACTTGAGCCAGGAAGTGTAAATCCTCTCTCTCTAAGAACTTCCATTCGTTTAGGAGACCGATGAAAGAAGCTATGAAACGCAGATAAGTTACATATAAAAACTTTTACCCTTTTAATATGTTTTGACTCATATATTAAGACTAAATTTAGTTAGTGTGCATAGCAATGAATAAAAAACGGACATACTTTTTTAACTAATCCTTGGACCCCACCTTTTTCACCTGCCATATTCATTGCACTATCATATTTCTGACTAACTAATTTGGAATCAATATTCAAATCCTTAAGAACCTTTAAAATAATATCAGAAATGCCTGCAGCAGACTTGTCATAGGAAACGTCATAAAAGCCTAAAAACCTTTCTAATATATCAGAGTTTTGATCAACATATCTAATTCTTATACTTAACTGGGATCGACACGATATATCAGTGGTTTCATCTGCTTGTACCGATACAAATCTGGCGTTTTCCAAATCATTTTGAATATTTCTTTTAATCTCTTTCGCAATAGTATGGATTAATTCATTTTGTATATCGCTTGACGTCCCTTTAAACACCGAAGTAGATACTAAATGATCACGCATATCTGATTCTTCAATAGCTAGAAGTGATAGAGTTTCTAAATAATGGGCCTGATTATGTGAATTATCAGTTTCACGGTGACTCCTGAAAGAAAGCTCCTGATGAGCTAAGAAGCAAACAACATCAATCAGTCTTTTTAAAATTTTCTTATTTTTGGAAACCTTTTCATTATGAAGGAGTGCTTGCGATCGAGCACCGGAAGATAAAGCATAGTCAATTCGAACTTTTCCAATCATATGAAATGAATCACTATTTCGAATATGTTTTTGACTGCTCTCATGTGATTTTGCTTTTTTTTTCAATGTTTTTTATTGTGTTCACACCACCTTTGCTTTAAGGCTAATCACCTGAAAACAAAGCACAAGGAAAACAAAAACAAGCCAAAAACATCTCGCTGCCACATAGCCATGGAAATTTTGCATACCATGAACATTGAAATTTTCGGGTGATTTGACCATCTTTTTGGGATAAGTTTAAATTAGGTCTTTTTAAACTTTCCTTTAATTTTATCTTATCTTCAAAAGACAATGAAGATAAGTTATTGTCTTTTAAAAATAAAATTGGATCAAAACTAATGTCATTAAAATTTAAATCACCCATTTTCAACGAAAGTAAAATTGTGCAACTTTGAATAATAAACTTATATAAATTTTTTATTTAATTGTTTTTCATTTTTAAATATAAATAAAATGAATCGATTTTGTGTATCTTTCTAGATTACTCCTGTCGTGAAATTATCATAAAAAAATTATAAATTCCATTTAGTTTTTTGTTTAATAACAATTTATTTATTCTCAATATTTTGAACTTACCAAAATAACTTTATTTTTAAGAAAATGGACTGTATTTTCCAACTACTAAATTTTTTTATTTTTAATTTTATTTTTTAACTAAATGCGTCCAATTCATTCTATCTAATTTTTTGAACAAGAAGGAAGTTGAGTTGAAAACAAAAAGGGAAAGAAAAAAGTAATAAAGTCAAGTTTGTTCTTTTCATTTCAACTTCCTTTTACATAAGTTCGAATGCCATTTACAAGATGGCGTGAATTTATATTGACCAAAATTAAATTATGTTATTTTAAATACAATACTAAACATGCTGGCCCTGTTGAAAGGCTAAGGAGTCGCAGCATTTCAAGAGATAAAACTCCACACATTAGAATTCAAACTAAAATAAATTCAAAATTTTAAATTATAACAAAGGATTGAAATATCAATCACATATTCACTGTAGTGAATGCCTTAACAATATAATTGTATTACGTATTTTTTAAACAAATATTCTAGCTTGATTTCAAATTTATACATTATTCAGTATGTAGTTTCTAAATGAAACATTAAAATTCAAAATTAATAATTAAATTACAAGTTCTCTTAATTAATTTGTACATAAATCTATATAATGCATGTCTATCAAAATAATATTAATTGATTGGTAGCTTAGCTAACTTAACTACTGCTCGTTTGACAATACCCAATTTAGTTTTTACTGTAGCAATACGAATATTTGAATCATCCCCCTTGACAGTGCTCACTACGCGACCAAGCAACCATTTGTAAGATGGCAAATTGTCATCATGAACCAAAACGATGTCATCTATTTTTAAATTGTTATTTCTTACGTGCCATTTGGTTTTCTGTTGTAAGTACTGCAAGTGCTCCATTGAAAATCTTTTCCAAAACGATTGTACCATTTGCGTAGTCTGATCCCAATATTTAAGACGATTTGTAGGTACTTTAACCAAATCGGGTTCTAAAATACTTCTGAGCTCTCCACCAGTCAGAAAATGTGCAGGTGTTAAAGGCTCCATATCTGTAGGATCTGTTGACATCGGTGTTAGAGGTCTAGAATTCATCACCCCTTCTATTTCTACAGCTAAGGTATATATTTGTTCTAACGTTAAGACATTGTTTAACGCTATTTTCTTAAGGTGAGACTTTAACACTCGTACGCCGGATTCCCACAAACCACCGAAGTGTGGTGACCTTGGTGGTATAAACTTCCAAGTTATATTGTTCTCTGAACAATAATTTATTATTGGACTTCTATTTTTTTCATGAAATAACTCCAATAAATGATTTATTTTATTACTAGCTCCAACAAAGTTACTCCCATTGTCGCTCCATATGGTATGAACTGCGCCTCGCAGTGCCAGAAACCTCTTTAAACAAGCGATAAAGGCATCTGTAGTTGCGTCTTCTACCACTTCCAAATGAACGGCCTTAATGACGAAGCATATAAAAACACATATGTAGACCTTATGCAAAGTATCTTTTCTTTGACCTCGATATTTGACATTGAATGGACCACAGTAATCAATTCCAGTAGTACTGAATGGCTTATCAATGATCACTCTACTGCTTGGCAAATTTCCCATAATTTGTTGCATGAGTTTGGGTTTAAACTTGAAGCATAAAATACATTCATGAAGTATTCGCTTAGCTATATTTCGCCCACCTATCGGCCAAAATCTTTGTCGAACAGCATGTAATGTCCCTAAAGATCCAGAATGCATATTACGATAATGCTCATCTTTAAATATTAAATTTGTCAGATGATGTTTTGGTAAAAGTAATTGATGTTTTTGTTCGTATTCCAAATTACTTTTACTGAGTCGACCTCCTACTCTTAACAAATTGTTTTCGACAAATGGAGACAGACTAATTAGATTACTCTTTTTGGACAATTCCTTATTTTCTTTTAATAGAGAAATCTCTTCCGAAAAATGCTTGTGCTGTACAATTCGTACTAATGATATTAATGAATCGTTTAATTCTTTTGCATTTAATTCTCCTTTCAATTTTTCGGTTTTATCCTTTTTATTATGTATGAGAACATAATTGTGAATGAATCGCTTACAATAAGCTACAATCCGTACAAGTTTACTAAGTGAACTGTACCTTTCAATATCCACCACATCCATATATTTTATGTTAATAAATATTAATTTATTTGCTAATTTGATTTCTGGTACATCAAAAGTCAAATCTATTTTTGATGTTGGCCAATTATTTTCATCCAAATTGAAAAATGATGGACCATTCCACCATATATCTATGTCCTTTATCTTATCTGGCAATATCCCTCTTGAAACGACATCAGCTGGATTTTCTTTTGTACTAACATATCGCCATGTCATATTGGCCGTTAAATTCTGTATTTCAGTTGTTCTATTTGCCACATATGTTTGAAGACGATACGGTGGTAGTTTAATCCAGGAGAGCACTATTGACGAATCAGACCACAGCACTATTTTACTTGTTTCGATTTCTAGGGCTTCTTTAATGCGAACTATTAACTTTGATAACAACAATGCTGCATTTAACTCCAGCCTTGGGATGGAAACAGTTTGAAGTGGAGCAATACGAGATTTAGCACATAAAAGATGAGTAGAAATTTTATTTGATGAAATGGATCTAACATAAATGCATGCTCCATAAGCATATTGCGAAGCATCGGCAAATCAATGAAGTTCTAATTGATCACTCGGTCGCGCAATGACACATCTAGGAATTTCTATTCGTTTTGTTGATTTCGTTGATGCCATGAATTCCATCCATTTTTCCAGCAAGGGTGGAGGTAGTTGATCGTCCCATTCGATGCGAGCTAACCATAATTGTTGCAAAATCAGTTTAGCTAAGACTACCACTGGAGCTATTAAGCCCATAGGATCAAATATTTGAGCTATAATTGACAATACAAATCTTTTTGTTATACTATTCTTATTACTATTAAAATTCTTAAAATTAAATTCGAAAATAAATAAATCTAATCTAGTGTTCCACTTTATACCTAAAGTTTTTATAAACTCAACACTATCATCTTCAGCAGTTAAAACTGTTAATAAATGTGGATCATTTGATGCCCACTTACGAAGAATCATACCTGCAGAAGAAAACATATTAATTAGTTCAGATTGAATTAATAAAGCCTGATTTATATCATCTGCTCCGGAGATCAAGTCATCAACGTAAAAATCCTTCAATGCTATCTGTGAGCCTAACGGATAATTAACACTTTCATCTAAAGCGATCTGTTTTAACGTTCTTGTTGCCAAGAACGGTGCTGCTGATGTACCATACGTAATAGTATTCAATTGATATTCTCTAATCGGATTACTAAAATTATCTCTCCAGAATATCTTTTGAAACCTTCTTTGACTGGGATGTATCAATACTTGCCGATACATTTTTTCAATGTCGGCACTAAAAGCAATTGCATGCTTTCTAAATCTAATGATTATATCAAAAAGTTCCTGTTGCACAACTGGTCCTACTAACATTGCTTCATTTAATGAAATATTTGTAGACGATTTCGCTGAAGCATCGAATACGGTTCTTAATTTTGTAGTCGAACTGTCTAATTTTAAGACCGGATGGTGTGGCATAAAATATTCAGTTGGCTTTTCTAAATCTATAGGATTTTCTACTGCTAATTGCATATGATTGAGATGTATATATTCGTTCATAAATTGTTTGTATTGAGAATATAAATCATCATCCTTTCTAAATCTATTTTCCAAAATACGAAATCGATTAAGAGCTACATCTCGAGAATCACCTAATTTTTCTAGCTTGTCATTAAAAGGTATTTCTACAGAATATCTTCCGTCTAGCATTCTAGCATGTGACTCTACAAAATGATTCTCACACAGCAATTCTTCATTATTCATTGCAAGCTTACTAAATAAATGCTCCGTGTCAAAAAATCGCTTTAATTGCACTTCTATATTCAAATTCTCGTCTTCTATAACCCGTGGTTTATCAGCTAAAAAAAAGTTGTATTCTACTTTTCCTCCTAAAATCCAACCAAATGAGGTATTTTGCAAAATGGGTTTATTTTGATCAAACATATGTTTCCCAGGTTTCAGAATTTCAAAAAATATTTCTGAACCTAAAAGTAGATCTATTGGCTTTGGTAAGTTAAACTCAGGATCCGCTAAAATTACACTACTTGGGATTTTCCACCTGGTAATATTAATTGCCGAAATTGGAAGAGCATCCGCAATTATATCTACTAATGAACATTCTATTTCTTTTTTATAATTTGATAACCTCGAGCAAATTTCCGTTTGGACCTTGAAATGATTTTCGATTTAGCTTGATTTAGTCCCGAAATTTCGTGACCACTAGAAATATGATTCAAATTTAATTTTTCAGCAAACGATTTTGTCATTATGTTTGATTGAGACGCAGAATCAAGTAACGCTCTACAATAATGTTTTTTATTATTTGAATCTTTTACAATAATGGTAGCTGTACCTAAAAGTACTTGTCCATTTATTTTATTCTCCGCTCCTATACAATAAGTTGCAGAATTAGGATCAGAACCTTGAATTCCAACAACGTTTGGCTTTTCTACTTGAATGTTGTTTTTGAATCCAATGCTACTAAGTTCTTCTGGAGACATATGCAGTAATAAATTATGTCTTTTGCTACATAATGAACATGTAATTTCTTTGCAAGCTATCACCTTATGATCTAACTTAAAACAATTTAAACAAAATCTATGTTGTTTAACGAAACGATACCTTTCTATTATTTTCATATTTAAAAATTTAGTGCATTTATCCAATGTGTGTTTTGTCTCACACAAAATGCATTTTTGTTCAATTTCCTTAGAAACATCAGAAGCTAAAAATGTCTTTGAATGATTTTTATTCTGATAGCTAATACCAGGAGAAACTTTATTAAATTTAGATTTTAATGAATAAGATTTTAAATTTTCAACAGAAGAAAATATTCTACTTCTTTTAAGTAAAAATGTTTTTAATTGATCCCATGTAGGTAACGTTTTGGTATCTAACTCTGCTTCCCATTCCATTCTAGTATCACAATCTAATTTACTACATATTATGTGAACAATTATAAGATCCCATGATTTAATGTCAATTCCTAATTTTTCAAGCGATGCTAAATGTATTGCACATTCATCAACTAATGCGAGCAATCCATTTGAATTGTCTTTTACAAATTTCAATTTAAAAATCTCATTTATGTGATTCTGAACTATTGCACGATGATTATCATAACGTGATAACAAGATTTCCCATGCCAAAACAAATCCAGTGTCTGAAAACGGAATGTTTTCAATTGCTTTTCTAGCTTCACCCAAAACATTTCCATTGAGATAATACAATTTTTGCAAATCAGTTAGACTTTTGTTCGCAATAATTATTGCGGAAAAACATTCTTTAAATCTCAACCAATTATCTAATTTTCCTTCAAATTGTGTTAATTTTATTTCGGGTAAGCAAACCCTTGGATTTATTGCCAATTTATCTACCAGTTTATTTTTATTTATTGAATTTTCGGATAAATCTTTTGATGTCATTTTGCAAATTAAATCCGAATACATTGATCTAACCTTGAAGAATTTAAATTCAAACTGCTCTTGCGTTTTATTTGCAGCTTGAATTTCTAGCTCATCATCCTGTGCCAGACTCAAAACATCCATGTAAAATTTTTCAAAATTTTCATATAATTTTTCCAATTTTTCCAGTCGTGCAACTAGAGTTAATTTACACAAATTTTCATCATTGCAATTCTCTGCGTAATTTTTGTATGACTCTATTTGACTTAACACACCATTTTGTTTTGCCATTAAGGCTTTTATTTTTTCCTCATTCTTTACCATTATGACAAATCTAACCACAATTTCACAACTAAACCAAACACTAAAATGCAAAAATATTATTGAAAATATACTAATACAAAAAACTAACTATATTATCCAATATGGCTCGACTAGGACCAAAATGTCGTGAAATTATCATAAAAAAATTATAAATTCCATTTAGTTTTTTGTTTAATAACAATTTATTTATTCTCAATATTTTGAACTTACCAAAATAACTTTATTTTTAAGAAAATGGACTGTATTTTCCAACTACTAAATTTTTTTATTTTTAATTTTATTTTTTAACTAAATGCGTCCAATTCATTCTATCTAATTTTTTGAACAAGAAGGAAGTTGAGTTGAAAACAAAAAGGGAAAGAAAAAAGTAATAAAGTCAAGTTTGTTCTTTTCATTTCAACTTCCTTTTACATAAGTTCGAATGCCATTTACAAGATGGCGTGAATTTATATTGACCAAAATTAAATTATGTTATTTTAAATACAATACTAAACAACTCCCGTATAGTTTCATCAGCAGTATTTTAGTATTTAACTCAATTCAATTCATAAAAAATATCAACAACTTTGTTTTATTTATTTGGTTCTTACTGTTCGTTTAAATTCCGAAATAATACGACGAAACAAAATATGAAAATAAACAAAATAGACATAAACTAATATGTCTATCGTTAAGTGTGTTCCATTTACCACATTTTCCTTTACTTTTGTACTAAATTTCGTTTTCAAGTTAACCATATCAAATGATGGTAAAGCTATGTGACAAACTTACGCTTCTATTCACCGCCAGAGTTTTTGTCAGTTTATTTCAAATATGTTTGCCCAAATGCTTATACAAATTTAGAATTTGTAGCCTAAATGTCATATTTCTGTCCAGCTTTCTTTAATTGTTTATATTTTGCATGAATCATAATTTTAATTTTCAGAAATTTTTTAATATTTAATTAATTTTCTTAAATTTAACAAACTCAAAATAAAATTTAAACTTAAAATTTTGTCAAACTAATCATTTTCTTTTACGTTGTTTAGCAATATTGTTTTTCAAAATTGTCAAAACAATTTATTGTCAAAAAAATGTCGGAAACGTGTGGTAAGAAAGAATTTGAGTTGTAGTAGATCAAGAATCTAATACACCTCACATTTAAGTCGTTCCATTTAAAATTCGGTTCGGGTAGCAAGTTTACCTAAAAGGAACACGTTGAAGGAAGAACCGAGGAAAATTTATTGTTGTTGCTATTGCTCATTACAGTAGTCATAATTTGAAACGTCTAGTGTAAGAAAAAAAGTTTTGTTTGTTTGTTTGTATGAAACGTGAAGTTTTTGTAAAATTTCCTTTCGAAGTTTATTTGGGACAAATATTTTTAATTCTTTTAAGACAAGACCATCTATTACATGAATTTCATCTCGCATATTAAAGAACGGTTTTGCTAATACGAGGCATTTATTTTTACACACAGGCCAATTATTTGAATGGTAATTCGTGATAATCTGCAAACATTCATCATTTTTAGTTTCATTTTTAATTCTTTCCAAGTTGTTTTCCGACATGGTAAAATTAGATGAAATTAAATTCACATGTAATTCTATTTCTTCATCTGATATATCTAGTTCCGTATAAGGTAAAGGAGCTCTGGACAAAGTATCTGCTATAATCATTAATCGACCTGGTTTGTAACTAACTTTTAAGTCATACCTTTGAATTTGTAGCATCATTCGTTGAAGACGTATTGGAACTTTATGCAATGACTTGTTAAATAGAGTAACTAAAGGTTGATGGTCTGTTTCTACAAAAACCGTCTGACCATAAATATATTGGTGAAACTTAGAGCATCCAAACACTATAGCTAAAAGCTTTTTTTCAATTTGCGCATAGCGCTGTTGAGTATCAGTGAGAGATTTAGAACCAAAAGCAATAGGTCTGTTATCCTGAAGAATGACTGCTCCTAAAGCAAATTGTGAAGAGTCGACTGAAAGTGTTATTTGCTTTTCCGTATCGAAATATGACAAAATAGGTATGGAGGATATCGTAATTTTTAGTTCATCAAATGCTTTTTGACAATTTACATCCCATATAAAATAACGTCACTTTTAAGCAAAAGTCTTAGAACAGACGTTTTATCCGACAAATTTGATATAAACGGTCCAAGATATGTAACCATTCCTAAAAACCTTTGTAAATCTTTTTTATTAACCGGATTTGGAATTTCTCTAATTGCTCTAATTTTATTTTCATCTGCTGATATGCCTTTTTCACTAAAAATATGACCTACATAAGACACTTCGTTTTGACCAAACCTACATTTTGACCTGTTAAATTTTAACCCATCTTCTTGTGCCCGTTTAAAAACTTCCTTAAGTTTATTGTAATGCTCCAGTTCATTTTTCCCATGTACTAACAAATCATCGATATATATTTCGACACCTGACATCTCGTTAAAAATTTCACACATTATTCGGTGAAATATTTCTGGTGCAGCATTTATACCATACGGTAATTTCAGAAATCTATACCGTCCAAACGGTGTATTAAAAACGCACATCTTTGAACTCTTTTCATCCAGCGGCACTATCCAAAAACCAGAATTGGCATCTAAAGTAGAAAAAACCGTACTACCTTTAAGCCTACTTCGAATCAACTCAACATCAGGAATAGGGTAATGATATCTCATTATTGCTCTATTTAAATTCCTTGGGTCAAGACGAATTCGTATATCATTATTAGATTTCAAGACGAGAACAATTGAGCTAACCCACTCACTAGGTTCAGTTACTTTAACAATTACATTATTTACACTCATTGATTCCAATTTTTCTTTAAGCTTTTCATGTTAATGGAAAGGAATTTTTCGTGGTGGTTCTGTTATTGGTTGTACAACCGGATCTAATTTAAATTTAGCTTCTATAGGCAATGTTCCTAAACCTTCAAACAAATGGCTATTTTCCATAATTAATTCCTGAAATGAAATATTTTCACTGTTATTAATAACTAAGGTTTTGACAATTAATCCTAATTTTACACTGGTATCTATACCTAATATTGTTTCACAACTAGTTTTAACAATGACAAATTGAATAAGAGATTTTTTATTGTTAATATGACACTCTAAATTGCAAATGCCTTCGGTTTCAATTTTATCATTGGTAAATGTAGACAAATTAATTTGAGAATTACGATTGATAATATTTTTAGACAAATTTAAATTATTAAAATTTTCTTGGGACAAGATATTCGCTTGAGCCCCAGTATCAATTTGTGCTTGAACAGACACATCATTTATTAATAAATTAATGATACATTTTTTATTACTAAGTTGAGTTTCATCTGACTGTAAAACTCCTACAAATAAATTTAAATTATTTTTAGAATCATCATTATTATTATCAAACTCCGATAAATGATAATTAACCGAATTAATTTTGTTTTTATTTTTGAAACAACATTTCGCAAAATGACCTTTCTTTTTACAGTATGCACAAATTACATTCAAAGCCGGACATTTTACGACATGTATCTGTCCGCATCTAGTGCAATTTTTATTTACATCAACAAACTTATTATTTTTAAAATTATTATTATTTTTATTATAATTATTTTTATTATAATTATTATACGAATTAACTTTTTTATTGCTCACCATTAGAACCTGTTGCTGGTGCAATCGCTTTTCTTGCAGTTATGACCGATCTTGCAATTTCTAAAATTGTATCACAATTCGTTTCATCTCTTATTAGCAACGTTTCCTTCACCATCCTGTTTTCTTTATTCAACCCCGCAATAAAAATATCTTTGACAAGTTGATCTTTAATTTCACCAAACTCACAATTGGTAGCCAAGTTTTTTAATACGGCGAAATATTCTTCGACGCTTTCTGTTGAAAAATTTTTGTCTTTCAAGTGTTAAATTTATTTTCGGCATGAAATGTTTTTTGAATAATCATGTTAATTCTTCAAATGTCACTTCTTCTTCATTTACAGCGAACGAATTGAATAACATCAAATATTTATCTCCAATTGATTGAAGAAGAAGTGCATTTTTTCTTTTGTCTCTTAGCGCAGTTAACGCGTTTGCCTTCAGGTACAAATTAAACTTTTGTAACCATATTTGGAACTCATTTTTATTTTTCAATGGTTCTATATGTCCAATGTGAGACATTTTGACAAACAAATTTTATTATTTTTTTAGAAAAGTAATTATTTTATTTTATTTCCACGACACTTTACTTTTCCAATTATTATGACACCAAAGTTATTATTTTCTTTTCACGACAATTTACTTTTCAAATTATCATAGACAAACTTTAAAACAATGTTCATATTGTCAACAAATCAACACTTCTGACACCATGTTGTATTTATATTTATTATAAATAAAAGACAAATGTTATTCTTACTATAATTATTATAGTTTATTTTAGACAACTTTATTTGTAAATAATACCAATTACTTAATAGAACAATTATCACTGAACAAGTTTGATTATTATAGATTTTATAATTATACACGTCTTGTATATAAGAAGACATGAAAGCAAGAGGGCGGAAGTAGATATAATTATTATTTAGCTAACTGATGCGTTCGGTAAATACAAAATTATAGCTACTTCCGATGTGTTCGTTTTACATTATGTAACAATAACTAATAAATTTTTATACATATATACTTATTTAAATATAAATAACGTTATTTTGATTACTAAAAAAGGTTTTTATTTAAATATAATCTAGTTTAGAGACAATCTTAGGGACAATCAAAAACATGGAAATTTTAATAAACCATCGAAATGATCCCCAGATAATAATTTGAATGGTTAAGCTATACATTCGGCTTGCTCCCTATATTATACTCTTCGTAGTTGGTGTGGCATAATTGAAGTGGAACTCTTAAAGTCTTAGCACCAGCTAACTTCGTGCATGTAGCTTTGATAAAAGGTCTTTAATTGTAAGCAGCCTACTTTAAAATTACCAGACTGTTATTAGATTTAGCAATATCTGCTAACGTACTAACTATTGCCGGTTGCAGAAGTTTGCCAATGATGCAGAAAAAGTAAATGTTTTTGGTTATGTGTCACATCTAATAAAACTCACAAGAAATAATTTTGTAGATCATTGTTTCAGGATGGATGGTGCATTTGTGGCGAAAGGTGCCAAAAAAGTATAAAATGGTTTAAAATTTAGCATCGGTAATAAAATTTCAATCAAAAGTCTTACAGTGAGTAATTTACGGTATCAAAAAGTTTAAGCTATTAGCAAATGTGGCACATCAGGGTTCCTCGAATCTGATTCCTGGATTAAATGTTCCCAATTTTTTAAACCTTTCGAATCTTTCTATTTTATAAAAATAGAATGAGTTGCTCGAATCAATCCGAAATGAAAAGGGGGTTTGAGAGTAATATTTAAACAGATGGCAACCCTGGCCTAGACAAGGTAGCAATTTTAAACAGTATTTGTTTGAAAACAATTACAACAAAAGCATTCGAAAATATAAAACCTGCATCTGAAAATATGCAACCATTGTAGTACGATGGTCTGGAATATTTGGCAAGCTACCTATTATTTACATTGAAAGATTCAAGTTTAATAATTGATAATTTTCATGATAGATGTTGTACTTGGAATAAACGTCTTACAGAAGGGGGCCTTTAAAACCTATACCACGTACAGCTGAAGATGAAGATGAGCAATTTCACGAAGATTCAACAACGTTTTGACTTGACCCCTTTTAATTTTGATTATTTTTTGTTTATAGATAGTCTTTGATAAATAAAAAATACAAGTTCTCTTAGAATTTTTTTTTTCGACCAGGGGTCTTCACAGGGTTCCCCTCAATTTTTGTTATTTTGTGATGTGAGTGCATTTTGACGAGCGATTGTAGAAAAACTACTCAATCGATTTTCATAAATGATATGTCGTTGAATAGGTATTAGAACAAAGTTTTTAAAAATGTACACTGTTAATTTTTTGAAATAATTTTTAACGGTGTAACATAAGAAAAAAGCGGTGTAATTGAAAAAAAGATGGCATAGCCTTTTTTTTTTTTTTTTAAACTCAATTGAAGCTTATTTTATATCTAACAACTTGTGAAAGTTTAGGATTAGCGTCATTTTTTGTTTTAGAGATAAAATTCGTTGTGCATATGACTGTCGGGAATCAGTTTTTTTTGTTCTGAAGGAAAATTATAAAAATGGCGATTTTTAGATTCAGATTTTTTTTTTATGTTAAATATCAAATATTTTATTATTAAATGAACTTTTTAAAAAGCAATTTCAGTCAAGTTCAGCAAAATTTTGCGACATTTTGACTCGACCCTTTTTAATTTGGTTTATTTTTAGTTTATAGATAGCCTTTGATAAATGAAAAATACGGCTTCAAGTAGAATTTTTTTAAATATAGACCAAAATAAACCAAATTAAAAAGGGTCGAGTCAAAATGTCGCAAAATTTTGCTGAACTTGACTGAAATTGCTTTTTAAAAAGTTCATTTAATAATAAAATATTTGATATTTAACATAAAAAAAAAATCTGAATCTAAAAATCGCCATTTTTATAATTTTCCTTCAGAACAAAAAAAACTGATTCCCGACAGTCATATGCACAACGAATTTTATCTCTAAAACAAAAAATGACGCTTATCCTAAACTTGCACAAGTTGTTAGATATAAAATAAGCTTCAATTGAGTTAAAAAAAAAAAAAAAAAAAAAAGGCTATGCCATCTTTTTTTCAATTACACCGCTTTTTTCTTATGTTACTCCGTTAAAAATTATTTCAAAAAATTAACAGTGTACATTTTTAAAAACTTTGTTCTAATACCTATTCAACGACATATCATTTATGAAAATCGATTGAGTAGTTTTTCTACAATCGCTCGTCAAAATGCACTCACATCACAAAATAACAAAAATTGAGGGGCACCCTGTGAAGACCCCTGGTCGAAAAAAAAAATTCTAAGAGAACTTGTATTTTTTATTTATCAAAGACTATCTATAAAGAAAAAATAATCAAAATTAAAAGGGGTCAAGTCAAAACGTTGTTGAATCTTCGTGAAATTGCTCAGATGGAGCAGCTCGAAGCAATATTTAGCGACGGTAATAGAAATTTATTGCTAATAAGGAAAAATTATTCCAAAAATTTAAAAGACCTTTTGAAAGATGTAGACTGCGATGAGAAAACTAAAACCATTTTCTTCAGGTCTACAATGTATACTTTCAAAAAAACGACTTAAATGAAACTATTTTGGACATAACAACCGTAAAAAGAAAATTAAATAAAATGGTCCATTAAATTATGTTTCTGACCAAATAAAATAAATTATGAAACCGTTTACGACTTAAGTTTTTTCCATTGAAACGAAAATTAATCAACTCACTACGTGACGTCATGCGCAGAAAAAACCAAAATAGAAATTTTAACAATCATACCTTGTAGTTTATTTTCTTTGGTCTAGTGTGTCCATACTGACGCTTCGCCACTGATGTTTTTCTACTTCAAGTTACGAAAATGTCATTTTAATATATAGTAAAGGCTATGTGAAAGGGAAACTTTTTCTAAGTAGTGACTGAAAATGTTTTCAGTCACTAGGACTGAAAGTAAATAAGTTTCGGTGGTCGCCTACAGGTGGTGGTTATTTAAAGGATTGAATATATTGAATATTTGAGATTGAATTTGATTTACTGTTTCTGTTGTTGTTTCGGTTGCTGTGTTTATTTCTGTCAGTATCGCAATATTTTGAAGCGATTGAATATTTTGAATATTTTGATCGAATTGAATCGAAACTAATCATTATATCAATTGTGTGTAATTAATTAATTAAACTAATAATGATTGTGTTTTTTTTCTATATCGGAGAAATCGGAGCGATAAAATAAAATTTGTATCAGATATATCTTATAATTTTATCCTCCGATAATTAACTGTCAGATATAAAATGTATTCTCTGAGTTCTTTCCGCCAAAAAAAAATTTATTAAATAAATAAATAAATTTTATTAAAAAAATTATTTTTATTTGTTTTTAATTGAAACTTTACCTACAATTTTTTAAATTTATACTTTAAACGATGACTTCCAGTCAGTAAAAAAATATCTGTAATATCTGTAAAAGTTTTTAGAGAAAATATATGAACTATTTTCATTATTCATATTGTCAAATTTATCTACTAAAAACTTACAAAACGACATATCTAAATTTGACTGTGTAAAAATTAACAAGATTGTATTTATATATAGCATTTTTACCAGTGTAAAATAATATTATTGTGTTCGCCTGTTATTATTCCATCTGTAGGCGAACACAATAATAACATTATTTTACACTGGTAAAAATGCTATATATAAATACAATATTGTTTATTTTTTACACAGTCAAATTTAGATATGTCGTTTTGTAAGTTTTTAGTAGATGAATTTGTAAATATTATCATTTATATTTACAAGCGTAGAAAAATAGCGTTTTCTATGCGTGGTAAAAACGTTTTTGCGTGACTGAACGGTTTGTGGAATAAGTTCAGAGAGACGTTTAAGAGACGTTTTCACCACTTGTATAAAACGTTTTATTACATTTTTTTTCAATTCCCGCAACAATTTAGTTGAATAATCTTGTATAACAAAAGAGAAAAACGTATCAACGAGTATGTTAAACCAATATAAGAAGCGTTAGTGATAAATTAAAAAAAAAAAAAAAATTACCAGTATACCGAACTGAGGTGAGGAGTAATTTTTTCCCCCTTTCTTTGATTTAATTAATTCTCGTTATTGGTATAACGAATTCTTACACGCGTTACATAATAGTTTCGCTGTTGACTCCATTTGGTTGCTAATCAAATTACTATAAATTGTTAGTTATTTATGCTTAATCTAACATCTAAAAATATAAGGATGAAAAACCTCATTTTAATTCTAGTTTTAATTGCCTGTAATTAGAATTTACTCAAACTGTAATTTTATCAAAGCAAAAACAACACCTGTGACACATTTTCTGTTGTTATTAAGATCCATAGTTTATTTTAAAAAAACTTTAAATTCATTAAACAGATTTTTCGTTGCAAACTATTATAATTATTATTAAGATCAAAATAAATGCAAAAACACAAACCAAATAAAAATTTGTTAAAAAACACTGAATCAAAATTGAACAAACATTGAACAAAAAAAATTATTGTAAAGACACAATAGTACGTTATGATGTGCTAGGACGTGAAGCTAAAGATTTTGGACGTATGTGGAGTTTGCAAATCGAGGCGCTAGCCGAGATTTGCACCCACATTAAGTCCAAAATAGCTTACGTCCGTGCATTATATACTATTTTTTATTCGCCGCAAGCAAAATATTTAAAAAAAAATGTTTATTCTAAATTAAAATTATAAATTTGCCTCAATTTTGAAATAAAAATATGCGGAACAAGTTACTTTCGACAAAATATTTGTTATTTTTTCCAAATTATTGTATAGCTATGACAACAAATGATAACACCTATTTTAATTGGATTATGAAATTTTGAATTTAAGGGTTGCTTTGATAAAAAATTTTATTTTTTATAAAATTTAAACAAATACAAATGTTTTTTACTTTTTTGGACGTAGCTATAACAACAAAATATATGGTTAAAAAGTAACACTTTAAAGTTTAAGGCATCACAGTAATAAAGTAACACTTTAATATATAGGCGAATAAAAAACCTTTTTTAATTGAATTTATATCAATCGGTTGAAAATTAAATATTCTGCTACAAGTAATCAAATTTTATATTTATTCATATTTAATTTAGTTATTTTAATTTAATTTAATTTATTTTATTATTTATTCATTTTTCTTATCTTTCATTTTTATTTCTTATACAATAGTAAGTTCTTATAAGTTTAGTTATTATTGTTATCATTATTTCTTTTTAAAAATTATACTGCAATTATGCTTATATTTTATATCTGTAAAATAAATAAATTATGTGATGTGACTATGTTTAATTTTAATAATTAATTTATAATAAGAAAAATTAGAAATGTATTTTAGTAGGAAAGCCACTGGACTTATACAACCCTTCAAAAAAATTTGTTGTTAACATCTATGAAGTAGATATTTAAAAAAAATTATTAGTGCTAAATTAGAATGTAACGTAGGGTGTAATTATAAGTAAAAATAAAGTCATTTACTTTTAAGAAAATAATGAAATAAACTCGTGTTTTATTTAAACTTTTACTTTCTGATTCCTATTCTAGAAAATGAGTTTCAGATTCCTCTTGTATGAAAATAGAAAATATATTAAACTGGAAATAGATATATTCAATGAGTTTAGCAACTGTCGGTAAGTATGATAATAATAATTTAACTATCTAGGTGACTATCAAATTCATCTGGCAAGAAATTTTGTTAGAATAAACTTGAAACAAAACATTCAATGAACCAAATAATTGTTTATTGTTTGTTCGATAACTTTTTGTTTTTTTTTGTTATTGCTTGGTTTTAAAATATACACAAAAGTGTTCGTGACTGTTGACATGGTCATGTATAATTGTCAACCTCGAATGTCTAGGTCATCAAAATATAGGTAAACTTTTTCGGTTTCCTGTTCCCCTTCTGGTTTCCTGGTCTGGTTTCCCCTTCTGATTTCCTGTACTTCCGGGTTCCCACGCTGTAGAGCTCCAGTGCCTACTATAAGACAATATTTTTGACAGTATTTTGAAATGATAAAATTGATTAGTCTAGTATAATCTGGTTTGATTAGTCTGAAACAAATGATTAGTCTGAAAAAAAATGATAAAATTGATTAGTGTAGTATAAATCTAGTATAAATGTTTTGTACATGCTCGTGTCGTAATGTAATAGTTGTTAGTTCGCTCTGTGAAGGTAAAAGAATTTGATGTTTAATATCGTAATTTAAATTAGTTGCATTGAATCGTAAAACAGGTTTAAAGTTTTCAGTGTACTTTTAGATGATACTGCGTTGAGTGGAGGTAGATTTTAATATAGAGGTCGGCTGCTAGTGGCGTTGAATTCTCCAGGAGATGAATATGTTGATACGAGATGTTGTTTTCAATATAATGAGTTACTTTGGATGCATTGATTAAGCTGAATCTTCATTATGATTTAACAATTATAATGTTCACGTAAAGTAAACACAAAAGACAGCAGATAAAATGTTGTTGTAACAACCATATCATGAATTAAATTTATTTCCAAACTTCTTCAGGTACACTAGCTTCCACATTCACTAATGGTCTTGATCCATTATTAAGTAGCACAAATATAAATTAAATTCTCTCAAAACACAATAACATTTTAGAGTTTAATTGTATTTATAAATAGATTATACAAGTTACATGAAATTTGTCTTATTGCATTAATCAAATTGATGGCGTGGCGATGAAATATAATTTACATAGAGAATTACATTTTTAATTTAACACGAAAATTAAGAACTCGAAACTACATATTTGGAAAAAACAAAATCCGAATAATCAAAAAAATATTTTTTGTTTTTTAATAAATGTTAACGAAATCATCGCCTGCTAGATTTTAAACTTTTTTGAGAAATGGATTTATTTTTGATGTTCGCCACAACACTCCCCCCCTAGTGCCATCGAAGATGGAACGATATAAATAAAGAAATTAAGTAGAGTTGAAGAGGAAAGAAAGAAATAGTTTTGCCAAAGTAGATGTAGCGAATAAGAAAAAGTTTGGAGATGTTGTTTAAAAATCGATACCGGAGAAAAAAAAATTATGGGTCTTACGAATTGAAGCTCTGCAAAAAAAAAGAAACGAACAATTATGGAGTTATGGTAACACGAGTGGAGATATAGGTCTGACAGAGCTAAGTTGCTTGAGACCAATATTTGTGGAGATGTGCACCATAGGTTAAAAGTGTAATGGCCCTGATTCGAAGCCACTTCTGTAATGGCCCTGATTCGAAGCCACTTCTTATTATAATTATTGAACTTTTATACACAGCTAATTAAAATAATAATAATTCAAAAAAAACGCCCCGGAATAGCGGTTTGTTCCCCCTCACTGACGACTCTAGAGTTAGGAATCCCTTAATCTTCTACTTATTATTCTGTCATCCTCAATTCAAAATTAATAATTTAAAGGAATATAAGAATATGTACATATAAAAATAATTAATGATAACTTACAGCTAATTGTTTTTCTTCGATGTGCCATAACCCAATTTAGTGCGATATCCACTCCAGTTATAAACTTGATCATCCAAACACAAATTTGTTTCTTTTCCTTGTATATGTATTTACTTATTCCAAATAAATTCCCCTGATTTCTCTGATTGGTTCGACAAAAAAAAAACGAAACCCAAATCCAATAATTTTCATACCGTCAGATTACTATTTGGTTAGCCACATCCTTTAAACTTGCTTGCATCACCAATTCTTCGCCTATGACACCTTATTTTATATTCGAACAAAATGAACAATCAGTAATGCGGATGCCCTTTCAATATCTTCTTCGGTTTTTTAAAATTTTATTGTTCTGAAGATAAAAGTTCACCATATTTGTTCACACTTATAATTTTATTTTCTATTATAAAGAACTTTACAAAGGATAATCAAAAAAAACTCTATGCATTATCAAAGATAATTTTAATGATTCTTAAACCAAATATGAACTTATTTGTTTATTTAATTTTAATTTCTATCGATAAACATTTTTCGTTTAAAACAATTAAACAAGGTTTTATTTTTCTTGACACCAAACTTGGAAAAGAAGTTATTCTTTTTTTTTTGATCGCAAAAACCGAATTAAACTTTTTAATTTCAAGTTTCAACATCGAATGAATTTTTATTATCTCCAATTTTAAAAACGAAAAATATCAATCAACCAAAAAAATGTGATTTTTGTTTTACATCTTCTAATCAATCGTGTAATACCAAGATTCAGCAAAAGTTAGTAACGACATCTGTTCGTTAGAATTGGAAATAAAATTGAGTACGTTCGTTTGTTTTTTATAGTATATTCGAAATTTAACTAGCCGTTAAGTATTAGAAAATTTTAAAATTATTATTAAGGTAAAAATGAATTGAAACTAATGAAATAAATTTTTATTGAATTAGAAAAAAGAAGATGAATTGGTTTTATTATTGTTTAGGCGAATATAGCGGACGTTACAAAAGGTTCGTTTAAAATACGAGAAGCAGAAAAGTCACGTCGGTGATGCTGAATGTCTGACAGAACAAAGTTGACTAAGACAATACTAACATGTACAAACGTGAATATTAGTTCATTTTTCGAAAAGTAGCTGTTAAAAGCAAGAATAAGCAAGAAAATCAGCGTAAGCAAAGGAGTGCATATGGTAACACAAGTTTGGTAAAGTCTGACAGTACAAAGTTGACTGAGACTAATGTTTACCTTGGAGACGTGTACCATAGAAAAAGATCGCTTTGAGAAGAAATATCTGATTAACGACGAGATGACGTTTTAAATATCCATAAGAACCATACCTGTTCGTCAACAGATAAATGGTTAACGTCAGAAGATGTTCATGTTGTAAAAACATATGGGTAACGTTGGGGATATTCCTTTAAGATCAGATATTTGGAGGTTCTGCTTAATTAGATGAAATCTGATTTTTATATCCATAAGGACCATATCTGTTTTGTCAACAGATAGATGGTTAACGTTAGGAGATAGTCATGTTATAGTAACATATGGGTAACGTTAGGGATAGACATTAAAAAATCAGAAAATTCGAAAAATTTGTTTCGGCCCAAGATTTCAGAAGAGTGGAGTGAGTCTTACGAAGGAAGGAGATGTTAGACTTCGGCCCATAGTATCGGTTTAAAAACAAAAAGAAAATTTTAAAAAATTGATCGCACTACAAGAAGTTGGCATGGCTTCAAAGCCGAAAAATAAGAATTTGGAGAGAAAAAAAAGAATGTGTCACTAGGAGGAAATAAGATTATTGCTAAATAGGAGAAATGACTAGCAGGAAGAATATGTGATCACTGTGACTGATCACTACAAGAAGAGTGTTGTGTCGCTGTGAAAAAAAGAATATTATAATAAAATTAAATTTTTAACAATAAAATAAAGCAAGCACTAATTTAAATTAAGAAAGAGAAAAAATGAATTAAATTATAAATTTGATACTTCTTTAAGTTGACTCCATTGGAAGGTTTGTTCATTGTCGGGGTTACCAGGTTTGGATGATACTGCGTTGAGTGGAGGTAGATTTTAATATAGAGGTCGGCTGCTAGTGGCGTTGAATTCTCCAGGAGATGAATATGTTGATACGAGATGTTGTTTTCGATATAATGAGTTACTTTGGATGCATTGATTAAGCTGAATCTTCATTATGATTTAACAATTATAATGTTCACGTAAAGTAAACACAAAAGACAGCAGATAAAATGTTGTTGTAACAACCATATCATGAATTAAATTTATTTCCAAACTTCTTCAGGTTCACAAGCTTCCACATTCACTAATGGTCTTGATCCATTATTAAGTAGCACAAATATAAATTAAATTCTCTCAAAACACAATAACATTTTGGAGTTTAATTGTATTTATAAATAGATTATACAAGTTACATGAAATTTGTCTTATTGCATTAATCAAATTGATGGTGAGGCGATGAAATATAATTTACATAGAGAATTACATTTTTAATTTAACACGAAAATTAAGAACTCGAAACTACATATTTGGAAAAAACAAAATCCGAATAATCAAAAAAATATTTTTTGTTTTTTAATAAATGTTAACGAAATCATCGCCTGCTAGATTTTAAATTTTGTTGAGAAATGGATTTATTTTTGATGTTCGCCACATACTCTTTCTTGAGACTGTTTGGCTAGACGGTTTTGTTAAATTGTAAAGATTTAGGTTGTTCTTTGAACGATGTTTGCTGAACGAATTTAATAATAATGGTAATGCTACTTTTAGCTCAGATATAGACCACGACTTTGTTTTAAACTGATCAGACTATTTTATAAATCGAATGATATAAACATCTTTGGTAGCTGATTAGAGTTGTCCGTAGATGAGTTGTCCTGGCGATGAGCTATATTGATGTTGCATATGATATATTTTCCTCTTTTGAATATATTTTCCAACTTCTAAATTGAATTCACCTACTTTTTGAAAATACTTGATCGTTTGATAGTGTTGAGGAGGTGTTAATAATTGATGTTAAAAAGAAACACTTCGTGCAAGTACTTTATTGTGTTTCATGTAATGTACGTTTGTTGAAATTGTTGTTGAAGAAATCATTATAACGATTAGAACAATAGAATATATAGATATTATTTATATCTTTAACGTCGATAATGCTCCATCAACCATTTCAATTTTTAATGATAAACCTTCCAAAACCAAAAACGAACTGTTACAGAATATTGTACTTCTTGAACTTGCCAGGCTTCTTAATTAGTAGTAGACAACATTTATTGATATATCGTCGCCTTAATAATGAAATAACGTATGCCATATATACGTTGTTATTATATAATGGGTGCGCTGCATTCCCCATAAGGATATCTATAAAGTGGCATTTTAACATTTTCCAATTTTTTTATAACTGGGGGTGAAAATTAATATATTGTTAATTAACGTACATGCAAATTTGAATTTGGTTAAATATTGAAACAGCGTAAATGCATGTACGATATTTCAATTCCTACAGAATAAAAACTTGGGTAAAATCAGTGTCGTATACTTAATATACATTACGATCGCCACACGAAATGGTAAATCTAAAATATTGTATAAGCATCATTCATTACTACATGATATGCCGGTTCATATAAATAAAAAATTGTAAAAATTTTATGCGTTAGTTCAATAATAATTAGTTTTAGACTTAATCGTACTTTCATGCAAAATGAAATAACGTATATGAAATATGAAATAACGTATAAGGTACCTGATTGACTTTTCACCTCTTTTTAGGTAGAAAAGCCAGCAGGTACCAATGTGAAATTTTAATATACTGTGGAGAAATTAGTCAAGATTAATTGGTAGAAATTTTTTTCCAATATCTTTATTCATTCAGTAGTGCTGCCGAGTTTACGAAAATCAGAAAATCGAGAAATCTTTAAACCCAATTATCTCGAAACTACACTTTTGCGAATACGTTGTTTCATTATTAAAGCGACGAATATACATTTACTATGATTATTTAATTATATCGCTTTAATAATGAAACAACGTATTCTCAAAAGTGTAGTTTCGAGATAATTGGGTTTAAAGATTTTTCGATTTTCTGATTTTCGTAAACTCGGCAGCACTATTGAATGAATAAAGATATTGGAAAAAAAATTTCTACCAATTACTCTTGACTAATTTCTTCACAACATATTAAAATTTCACATTGGTACCTGCTCGCTTTTCTACCTAAAAAGATGTGAAAAGTCAATCAGGTACCTTATACGTTATTTCATATTTCATATCCGTTATTTCATTTTGCATGAAAGTACGATTAAGCCTAAAATAAATTATTATTGAACTAACGCATGATATTCTTACAATTTTTTATTTGTATGAACCGGTTTATCATGTAGTCATGAATGATGCTTATACAATATTGTAGATTTACTATTTCGTGTGGCGATCGTAATGTATGTAATATATACGACAATGATTTTACCCAAGTTATTATTCTGTAGGAATTGGAATATCGTACATGCATTTACGCTGTTTCAATATTTAACCAAATTCAAATTTGCATGTACGTTAATTAACAATATATTAATTTTCACCCCCAGTTATAAAATAATTGGAAAATGTTAAAATGCCACTCTATAGACATCCTTATGGGGAATGCAGCGCACCCATTATCTAATAACAACGTATATATGGCATACGTTATTTCATTATTAAGGCGACGATATATTTAAACGATAATTATAATTTTAATTTAAACTATAATTATCGTGCTACTGATATAATGTAAGTAAATCACCAATTTATATAAACTTAAAAGCAAAATCGTTTGGCAATACAATTAACATGGAGAGAAAAAATTATTAATAATTTTATTAGAGAACTTTCAAAATTGCTATTTTGAAGTAAATGACAATTATTTTATCAGGCAGCCCTTCTATCCCTTCCAACCGAAACCATTTTATTTGTTTAAAGCTTATTTACAAATATTTTAGAATAACTATATATAACGCAATGCGGTGCACAGGAAAATTTCATTTGTCATTTCATCTGATGGAATTGTTTAATTTGGTGCAACTGGAGTTTGTCGCCACACATCAACCCGTACATGTTCCTCCATGGAACTAAATCTAGATAGAAACGAATTGTTGAAATCATCGCTATATTTTAATTCCTGCTATAAAACAGATAACAAGATTTTTGTTTGATGTTATTCTCGTCTATCAACTCCTGATTTTTTCACTTATATGTTGAAAGTTGGTTAGTATGTAGTTATTAAGTTAAGGGGTTAGAGACAGTCAGGAGTATGAAAAATAAGTACTTTAATTATTTTTTGTCAGTCAATTAATTTATTTTATTATATATAAAGCTATCGGCAGATCTATTGAACCCTGTTCCATAAGTGACGCTTTGCGGTGACCATTATATCTTCTTACAGGTTCATCTATTTAAAATAAAAGAAAACTATCAGAAGATTGTCATAGTCAATTTCTCTTTTTTCCATTTTGATTTGTTTTTATTTCAGCCACAAATTTTATTGAATTATAAATTAAAAACAATTCTTAATTTAAAATACCAAAAAATATTAAGTGTTTTCTTCATAGTTGTGCTAATTTTATAAAATGAATGAAAATAATTACGAGAGTAATTTAAATTTATTGTGTTATTTCCAGTGATTATTTAAGTCAAATATTTTATAAAGGACAGGCAATATTTTCTAACGACACAAACAAATATTTCAGTTATGTAAATGTTTTCACAGTATATGTTATGAAAACTGGCTGGCAAACTTTTTTCGCTATATGGACAAATTAATTTTTAATTGATAAAATATCAAAAGTTATATATTTGGTTATAATGAAATCCAAAACGTCTCTTTTTGTTCATTTCTCTTTATACAGGGAGGCGAATTTCTCTTATATATAGGCGAATAAAAAACCTTTTTTAATTGAATTTATATCGATCGGCTGAAAATTAAATATGCTGCTACAAGTAATCAAATTTTATATTTATTCATATTTAATTTAGTTATTTTAATTTAATTTAATTTATTTTATTTTATTATTTATTCATTTCTCTTATCTTTCATTTTTCTTTCTTATACAATAGTAAGTTCTTATAAGTTTAGTTATTATTGTTATCATTATTTCTTTTTAAAAACTATACTGCAATTATGCTTATATTTTATATCTGTAAAATAAATAAATAAATAAATTATGTGATGTGACTATGTTTAATTTTAATAATTAATTTATGATAAGAAAAATTAGAAATGTATTTTAGTAGGAAAGCTACTGGATTTATACAACCCTTCAAAAAAATTTGTTGTTAACATCTATGAAGTAGATATTTAAAAAAAATTATTAGTGCTAAATTATAATGTAACGTAGGGTATAATTATAAGTAAAAATAAAGTCATTTACTTTTAAGAAAATAATGAAATAAACTCGTGTTTTATTTAAACTTTACTTTCTGATTCCTATTCTAGAAAATGAGTTTCAGATTCCTCTTGTATGAAAATAGAAAATATATTAAACTGGAAATAGATATATTCAATGAGTTTAGCAACTGTCGGTAAGTATGATAATAATAATTTAACTATCTAGGTGACTATCAAATTCATCCGGCAAGAAATTTTGTTAGAATAAACATGAAACAAAACATTCAATGAACCAAATAATTGTTTATTGTTTGTTCGACAACTTTTTGTTTTTTTTGTTATTGCTTGGTTTTAAAATATACACAAAAGTGTTCGTGACTGTTGACATGGTCATGTATAATTGTCAACCTCGAATGTCTAGGTCATCAAAATATAGGTAAACTTTTTCGGTTTCCTGTTCCCCTTCTGGTTTCCCCTTCTGGTTTCCTGTACTTCCGGGTTCCCACGCTGTAGAGCTCCAGTACCTACTATAAGACAATATTTTTGACGATCAAATGATAAAATTGATTAGTCTAGTATAATCTGGTTTGATTAGTCTGAAACAAATGATTAGTCTGAAACAAATGATAAAATTGATTAGTCTAGTATAAATCTAGAAAATAATTACGAGAGTAATTTAAATTTATTGTGTTATTTCCAGTGATTATTTAAGTCAAATATTTTATAAAGGACAGGCAATATTTTCTAACGACACAAACAAATATTTCAGTTATGTAAATGTTTTCACAGTATATGTTATGAAAACTGACTGGCAAACTTTTTTCGCTATATGGACAAATCAATTTTTAATTGATAAAATATCAAAAGTTATATATTTGGTTATAATGAAATCCAAAACGTCTCTTTTTGTTCATTTCTCTTTATACAGGGAGGGAGAAACTTTTATTTTTTGGGGTAGGTTTTTTTCGTATAGATTTAAAAGAGACTCACAATAATTGTACAGTTTCGAATCAAATGAAAAATTTACGCACGTCCATAAGAAAACACAACTGTTTTTCTCTGAGACAAATAGAGGAGAACAAACAAAAAAGAAAACGATTTGACATAAGAGAAGTCACGCTAAATATCAATTGTGGTGATCGGTTGGCCTGAACAAGGTTTTTTTTTGAAAATAAACGAAATGGCGGCATTTATAAATTTACTTCCAGACCTTCAAGGGAAAATGCAGTTAAACGTTTATAAAAATTAGAAGGTCTTAAAAAGAAAAAAATCCTTCATCAAGACACTAGTTTTTTGTGTTAATAAATTTCATTCAAATCCATCGTGCAGTTTTGGAATTAAAGTGGTCATTACCGACTTTGAAAACATTGTTTCCGAGAAAAACCCATAGAAAGTTTTACACTAAAGATTTATGTACATATAGAAATACTAATTATTTAATTACCTACACCGAGGCATCTATTTATTGTATATGTATGCATGGCTATTAGATGTTTGTGTGTATTACTGTTCTTTCAATACAATTTTAATAAATTCATGACAATAGGATTGCAGTACTCAAGAAACCAGTTATTTGCAGTTGGTGCCAGCTCCTGCTTTTAAGGGTTAGAAAGATCTTTAATGATTGTAGATTAACTCGAAAAGTATTTATTGAATTCACTTACAATTTTCTGATAACATTTTCAAGACATGCAAAAAAAGTAAATTACTGCCTCTAACTCCTTCAATCAGACTAATCAAAATAAATGGACGTTGTTTTCCCGTTGCAACATCGCAATAGAATGTAGATAAATTTGTTATAGTAGAAGTAGAAGGATAGAGAAAACTACTCGAATTTAACAGTCATGCTGAATTCTGAAATTAGTTTCTTCAACTCAGAATCGTTCGTTTAAGTTTTGGTGATTGCTTTGTAATCGATGCTTTCGGGTAAATGAAGATGATCAATCCGTGACAAAACATCAGCACAAACGATGTCAACTTCATCGGGGTTGAAAACTTCCACAAATAACAACAACCACGGAACTTTTTTCAACAGTTTCAAACCTTAAATAAGAAACTTCAAACCATATCAATTTCCATCCCATTGAATGGGGTACAAGCAGCCCTTAAAATAATTTCGATAAATAAAAACTCAAATTGTTCGAAAAGTATCACAAAATTTATCGTTTGAAGAAACCTTTAAATGATGTGCCTGACTACTTTGCGTAGTATTACTTTTGGTGATTATACTGTTTTCAGTCCATTAATATTAACATTTTCCCCGTTGACAGCTTCACCCTTCTAGTAAAATCAGACATGGATGTAATGTACAGTCAGTCTTAAAAGAAGAATGGAAAAATAAAATATGTTTCGTTTTTAAAAAGTGTATTAAGCATTAGCTTATTTTAACAAAAACAAAACTTCAATTATTTGTTGTTATCCTTGTAATTTTAAAAAAATTGCAAAATACGTTGATTTTACGCGTCAAAAAAAAGTGTACACTCTCACATTGTTTGATTGTTTTTGTTATAACTGGATTTCCGATTTCTTCAACTAATTTTATTTTGTTTTGTTGCATTGTCGATATCTTCGTGTCAAAGATCCGTGCAGTTATTATTATTCCAATAATAATTATTTAATATTATTCAACATGGCCAAACAAACTATACAATAGAAACACGTAATTTAGTGGTAAAATTAGCATCTCAAGGCAAATCTCTGAAGGAAATTGCTAGTATTATCGACAGAAGTCATAATATTGTGAAAAAAAATACTATTCAGTCAGAATAGCTGAGAAACTCACAGAAACATTAGGAGCAGGAATAAGTGCCAGTACCGTTTGCCGTGCTCTGCATGAAAATGGGTTACATGGTAGAACTCCGAGAAAAAAATCAGTTAATTCTAAGAAAAACCGAAAAAAGCGTCTCGAATATGCAAAAAAGCATATTTTTTATTTTACAAAATGTCTATTTTACACTCGTCACTGAATAAGCACTTATTCCAAATAGTAATGTCTTCAAATATATGCTTTTTTGCATATCCGCTTTTTTTGGTTTTTCTTAGAATTAACTGATGTTTTTCTCGGAGTTCTACCATGTAACCCATTTTCATGCAGAGCACGGCAAACGGTACTGGCACTTATCCTGCTCCTAATGTTTCTGTGAGTTTCTCAGCTATTCTGACTGCACTTTCAGAGGGATTAGCCCTAGCCCTTCGCGCTATCGCTCTTTTGTCCACAACTGACAAAATTGGCGGCCTGCCAGAACGGGGAAGATCTTCTACACTTCTCAAATGTTTGAATTTGAACAGTATTTTTTTCACAATATTATGACTTCTGTCGATAATACTAGCAATTTCCCTCAGAGATTTGCCTTGAGATGCTAATTTTACCACTAAATTACGTGTTTCTATTGTAGTTTGTTTGGCCATGTTGAATAATATTAAATTATTATTATTGGAATAATAATAACTGCACGGATCTTTGTCACGAAGGTATCGACAATGCAACAAAACAAAATAAAATTAGTTGAAAAAATCGGAAATCCCGTTATAACAAAAAACAATCAAACAATGTGAGAGTGTACACTTTTTTTTGACGCGTAAAATCAGAGCATTTTGCAATTTTTTTAAAATTATAAGTATAACAACAAATAATTGAATTTTTGTTTTTGTTAAAATAAACTAATACTTAATTAGAGTGGCCATTCGTACTGATTTTATCAGTACAGTACTGATTTTCTAGCTTCTGTACTGATAGACATACGCGGTACTGATTTTTACTGATTTTTAAAATTATGTACTGAAAGTACTGATTTTTAAGAAAATTGTTGAATTTTACTTTAAGCTTCAATTTAAATAAGGAAATAAAACAATACGTATCATCGTTTGGTATAAACTTGTAATAAAAATTATTTGAAAAATAGTACATTTTGCTACAAGAGATGAAAACGCTGCTTTTTCGTGAGTGAAAATTTATTCACGAGACGTGTTAGCGTCGAGTGGGGCAATTTCACGAACGTAAAATGTTTCTCGCGTAGGAAATACAATTTTTTCTATGATAACAATTGAAAAATCTATTTTCATCACGCTTAATGACCTGTGAAAATGGGTTCTTTTACAACTATATAGTGTAAAAAGAATAACAAATTGCAGTTGCTATGGTTGCTCATATAATTTTACAAAGTTTTTTAAACAACGCAACCATAAAAAAATAGAATATGAATTTTTAATGTAATTTTGTCAATTTTTAATTTTATAATTTATAGTAAATATCGATTAAAAATATACTATCATAGAAAAAATTGCATTTCCTACGCGAGATAAAAACGTTTTTCGTTCGTAAACATGTCTCACTCGCCGCTAGCGCGTCTCGTGTACAACTGTTTACTCACGAAAAAACAATGTTTTCATCTCTTGTAGGAAAATATGCTATTTCAAGCAGGCTTGAGATAATAGATATTTCATTTGCTATCATAGAAAAAATACTTTTATTTTTAAAAGGTGGAGTTACCCACGGAAAAAGATCAAAATTCTAACCCTGTGTTTCCCAAGCAATCGTGGCGGAAAATTGTATTTCATAAAATTCTGGTGTTGGTTTCAACAAAATTTTCTTAAAACTAATTAAAAAAATTAAAACAGATTTGTCTACTTCGTTCACACTTTACCATTCGGCTTAGAAGAGTCATAGGGGAGACTAAGGATGCTACATATTTTAACTCTTAAAATTTTGTACTGATTTTACTTAGAAAAAAAAATGGTCACCCTATACTTAATACACTTTTTAAAAATGAAATGTACATATTTTATTTTTCCATTCTTCTTTTAAGATATATTAGTCTGTAAGGCTCGCTATACACTTGAGCTAAGCTATGCGAACTATGCGAACTATGTTTTTTGTATATAACGTAATCAAATGGATGACTATACACTTGAGCTAAGCTATAAGCTTAGCTCAAGTGTATAGTCATCCATTTGATTACGTTATATACAAAAAACATAGTTCGCATAGTTCACATAGCTTAGCTCAAGTGTATAGCGGGCTTAAACGTTGAACTATTTGCTGTACACTTTTTTTGACGCTGACTGTATGTGGTTAAAAAACGAAGCAATCACTGTTGAATTTGTTTTGATGTGATTGAAAATAAATATATATAAACACACATTTTTTATACTTATTGTTACTGTAAATAATTAATATCGATGCATTTCATAATATTCTTGTATAACTGTTAAATTGTATATTTTAATCAATAAAATTTGTCAATACGATCAGTAATCAAATTTGACCAGAATAACAACATATAGTTGTTATAATTTAATTACAAAATGAATTTGTAAACAAAGTAAATTGGCAGTCCGTTGATAATTAAAAAAATATTCCAATAAATAATTTTCCAAAGTGTTTCGTTCTATGTTTAAATTTTTTATTTATTTTTGTTCTACGCAAATGTAGTGTGTGAAATAAGTTTCATGTAAACTTTATGAAATAAATAAAAAGAAAATATTTGCAGTGGAAGGAAATGGAAGAAAACAATAATAATAATGAGAAAATTGAAAATGACAGAAGGTATGTGTCTTTGCTAATTTAATGTAACTAAATCAATTTTACAGTGTAGTATCTTAACCCATCCATACATACCCATTTTATAAAATTTTAGTTATTATGGTTAATTGTTTTATGATAAAACATTTTTTAATTAATATCTTAACTAATTAATGAGTTCAATCTTACTTTTTTAGATTCCATGGAACGTCGAATATTTGTATATTCCAGGTGTTATAGAATAAATAGAAAATTTTGGTTAGAATCGGTGCTGGTTGTTCCAAATCCTATTACATATAAAGTATGACATAGGCCAATATTTCTGCTCTGTTTGTCGTAGAACTTTTTCATTACTGATTGTATTATGCCAGAAGCATTTGATCAATCGTCTAAACCATTTGTTCACAAACATCTGTAATTGGCTTGTAATTTTCTGTTAATGGTTCCATGTTTTACATCCATACACTAGTACTGACTTTACACATGCATTGAACATTCGTAGTTTTATTGGGATTTTTTGAGATCAATTAAACTTAAGTAAGTAAAGAAGTAATTGAAATTTGTTCAATTCAAAGGCATGGTTGTAAGTTTCTCAGAAAAAAACTCCACTTCTCAGTTTTAGTTTTGTTTTTCTTGACAATACGAATGCATTCCAGATCTTATGGAGCATTATGAATGTATTTCTGGCGCTGATTGTTAGTGCGCTGACTAATTTTTTCTACAGTTCCGCCAATTTTTCCTACAGTATAACCAAGTTACACAAATTTATCAACATCATCGATTTGTTTATTGTTGATGGTGATTTGTATACTTTGCAATTACCGCTTGTATACTTTGCAATTGCTGAGGATGTCTGCATTTCGTTTTGGTCTGAGTCTTGTAAGGAGGATAGAAACTTCTTATTTACTATTATATGATCGATTTGATTCTCGGTTTTCCCATCCGGTGAGGTCCATGTGTATGCGTGTATGTTCTTGTGTGTGAATTTGCTGCCTCCTATGAATAGCTGGTTTGGGACACAATTCTATGAGTCTATCCCCATTATTGTTCCGAGTTGATTCGATGGCAAGCTTTCTGATAACTGATTCAATACCTGTGTTATCGGTTCCAACTTTGGTGTTGAAGTCTCTTTGAACAATTTTAATGCCGTTTTGAAGTGCGCTCGATATTGTTGCTTATAGTTGCTCAAAAAATTCCTTTTTTTTTGTGTCATCTGCTTGCTTCTTCAGTAGATGCATTACCACTGTATGATTATTGTGTTTTTGATTTTCGATTTAAATCGAGCCTTGATTATTCAGCTATTTTGTGATCATTCAAGTAGTGTTTGTGTAGCTTTTAGTATTATTAATATTCCTACGCCTTGTTCGTGTGTGTTTGACATTCCAGAGAACATTAGATTATTGCCCGTATTTGTTGTTAAGTCACTACTATTTTTTCATCTTACTTCACTGAGTTTTAATATCTCGATCTTATATTCTTCCTTGACGATCACCTTCTCCGCTTGGGCTAGTCTTGATGATTCTGTTAGAGAATTAACATTCCAGTTTTCTATTCGGGTCCGGCAACGATAACCAATTGTCGATATTTTTGTAGGATTAATCTTCTATAATTAAGAGATACACTTATTTAAAACACTACTGATAGCTTTGAACACATGTCTCTATTTATTTATATAACAGAAAATTTAAAAGTGACACAAACATTTCTTATGTTATTTTACATCAAAAACAAAACAAGCAATCATCTGTAAAGTTAACGCGAAAAACTTAGATTCTGTAGATGAAAGTGCCACACATAAAAACATATAGCCACTATTGGATTTCAGATCTGGCTTACATTCAGCCCAATTTGCATCCGCATATCAATATAAAACTTTTCCAGTGTAGTTATTGCAACTGAGTATTAATTTTAAAATTGATGTTCGTTTAAATACTTCTAAACGCGCTATAAATCCTTTTTTTTTTTTTTCATTTATGGCATCAGTTAAACCAAAATCAGATTCACGCAGACTGACGTAATTGATAACTACCATGAAGAGTTTTAGTAACTTTATACCCAAATAAAACATAATTTTAACTAGATCTTCAATTTTAGATTTAGAAGAAACAATTTTCTCTATTTTATTTTATTTAAAAACAAACAGTCATCACATTAATCATACCTTCATTCTGTACTATCAAATAACTTAAGATCATTTCATAAATAATATCTGACCCTATACAACGTTTCACTGTATAAATAAATTCATCTTTTAGTTTATTACTTCATAATGTATTCCAACTCAATTAACGGATCTTATATTTCGGTGTATAATCAATTGTTGTTTTATTTTATTTTTTAATAAGAAACATATATATATTTTTTTGTTAAACAAATAACGAAATAGAGTATTTTGATTCTGCGCAGGTGTGTTTATATTGCCATCATTAATAAGGTTCTTCATTTTGTGATGTTTGAACTGAAATATCTTCGTAACATTAATAAATGATTGAATTGTGAAGGATCTTAATGTTATGATTTGATGGTGTGAGACGGCTTGTTGGAATAATTTTTCTCTGTCTGTTTCATTGTTTTTTTTCGGTAGATACGGCTGATTTTCAATGTATGAGTTAGTTAAAAAATGAGATAAATAAACACAACTATGAAATTAATAGGTTTCTTATTTTTAGGAAAAAATTCGTTCTGCGAAAACGATTTTAATTATAATTTTAGTCAACTTTTAGCTTTCCGAGAGAAATATTAATAAAAAAATGCATTACTTAGGATATGTTTAAATTAATTAAAATAAACAGTTTGCGTTAAAGAAAAATTATTTTGATTGGATAATACATTTTTTTTGCTACCACAGCCAATTGTGTAATATGGCAATTGTGTAATTCTTCTTGTTATTGAAATTAAATAAAAGAAAAAAAAAACACAGTTGAAAATAAAATCACAAATAACATAATCAAAAAATTATTAAATTTTTTTCTTTGGTGCTAGTTGATATGAATATGAAGTCAAACAGGACTGTTGAAAAATCCTAACGGCATGGTGAGTTGCATCGAAAATAAAAACAATTGCCAATAAATTAGTACTGTTTTCGTGTTGCTAAAGCCGTGTTCGATTTGACTGAAGCAACTGATACAACTGAAAAATTGAATGTAATTGTTGTTGTTTTTTCAGTTGTTTCAGTCAAATCGAACCAATCGCACCTTTCATCATAAAATAAACTGAACCTAATTTTAAATAGTTCTAAAGCTGAATATGATCGCAAAGTTTTTTTGCGATAAAGAAACCATATTTCAAATTCAATAAATTAATGAAATTTATAACTCAGTAATGCGAAAGAATTCTAAAACCACAAATTTAAATTTAAGTGATTAAGAATTATTTTATATCAAAACAATAATATTTTATTTTAAAAGAATTAGCAAAAATGTTAATTGAACAAAATTAATTAAGTTAATTTAACTATTGATTTTATATATTCCCTCAAAATAAGTATTCCAGTTCTAAGTTACAGTTAAAACGAAATAAATATTAAAAATATGGAGGGGCTGAATCTCACAGCTCTGAGATATCAAGACTTCGGTCTGGGTTAAGGATTTTGATATAGTTTTCGGCAAAAAACTTTTATGGGGACATGGTTTTTAGTTTTGGGCAACGATGTATATCAAACATAACTCTTTGTTAAAGTACAAGTATTTTTTTATCTCTGTTTAGAAATTTATTACAAAACTAACACGAAACATCAATACCTGGAAAATTATAACAGATCATAAATAAACATAATTTAGTGAAAAGATGATACACTCAGCAAATTACTCAAAAAACTCTCCATTTAGCGTTCCGAGAAAATATTACAAAAAACATTTCTTTCAAAATTCCAAAAATATTGTAAAAATTAAACAAAATCAAACATTTTTCAAAATTCCAAAAATATTCCAAAAATTAAAATAAAATCAAATATTTAAACTTTTTCTAAATTCCAATAATATTCCAAAAATTCTAAGGACTGCAAACTTTTTCAAAATTCTAAAAATATTGCAATGATTATTACAAAATCAAAATTTCAAACTTTTTTCAAAATTCCAAAAATTATAATAAAGTCAAAAATTTAAAATTCTTCAAAATTCTAAAAATATTCTAAAAATTCTTACAAAATCAAAAATTGAAACTTTTTTCAAAATTCTAAGAATATATATGAAATTCAAAAATTCTGTTTTTTTCAAAATTCTAAAAATATAGCAAAAATTATAACAAAATCAAAAATTGAAAGTTTTTTCAAAATTCCAAAAACATCCCAAAAATTAGCATAAAATCAAATATTAAACTTTTTCCAAAATTCTAAAAATATTGCAAAAATTATTACAAAATCATAAAACAAACTTTTTTCAAAATTCCAAAAATATTTCAAAAACTATAACATATTCAAAAATTTCCATGTCCAATTTCATTTTCAATTATATTTACGTCATAAAAACCTACATTTTTTTTCCAAAAAATTGGCTAACAAAATAAATGAAATCATTTTTTGACACACTTGACACACTACTTTTTTGACAAACTTATAATGCCACAATTCTCTATAATAATAATAAAATTTCATGTCATACAAATTATTAATTTTATTTTTTTCCAAAAAATTGGGTAAATAAATAAATAAAAATCTTTCTTTTGACACACTTGACAACATTTTTTTGACAAACTTATAAATTATAATTTATACTAGACAGACATTATACTGGAATTTATACTAGACTTATAAATTATAATTTATACTATAATAGACAAACTTATAAATTATAATGACAAACTTATAAATTATAACTTATAAATTATAAGTTATAATGCCATATTTCTCAATAATAATAATAAAATTTCATTTCAAGCAAAATATTAATTTTATTTTTTTCCAAAAAATTGGGTAAAAATATAAATAGAAATCTTTCTTTTGACACACTTTACAACATTTTTTTGACAAACTTATAGTGCCATAATTCTCAATAATAATAACAAAATTTCATTTCAAACAAATAATTAATTTTATTTTTTTCCAAAAAATTGGGTAAAAAAATAAATAAAAATCTTTTTTTTAAAACACTTGACAACATTTTTTTGACAAACTTCTAATGCAATAATCTAGTTTTTGATCTCACATACCAATCCCGACTACCCAGATTTCTCCACGTTCTTTGTTCCTACTCACTATTACTTAAAATGAACGTTTTTTAAGCAAAAATATGCATATTTCCTTGTTTTGACACACTTGACGATTTTTTTGACACACTTCCCAAATCCCTTTAGCCGTTTTCTAGATTTCGTCGGTTGTGACGGCCGGCCGGCAGACAGACATCTTTTTTTTTTTTGCTTTTTTAGAATCAGTAGGTCCTAAAACGTCGAGAAATGCCAAAAAAGTGGGGGTAAGAATTTCACTTTTAGCTCATGAATGTAATTCTTAGGTCTTTCACACCGAAGTAATATTAAATAAATACAATGACTTCATGTAGTGTATGTTGCATAATTCGCAACATTTAAATTACAGTGGCACAATGCTGTTGGTTGTACATCGCGCAACAAACAATATTGAATCAAGTTTAGAACATTTATTCAAACACCATATTATTAACAATAGTTTGACACAAGTATTAAGATAAATAGTATGTCAATCTGGAAATAAGGATTTTAAGGAGCAAATATAGAATACCAACACCACGATATATACATTCTATGAATAATTGGGGAACGATATACAGCTGATTACATGAATAATTGGGATATCGGCCATTCCGCAGTGACGGGTGTTACATTTGTACGCATTTAAACTGATATAATTTCCAAATTAGAACAAAAACCTCTGTGTTTTGAATATAATTCAATTCATTTCAATGATTTCTTAAAGTAAAACAAAAACACATTTAGAATTATTCAAGCGTTTACATGTAATAATAGATTTAAGCCCTGTGACGGGTGTTACGAGTACTCTTACAAAATATGATATCTTGTTGACCAATCATTAGAGTTTAGCTAAACTAGAAATTTTTGTCACAAAATTAATAGCTAGGTTGTGAGTTAAAGAATCGTCCGTTCCTATACTCTAAGTATTTTGTTTATATATTACTTTTTATATTTTTCTTTTACAAAAAAAAGCTTGTGACGGGTGTTACAAGATTTGTGACGGGTGTTACAAGATTTGTGACGGGTGTTACGAGTGTAAATTAAACAAATTCTTAAGTAAATTTTGAAACTTTCTTTATTATTTTGGACTTTTATGATTATTTTTGTCTCTAAACAAAAGACATTTTTGGGAGTTTGAACTCCCTGTAAGACCATATGAAATGGAATTTCCAGTCAAGTATCTAAAATAGTGCTGTTTTTGCAGTTGAGGTAGCATCTTTAAAGTATTCCACTATTCCATCGGTTCTTTTTCTCGTGTACTCTACTGCAGTACTTCTCTAATCGGTACTCTACTTACTGAAGATCATGAATGTCGGTTTCATTGACGAAATGATATTTAACGCGGGCCTTTTGGATTTGAAGACAAATATTCATAATAATACCAGAATATGTTGATAAAAAATCACCGAGATTTTATTGCCCGCCAAAGTCTATCCGTCGCAGTTGCACACAGCCGTCGACAGCGCCCTTACCATAACTAGTGGCAAAGAACGCCTATCCTCCAGTCTCTCACTGCAATAGACACTGGAAATAGTAAATTTATTTTGAACTGGGCATCCGTCTGAAAAAACTATCAATTTTTTCACACAGGGATATTAGATAGGTGGAACACATAGACACATAGAGAAACACATATAAGAACGTATTATATTCCTATTGTGCACTTAAAAAATTATAACATTAATAAAGAAACGGGTGTAAGGTGTAACGGGTGTAAGGTGTGACGGTTGTTACACAAATAAATCAGCCTATATTTTAACGCAAGGTCTATTTTAATTCACACGAATATTTTTCAAGGATTGTTTAATCCTATAACCTTACTTCTGTAAGGTCAATACAAAATAAAAGCTAGTCAGCCTCATGTAGGATGAACTTTACTATGCATTTTGTGACGGGCGTTACAGAAATTTCTGCGTTACAGTTTCATGAATAAAATGATTACTACTTACCTGATTGCTTTCAATTTTTTTTTTTACAAATAATAATGAGCCGCAGTATAGACAGCAAATGTGAATGGCGGGTTTTTGAATGTGATTGACGTAAAAATCGTGTTGCTATTTTAGTAAATTTTTTCCATGCTATACTTTGAAATCCGCTCACTTGGCTTGATCAAAATATTACGAAAATCGGCAAAAATATTATTGAAATTCTTTTAAATAATGATAAATTAAAATATAAAGTCTGTTGATTTTCTATGTAAGTATACATAAGTGCAAGTTATTTTTTTACTTTCTGGTATCGATTACCGCGGAATGGCCCATATGCAAATGGAGATCGGTCAGTAATCAACACTCTAAGATAAGTTTTTTTTTCTATGATTGCAGATGAAAAGTTTATTTTCAAGCAGCCTTAATCCCGTGTGAATATGGGTTTTTTCCCTCTAGTGGAAAAATTATTAACAAATTATAGTTTTTAGTGTATTTTCATATAATTTTACAGAGTTTTTAAAACAAAGCAACCATGAAAAACTAGAATATGAATTTTGAATGTTATATGTTGTCGTTTCCTAATTTTATAATTTCTAATAAATATCGTATATATATTTCCTATCATAGAAAAAATTGTATATGCTACGCAAAATAAAAACATTTTACGTTCGTGAAATTGCCCACTCCACCCTCCACGCGTCTTGTGATCATATTTTCACTCACGAAAAAGCAGCATTTTCATCTCTTGTAGCAAAATATACTATTTTCATATGTGTTATTATGGTTTTTCATATTATTCACTATTTTCATTGTATAATGTTATGTTTTCCTTTCGATATTTGTTTTTTTTTTTGGTTGTTGATAAGAGTATGAATCACTAGGACCAACTATCATTTAAAGATCTTCCCATGCAGGACCCGCGTGTGGTTTTCTTTTCTTTTATTTATTCCGGTATAAACAGAAACCTGTTCATAACAAAATAAGCATTTTCATTTTTTAACAAATGTTCGATTCCATAGTTCCACGTGAAATAATATTTGATGTTGAGCCGATCAAAATATATTTTGTGGGTAGTTATCATGTAAGATTTGATGGTTACTTTTCGCTTTTATTTACTTCAAGTGCACAAAAATAATTAGTTTTTCCTTTATTGTGTCATGTTCTAAAACCCATGGGCCCATAACCTAGAGGATCAATCTTCTATATTTAATTATTTATTTACAACATATCTTTGAACACATGACAAATGACATATACATTTCTTATGTTATTTTACATAAAAACAACGTATTAAATTCTTAAACAAAAGTAGATTAGAATTACATTATTATAGTACTCCATCTCCAACAATTCGTTGTTTTTCAGATTTATTTTATCTTCGGAAACGAAGTCTTGTTGGAGTACGTCTGTGGAAAAACAGTTTGTTGATTTCGGTTTAATAAAATTTTTAATAAAATTTGTTGTATTGTAGGAATTTCATTACGTGTCACAAAACATAAGATGAAAAACGTTTTAAAGATGGTGCTGGGGTCGAAGATCAATTGAATTAAATTTTTTTTTTAAATAGTTCTAGCCATACTCTAAAATATATCAAATTTGTAAAGCGGCGTTTTTTCGTTTTGTTGAGATAATTAATGTTAAAGATTTTAAATTCGACTAAAATTCTAATTTTTCATCACTTTTTCGAACTTCAGTGGTTAAAAGTTTTAGTTCGAAATTTGATGAAAAATTGTTCGAAAAAATGATGAAAAATAAGAAGTCGTACTAAAAATCTTTAAAATTAAATATATCAAGAAAACGAAAAATTTTGTCAAATTGTAAATTTGACATATTTTAGATTGATAATAGAACTACATATTTAAAAAAAAAAAAAGATATAATTCAATTGATCTTCGACCTCAGCGCCATCTTTAAAATAGTTTTTTTAATATTTTAAAATTAATTAAAAAAAAGTTTAATTGATTTTTTTTCTAAAGATTACCTAATCACTAATCAAACAAAAAAAAGTTTGTTGAAATTGGTATAGCTTTTCTTGAGCAATTTAATTTCAAAGTTACTTCGGATTGGCAAAATTTTCATTTTTCATGCTTGTTGGGGTGTACCCTATGCTCAAACCATGCAAAAATTCTAAAATTAGTTTTAATTTTATTTTGTCCATACTACTTATATACCAAGTTTGAGGAAAATCAAAAATGGTCAAGTTTTCACAACTCGATCTAGAACGCGTTTTTGTTCATAAAACCTTTTAAGACCTAGATCACACAACAACACGCGTTGTAAGATGTTGATGAACGTAATTTTTGAAGTGAAAACTTCTTTAGGCGCGTTGTGCAATTGTGTATGGGGAAACATTTATATATTCGAGTATCATTTTTACAAATCACAAAAATATTTTTAAATTTGAAATACATCTATCCGTTCGTAACGTTTCAAATTGCAATATGGATATCGCGGTCGACTGAGGTTTTATAAGTCGTGAGTTCAATTCCTGGAGTGTTACTTTTTTTATTGTTTTTTTTTAAATACCATTAAACTTTTTTTTTTATTCATGAATTCATAAAAATCATAAAAATTTCTTTTTACGAATTTTAAAAAATTGATCTATAATGCAGTTTTTTAAAGCTATATTGGAACTGTCTTCTGCATTCAAGTCATTATGATAAATAAATATTGAATATATATCGACCATTTCATATTAAATCGAGAGGGGGTCTTAGGTGACCATTTCCGATTTGTCTGAAAATGCGTTAATAGATTCGTCTCGTAAAAAAAAATCTACTTTAAGATTAATTATTCAAAATTTATTGTTGCCTAACGAAAGATGGTGAAAATGTGAGTTTTAATATATTTTCACCCTTCGGCTCAAAACCTTACCTTTAATTTTTTTAAAGGTCAACAAATTACCTTTTCAACGATATACTGTTCTTGATGGTATCTTGATTTGTTAGGTTTTTGTTGAGTTTTTTATGGGATATGCCATGAATTTTCAGTACAAAGTTTTACCGAATGAGTAAAAAATTGACCATATTCTCTATTCGGTCACAGATAACTAACTAAATATCCCTTTTTCCTATAACCTCTAAAAACGAAAAATCCCAAAAAGTAACAACATGCTGAAACGATTAAAAATGTAAAAGGTTAGAGCGACGAGGCGCCAATATTATTTGTTCCTTTTGAAATGTCTATTTATTTTTAATTCTCTTTATCTCTCTCCCTCTCAAAAATGAAAACAATATTTTAAGAACTTAGGATAAGAAAAAATAAATTTTAATAAGTTAGTTTGTTCAAATTTAGATGCAGTAAAAATTGGTCTTTATCTTTAAGAATAATTAGTTAAAATATCTTTTTAGAGTTAAATAAAAACAAAATAAGTGACAAAAAATATTTTTTACGAATAAAATTTTAATAATTTTAATAATTTTTTTTAAAAAAATAGGTAGAACGAGCTTGGAAAATATTACGCGTTCTTCCGATGATTTCATTAGGTCGTATAGCATGCAGCTGGCAACTTTGATTCCACACAATTACATCGCGAAGAAACAATCTGATTTTTTGAAAATGAAAAAGGATCAACTGCGGCAAGGCGAATTAATTGTAATCTCAGACTTTGCGGAAAATTATCACTGCGTTATTCAGGTATATATTCATCTCCAATCGATTCGAAAAATTGGCTGGATCTACCATTTTATATTAAATGCGAAACTTTTTAAGGACGAAGTACAATCAGCGCATTGGAACAAGCAGCAGGTTACACTTCACCCGTTTGCGATTTATTTTAAAGATGAGAGAGATGAGTTGCAGTTCAAAATTCTTCTGATAATTGCCGAGAGTCTGAAGCACACCTATGAAGCAGTAAACCAATTTCAGCAGGAACTTTTTAAATTTTTGGATGAGACTTTTCAATTCGTCACAAAAATATACTTCTTTTCGGATGGAGCAGCTTCGCAGAACAAAAACAAAAAAAATTTCCCTCAATTGTGTCAACATGGAGAGGCCCATAATTTCGATGTTGAATGGCATTTCTTTGCCACGGCGCATGGAAAGGGCCCTTGCGATGGTATTGGAGGTGACTTTAAGTGCAACGCAACAAGAGCTAGTCTCCAGAAAAAATTCGAAGGCCATATAACAACTGCAAAAGAACTCTACCAATGGGCCATTTCGAACAAAGACTCGGCCATTGCCTTTCGTTTTTGTCCGGAAGGAGAATACAAGAAAATCGAAAAGAGATTTGAAAAAAAATTTGACAAAGTGTCAACTATCGCGGGAACACAAAAATTTCACTGCTTTACTCCAATCAACGACAAAGAAATTAAAGTCTCAAGATTCTCAGCTTCGAATGATTTTACAATCTTTAAATTAATTAATTAACAGAATTTAAAGAAACCATTTTGCATAACACTATTACAGATCGAAAAAAAAAATAAATTAAATCATATCATTTCCTGTTCTGTCATCTTTTAATTTTTAATTTTTAATTTGTTCAATTTTTTAATTTTCTTTTACTATATATGTATTTGTATTTTTCTAATGTTCTTAATAGTCTTAAGATTTGTGTTACTACTGGGCAAGAATCGGGTCTCGGCCTGTTTGCCATCGTTGATTAAATAAATAAATAAATAGTGTTATTTATATTCATACAGATAATAAAATCGAAAATTCAAGAAAATCGATAATTTGTTTAACGTAGAGGTCAACGGTTACGTGAGAGGTCATTCACCTGTATGGATTAAATATAGATTTTGTCGAAACAATCAATATTGCAGAAGAGCGAAGTTAGTTAAGTTATCTGTGACGGAATAGAGAATATGGTCGATTTTTTACTCATTCGGTAAAACTTTGTACTGAAAATTCATGGAATATCCCATAAAAAACTCAATAAAAACCTAACAAATCAAGATACCATCATGAACAGTATATCGTTAAAAAGGTAATTTGTTGACCTTTAAAAAAAAAAAAAATTAAAGGTAAGGTTTTGAGCCGAAGGGTGAAAATATATTAAAACTCAGATTTTGATCATCTTTCGTTAGGCAACAATAAATTTTGAATAATTAGTCTTAAAGTAGACTAAATTACCTTTCCAACGATATACTGTTGACGCAAATCGGATAAAAAATGAAAGAGCTGTGCATTTTTGAATTTGACTCCTTTTTTGATTTTTCCCGATTTTCGCGAAACTTTGTATGGTGATATCTCATGAAAAACCACTTATTGAATTTTTTCGGTCAAATTAGTTTTTTTTTTACGAGACGAATCTATTAACGCATTTTCAGACAAATCGGAAATGGTCACCTAAGATTTTTGTTTTTTCCTCTCGATTTAATATGAAATGGTCGATATATAAAATTGAAAGTATGTCTGTTTGTCCTTTATGCATTAATACACCATTCATCCGATCATTTTGAAAATTTGGAAAGTTGTTGTGTACACTAGCCCAGGGATGGAGAACCTTTTTACCATTAAAGGCCAATAATAATTTTGCAAATCGTAAATAAGCCGCATCATGCCGAGTATTGTTATCAAGTTTGGGGGCCTGCATTTGTTACTATGATGGTTTTTTTGGACCCTGTTCAAAAGCGTTCTAAACGAATTGTTAATTTAACATTAAATTCTTACATCGTTGCTCTGTGTCTGATCTCGTTGTTTTTTATAAATATCCTCACCAGCGGTCGGATGAAATGAAATGAAATGAAATTATGCCTCAAACATATTCTTTTCCCCGTTTTGCTCGTCAATCGCTTCGTGCAAACAGTCAAACTGTTGAGATCACTCACTCATCACTGTCATGTAGTGACAGAATCCAGAGGAATTTCTTTGTTCGTACATCGTGCGATAGGAATCCGAATAGATAATTTTGAAATCAATAAAAGTTGAAAAAAAGCGTTCAACAATACCTCAGAGCGGACGTTGTTGTGGGACCTAGGTTTTAAAAGGTTTTAATGTGGTGTTGTGACAAACAAATATTTAATTCATATGGATATACTGTTATGGTCCAAACTTGGTTTTAATCAGGCATGCCCAATACTGCTTCTTTTGAATTATTGAATGGATGTCCTTGCTTGGTCCTGAATTGGTGCAATTCAGGACCAAGAAATGGTTTTACTTCTTTGGTCCTATCCTGGTTCTAGTCAGGAAAGTCTGGTGTTATATTCTAGTTGAAAATATCAGGAATTCCTCACATGGACCATAGACGGACCTTAGTAGACATTCCTCAATTTCATTTATTTTAAGTACACTCAAAAAATATGCAACACACAAATTTTTTTGTAAGTTTACCAAAAATATTGTAGATAACAAAAAAAATTATTTGAAAAAACAAAAAATTTATTTGATTTACAAATTAATTTTCGCTTTGAAGGAAAAAAATTGTAGTTTTATCAAAAAATTTTGTGTGTTGTATATTTATAAAAATTTTGTAAAAGTGACTTATTTTTTTGAGTGTAACATGAGGTTATAATAGGTGCGTTCGATTTGACTGAAACAACTGAAAAAACAACAACAATTGCATTTAATTTTTCAGTTGCCTCAGTTGTTTCAGTCAAATCGAACACGGCTAATATAATGACTTGTACCTGACATGTTCCTGAAAAGGAGTGCTTTTAATGGCATGCCTTACAAAATTCTTAGCTGGTCCTGATATATTCTATTTTTTTCCTAAAGTAAATTCTAGTCGGGATATATTGCTATTTTTTTGGGAGCAGAAAAAATAAAAATTAAGACAAGATATGATAATATCACAAATCCAATTTATTTTATTAATCCGATTTTTTATTAAAAAACATAAATAGTTCATAAAATAAAATAAAAAGATTTAAAACTTAAACATATAAAGGCCCACATGACCAATTTAATGGGACTTTTGTGTTAGAAACCTGATAAAAAACATATGTTAGGTTCCAGCTTAGTAACACGTACCTTGAGTTGGTCTTCTAAATGAACATCATCTATCTGAGTTCTTAAGTTGATCTTAATTTGGGTTAAATATGAAAACGATTATTCGCAACACTAAGAAGTTCCAAAGCAAGAAGGAAGTCGACGAGCATGTTTGCGTAAACATCGGCATTCAATTGCACTTTTCCATATTTCAATCGGAACTTTCTTTGCATCAAAAAGAGGTTTTATAATATTATCTTCACATAACTCAAATAACTACTTTTGTAGTTCACTCGGTGCTTTTGAGTTTTGAGATAGCAACTAGATGTGGTTTAAATGCTAATTTCATTGTAAGAGTATGTTCTTCAAAACCATAAAACCGTTGCGTATATATTTTTCAATTAATGAGTCCAAAACAGTTATGTAATCTTGAACTATGAAACTACCAGATTCCTGTTCATTTAATTTTTTTGGCTTATTGCGAAAAATGTTCCTATAAGAAATTTCCGATCCAGATAAAATAGTTTTAAAAAATTATAATTTTTTTCGAAATGCATGGATTTTTTGCCACATATCATAAATACATATATCGTAAATTTACTTTGACAAGAAATATTTAAATCGTTCTGCTTTATCATAACATCACACAAAAATGCAGAATTTCTGCAAAATTCGTCATCTAGTAATTCGCAATGCTGTTTTTATTCCTCATACAATTTCACTAACTAAAACCGTTCCTTTTGATAGCCAGCGCACTTAATAATGAAACGACGTGTACACGTCTATTCCACGTGTTCTTCCAGTAAGTGTGCCCATACCGAGTAGTTCCTGATAACATTGAAAATTTTCAGACATAGCACGAATAAAATAAAATACCTGAGTCGAGTCAGTTTTATCAGTAGATTCATCTAACGAAAAATATACATCCTTTTTTGAATAATTGTGCGAAGCGGTTCTGTTACATTGTAAGCTAATTCGTGTTATATTATTAAATTAGGAGCTAAAGTGCTACTTTTTGTGTTGAGTCTATAGTTTGACGGCCGACCGTAGAGAAATCAAAAATTATAGACGAAACACAAAAAGTCACTTTAGCACCGAATTAAATACACTATTTTTTCAGCAAACGATTAAATTTTTTATAAATATGAAATTATTACATCAAAATTATTTATTCTAGTTACATTTCCAGTTACATTACAGTTACAAAAAAGTAAAAAACATTTAAATTTATATAAATTATAAAAAAAATAAATTTTTTATCAAAGCAAGCTTTCAATTCAAAATTTCATAATCCAATAAAAATATTTGTTATTTTTTGTTGTCATGGTTATACAATTTGTTTGAAAAAATAACAAATATGTTGGACAAAGGTTACTTCTTTTGCAAAAATTCATAATCTCACGTTATATGTTACTTTTGCGGTCGCCGTAAAAATATGGAAAGAAATGGCGACACTTTTTCTGCCGCTGTAAAAATATGAAAGTTAATTTACTGTCGTCGTAAAAAAATGGCGTTTATTTACAGCCTCTTTGATTATATGTCAAACAAATAAGACTTAAGCCTTCTCCCAAGTGGCTGTAAAGTTAAATTTTACAGCCGTTTGCCGAAAATAGTATATTATTGAATTAGGAGCTAAAGTTGTACTTTTTGTGTTGAGTCTATAGTTTGGCAATTATAGACAATTATAGACGAAACCCAAAAAGTCACTTTATCGGAGCTAAAGGATACAATATTTTTTCGGCAAACGTTTCAATTTGTTAAAAATATGAAATTAATGCATCAAATTTTTATAAATATGTTTTAGGTAATAAATTTTCTGAAATTAATTTTTATTGATTTTAATTCATTAAAATGAACTGAAATAGATTCTGTTTTGAAGAAATTAATAATATCATGTTATTTTACTTTACTACCGCCGCGCCGTAAAAATATAAAAATTACTTTACTGCCGCCGTAAAAATATGAAAATTACTTTACAGCCGCCGTAAAAATATGAAAGTTACTTTACAGCCGCCGGCAGATTAAATAAAAATGGCGTTACTTTTGCAGCCGCCGGCTAAAAAATAAGACTTTAGCTACTCCCCAGCGGCAGCAAAGTGAAACTTTACAGCCGTTTGCCGAAAAATTATTTTTTATGATAGCAGATGAACAGTATTTTAAAGCAGGCTAAATCTCCTGTTAAAAGGTTTTTTTTTAATGGTGTAAAACCATTTTCGCTAAATAACAAATTATTGTTGCTATGGTATTTTCATGTAACTTTAAAAAAATTTAAATCACAGTAACCATTAAAAAAAGAATATGAATTTTGAATTTTATGTTGTTGATCTCTAATTTAATAATTTATAATAAATAACGTTTATTATTTATTTACCATCGTGGAAAAAAATGCAATTTCCTACCCGAGATGAAAACATTTTATGTTCGTTAAATTGTCCCACTCGATACTAACGCGTCTTGCTAACAAGCTCTCATATACGAAAAAGGAGTATTTTCATCTCTTGTAGCAAAATACTATATACTATTTCGGATTGGTTTTTGTGAACAATTAAGCTTAAGTACATATTGGAAATCACTTGAATTTTGCAATTCGAAATAACTTTTCATTTTCTCTAAAATTCCTTTAGAAAAAATTTTTGTTGTGTTTCGTGTCAGGATTCGAACTACATTCATCAGAGACACATTGTTCAAATCCCGTGTGTCTTACACAACTAAGCCAAAGCGGCGATGACGAAACATATTTTAATTTTGATGTTCAGATAATTTCTAAATTGAAACTTCATCATTTTTCATATTTACTTAAGTTGAATTTTTCATCTATGATTACATATTGAAAATTGTATATCTTTGGTATTTTTTGTATTAATGATGAATGTAGTTCGAATCCTGACACGAAACACAACAAAAATTTTTCTAAAGGAATTTTAGAGAAAATGAAAAGTCATTTCGAATTGCAAAATTCAAGTGATTTCCAATATGTACTTAAGCTTAATTGTTCACAAAAACCAATCCGAAATTAAAAATTCCCCTAATGTTGTCTATATTTCCTAACCAAAAATATAACAACATATTGACTTTACGTCAGATATTAAGTTTCGCATTGATTGGCAACAATCAATAATGACTTTACACTCGTGACTTAGGATGTTGATTAGAATGTTGACTTAGATGTTGACGAAATATTCTCTCATCCTATGAATTCACACATCGTAATCTTTAGAAATTTAATACAAAAAATACCAAAGAAATACTATATACTTTATTCTATTTAACTATCAGCGATATAAACGTACATAGAATTAATGGGTTATTGTTACTTCGCTATTTTTAAACCGAAATCACGAAAAAGTCGACTACTGAACTAAACAAAATATTTTCGAAAAAAAGGATTAAATGTTTAAAAAAGAATACAATTTTACAAATAACCTTTCAACGGACAAAATTGGTTTGAATTTCGTATAAAATTCAAAATATGTGATAAGGCCGCAGGCTCCCCACCCCTGCACTAGCCCAAAGGTAACTGGCAAATTCTATTTTCAAAAACTGAGCCTCAAGGCCCTTATAATTATCTTAAGGGATTTTACCTAAATTTTGATAATTATTTAATTTGGTTTTTATTTAAATATCGTTTTAAACGGTAGTTTGCTTTGATCAATGTTTTTTTTGTTGCACATAATTTTTATGAAATTACAAATGAAAGTATAACCTGAAACAATTACATTTGTGTATCAAAATTATATGTATTGGCATTTAACACATCATGATGTTACAAACTTTATCATCTATACCAAATATGTTGTTGGTTTGCAATGGTATGTAATACTTGTTTCTAAAATTAAGTGAAGACTTTATACTTGTAGCTTGATAGCTCAGTTACGAGACGGAAATCGCACAAATTCTATACAAAGAAGCATAGTTTATGAATGATTAGACATGGATGGCAATCATGATGAATAAACCGTAGTTAAAAATGGTGGCACTTATAGCCGATAGTGATTTGCAAACGACAACAATGCGTATTAATACCAATGAATCAACTTAGATTTCCGCAAGAAGATTTGTAAAATTTGAAATTGTTGATCTATGGGTGTGACAACCCCGCGTACTTTAGTCCCTACTATTGGCATATGAGTTATCTTGAGATATCGTATACCACGGGCAATAGCCGTGAAATCTCATTAGTCAAAGTGATATCTTAGGGGTAATGGCGGATGAAGCTTTTTCAATCAACGATACCATCCCCTAATCTTAATTATGGAATATTTTTTGATGACACGCTATGTTTAGGTAGATTTCATATAATAATCTACCTTTTTTTAAAATAAATTGTGTTTAGTAGTAGAAATTACAATGTGTGTCACAACAACACATAAAAAACTTTTACACTACTTTTACAAAAAACAAGGTCCCACATCAAATTGCTTTCTGAGGTAGACGCAAATTTTTATATGATATGTTTTGATTATTTTAAATATCAAAATGTATATTATAATAGTTGCTTGGAATGCTGATAGATGTGAAACCCAGATTAATTTTAATGATTTTTATTTAAAAATTCTGAAATTTTAATTTGCAATGCTATAAAAATTGGAAAATTGGAAAATACAAAAAAACACAGATATTTCACCGTTTTAAGTTTTCACTTCTCTCGGCAGTCCTCAAGACTGCCTTCTTTCTTTTTCGTTGTTTTATATTTTTTTTTTAAAGAATGGAATTTTTTTGAACGGATATCTTTTATGTAATTTTTTTTGTTTACATATTAGCATGAAATATTGACATTTGGAATATGCTATTACATTGATGGATTTATTGTTTAGTTATCCATTCTTAAAAAAAGCATAAAAAAACTGAATGGTGTTCATCAACATCCCAGAACGCAAATTGTTGTGGATCAGATGTCATCTATTCAGCTCGGGGCGGACGAGATTCTGGGCGTTGTAAAATAAACTAATTTGACATAAACCTTAAAAATAAAGCGCTTGTACAAAAACTTTTTTTAAATTTATTAGTTCACATGTTTGCTGAGCCCTGAGACTGCACAATAATTCCGCGACATTAGTTAGTGCCTCTTGTGAACAATCTCAAGTCATTTTAAATGATGCGGATTAGTTCAACTATTACATTCGTTAGACGCTGAAGTTCAATGTTATATATATATATATATATATATATATATATATATATATATATATATATATATATATATATATATATATATATATATATATATATATATATATATATATATATATATATATATATATATATATATATAGCCACCACCTGTATACATACAGTCACCTACATAAGCCAAAATATAAAAATATCTTAACCAAAGGTAACATAAACAATGACATTTTAGTGAAAGAGTAACGTTTTATTGATTACCCTATTCAAATTATTAGAGACGTCGGCAATTTCACTCATTTAAGTAAAGAATGAAATTTTTGCTAAGTTTTCCTTGAGTCAGAATAGCTGATAATGACTTTTCATAAATCAAATTCTTTACCAAAATATTTGTTTACATTTTAAGCGTAAACAATCAATCCCTCACAAACAGTAGTATTAAAAATTTAAATAAACGTATTATAATGAATAATAATTATATCTTATCTAATAAAAATAAAATAAAAACAAGACCCGAAAAATCAACAATTTCATTATCTTACGTTTATCACATTCATGAAGATAAATCTTTAAAATTAAAAGAAAAATAAGGTTCTTTTCTGTTCTCTGTGTTCCATCTTATCTCTAATCAAATTTGTATATTTCTAAATTTTTTCCAGCTTCGTACAATTTTAATAAGAAAATAAAAACCAAAATTCTTTTAAGCGTTGAATTGTAAGGAAACAGAATTGTTTTGATTTTAATCAAATTTAATTTGTGATTTTCATTTTCTTTTTTGTCTTTTAGGAAAATTAATTTCTGTTTTCCTTATTTCGGTCATATTTTCTTTTTTGTTACAAATAAACACAACAGTATTAAAAAAAGTGTAATTGTTCTAAATTAAAGTGAAAATTAATATTTTTTTTTAAAAGAAAAGACAAAGTTGTTTGCCATAGAAAAATAATGAGTAAAAGAAAAAATGACCAACCGGTAGTTTTGTAAGTGATTTTTGTTGAATCTTTTTTATATCTAAGTTTTTTCGTTCTATTATATTACACTTTCTTCTGGGTTGATCAAAGACAAGCAGACAACACAGTGTCGAAAAGTTTAAATAAAATATAAGTTTTTTTTTGTTTTTAGCTATAACTAAAAAGTTGGTTAAAAAATTTATAAGATGTTGAAAAGTAAAGATTTAGTTAGAAAAATGATTATAGTTGTAAAACATTGTTTTGACTTTTATAGTAGAAGTTAAAATAAGTAGATTAAGTTGAAGACAAATGCGATGGATAATTTACAAAAATTATCAAACGAGTTTTTTCTAGATATATAAACGTGATTTCCTTTAAAATTATCATAAAATTAATTAAAGATAAGAAACCGTTTCTGAATCTGTTCAACATATTTTGTTGAAAGTAAAAAAACTGTGCCATAGTGTCAGCAAAAGATATTATAAATTTATGAGTTGGATGTTATTGAACTTTTTAAATCAAATAGGTTATGTAAGTACACTTACTTTATCTGTTCATAGTAGCAATTTTGATAGAAAGTAACATTTCGAAGACACTACATGAACACAACCAAAATGTTATCTATGAAATTTAATAAAAGACGTTAATATGGTCAAAATAAAATAGTCAAAATAGACAAAGTACACACAAAGTTTCAATAAACCACAAAAAATTGTAATCAATCGGTTCACGACCGAATCTATTAATCTAAGCTATTGTTTTAGTCTTATAATTCATAAGTACAGTACAATTCACTTATCCTAGATTTGAAAAGTTTAGAGGATGGTTTCGCAGAAATCGTTTTTAAAGCGCCGCTTTTGCAATTTAGTTGCAAATTGTTGGCGGTTGATGAT